>JBDPZO010000003.1:1256755-1635017 GCA_039877585.1 Heterodera filipjevi
TTTCAATATTAAACTTATATGTATTATGTCAACAAAGAATTATTTTATAATTTTATTTTTATATTTTAGGTGTGCCCAGATTTTAATTTTTTTCACTCATCTTTAATTCCTTTTTAGTTTTTTTTTTTAATTTCTAAGATATTTGAATGTTTTAGTGTCAGGTTACCAACTTTTTCTAAAATCATCTGCCCTCCATGCTTTTCGATGGATTTTGTTTATCATTTAATATTTTTTTTAATTTATTCATTTAATTTTTATTTAAAATTGCTCAGTTTTTTATTATTTAAGTTCAAAAATTTTTTAATTTTCTGAATTAACTTTTTAAATTATTATTTTTAATAAATCAAACTCGTTTTGTTTACAAACTTTTAAAAAATTTGTCTTTTGTCTCTTTTTAAATGGTTTAAATCCGTTGCTACAAATTCACTTGTCGAAGAAACCACCCACATGTTTACCAATGGGTTAAAAGCTCTTTTCATTAATTCATAGGCTTTATTTATTTATTTTATTCCTATTGATTTAAAAGACTTCAAAAATGGTGCTTACAACGGTGTGTTTATTTTTAATTGTTAATTTTATTCATTTTATTTGTTTATTTTATTAGGTACTTTCAATGATGCGTTATGTGTCCGAAATTGATGACCGCGATTTTGTTGATCGACTGCACAGTTTTTTTACAACAAATTTGCTCATTGGACTGTCAGTATTAGTCAGCTTTAAGGTTTCTTTATTTTGATGAATAATTAAGTATTTAGTTCCAATTTTTATTATAATTTTAAAATGTAATACAAATTTTAACGGTATAAATATTAAACATTATATTGATACTTATTTTATTATTAAATTTTTCTAATAAATTTTAAAAAGACATTATTTTTCAGCAATTTGGCGGCAAACCTATTGAATGTTTAACTCCAGATATTTTTTCTGGCTCATGGGAAGAGGTTACAAACAGGACAATAATTACCGTAATTCAATTTCCCATTAATTACAGTATGCCGAAAATTACTGTTGGGCCCAGGACACTTATTTTGTTGCACCGTCTGCAATTATTGAAAGCATGGAAAAGGTTGAGCGGAAACAGCGGCGGATCAGCTATTATCAATGGGTGGGTGCTGAAAATAATATTTATTCAGTGATTATTTTTGTCCTCAAGCAAACTTTATTTTCTTATAAATCACATTATTTTTTTTTATTAAAATTTGATGGAAAATATTAAATAAATATTTAAAATAGTTAAAATAATTACTCATTAAGTGATATTTGTAGAGCAAACAAAAAAAAGGCATTATAATAGGCACAACAAGTTGCAAAAAAGGCATTTAAAAGGCACAAAACCCCTAAAATAGGCATTTAAAAAAAAAGAGAAGGTATTCGCCTCTTTTGGTGGGCTCAAGTTATTTCTTTTTTTATTATATTTTTTAAAATTTATAATTTCATGAAAATATTTAAATAAATTTGAATTGTCAAAATAAATATTCGTTGAATAAATAAAAAATTGATATTTTATTTTTACTTTTTGCTATCATCAGTCCTCTTATGTTAGGTGCCTTTTTTCTTGTTGCTCGAAGCTGCCTTCTTCAGACTTCCTTCTATCCTTTGGCGTTATATGTCAGGGCATTCCGGTGAAATAATTTTTGTTTTATTTAAAAACATTTTGTTTTATTTTTTTTAAGGTATAAAAATCGCAGAAATTGTCAAAATGTCGTCCGACCCAAACAATATTAAGCCAGAAATTCGCAAAGTCAACCTTCGTGCATTGACGGTACATTTGCAGGTGTGAAATTGTTTTTTAAATACTCACAAATAAACGTTCTTAAATTTATGGAATTTTGCAAATTATTATTTTTTTAAATAAAGTTTTTTAAATTCTTGGAATTCCATTTTAAAAGGAATATCCTGAAAATCATGAATTTCGGAATTTACATAGATTTGAAAAAAACCCTAATAAATAAAACTCAGAAAAATATTAAAAGTAAATATTAATTAAAAAAAATAGTTTAACCTAAAAATAATTTAAATGAATTTTATGTGTTAGGGTGCTCTCCGATTCCACAAACGGCTTCACCGCCGTCAAATTCGACCTCACAGTATTCTGCGGATGCTGAATTTACCGTACTCAACATCATTCGTTACCTGCATGTATTTGATGACAAAATTTGCATATTTGACCAATGTATTTGCTCAATTGCTGTTGATGAATAGGCGAGCTAAATTATTTTTATCAAATTAAAATAGAAAAAACAACTTTTCTCTTCAATTAAAATTAGTAATAATGTTTGGTTCGGTAAATAAATAATTTTTAAAATAATTTTTCTAAATTTATATTAAATAAATCTATTCAATTTGTGCTTTTCTTTCTAAATTGACATATTACAACCAAATTTAATAATTAATAAAAAAAAAAAATTTAAATACCAATTTTCTTTTTTCTTTTTTAGTTTTCTCGAGACGGACCGTTACCAATTGTATGGATTTGGTGCAGTTGTTGATTTGTTGAATGGCACCAACTGGGAACAGAGTGGCATCTTTCCCCGTGTTTCATTGTGCGATTTTCAGGTGATTCAAATTAAAAACAAATTTTTGCTTCCAATTAAAGAATTATTTAAAAAATTACAGGTCCGAGTGATGGGCAATCTCCAAGAATATACCATTCAGTGTGTGTTGGTCATTAATATATTCAATGAAAAGATTTTTGTTCTTCTATGGTTTTGGTAAGAATTTTTTTAATTCATCTTATTTTTGTAAATAATTTTTTTAATTTTATTTGTTAATTGCAAGTTTTTTTTTTTTTCTGAAACCCATTTTTATAAATTTAGATTTTTTTTTATAGGTTTAAATTTCTTTTTTAATTCAATTTTTTTAAGGTATTTGTGCCTTTTACTTTTGACATTTGGCTCATTTCTCTATTGGCTGTTCGTTTTCATCTTTCCATGGCCAAATCGGCGCTTCATTTCCCAGCACTTGGAAATGTGCGAAATCCCATTTGATCCGGATGGTAATTTTTATGCCGTTTTTAATTCCATTTCTAATTTTTCGTCCAATTTAAAAATATTACATTTTTTTACTTGGGTTTAAACAGTGTTTTCTTACCCCTAATAAAAATTTGACTATTTTTTATGTAAACATTTTGAAACAAACATATCTCAGCCTAGGAAAAAATGCTCGAGAGAAACCATACATGCATTTTGCAGAGCTAAGCCACAACTCTTAAATCAGCACAAAAAACCCTCATAAAACACAACTTTAAAATCTAGAAAAGGGAAATTAAAATTAAAAAGGACAAAATAAATAATTCATAAAACTCAAACAAAAAAAAAATTTTTTCCTTTTTGTTTAGTTTTCTCGAGACGGACCGTTACCAATTGTATGGATTTGGTGCAGTTGTTGATTTGTTGAATGGCACCAACTGGGAACAGAGTGGCATCTTTCCCCGTGTTTCATTGTGCGATTTTCAGGTGATTCAAATTAAAAACAAATTTTTGCTTCCAATTAAAGAATTATTTAAAAAATTACAGGTCCGAGTGATGGGCAATCTCCAAGAATATACCATTCAGTGTGTGTTGGTCATTAATATATTCAATGAAAAGATTTTTGTTCTTCTATGGTTTTGGTAAGAATTTTTTTAATTCATCTTATTTTTGTAAATAATTTTTTTAATTTTATTTGTTAATTGCAAGTTTTTTTTTTTTTCTGAAACCCATTTTTATAAATTTAGATTTTTTTTTATAGGTTTAAATTTCTTTTTTAATTCAATTTTTTTAAGTTAGAGTCTTCGAATTTATTTCTTACTATAGAAATATTGTTTTTAAGTTTGATTTTAAATTATTGTTTTAAGGTATTTGTGCCTTTTACTTTTGACATTTGGCTCATTTCTCTATTGGCTGTTCGTTTTCATCTTTCCATGGCCAAATCGGCGCTTCATTTCCCAGCACTTGGAAATGTGCGAAATCCCATTTGATCCGGATGGTAATTTTTATGCCGTTTTTAATTCCATTTCTAATTTTTCGTCCAATTTAAAAATATTACATTTTTTTACTTGGGTTTAAACAGTGTTTTCTTACCCCTAATAAAAATTTGACTATTTTTTATGTAAACATTTTGAAACAAACATATCTCAGCCTAGGAAAAAATGCTCGAGAGAAACCATACATGCATTTTGCAGAGCTAAGCCACAACTCTTAAATCAGCACAAAAAACCCTCATAAAACACAACTTTAAAATCTAGAAAAGGGAAATTAAAATTAAAAAGGACAAAATAAATAATTCATAAAACTCAAACAAAAAAAAAATTTAAATACCAATTTTCTTTTTTCTTTTTTAGTTTTCTCGAGACGGACCGTTACCAATTGTATGGATTTGGTGCAGTTGTTGATTTGTTGAATGGCACCAACTGGGAACAGAGTGGCATCTTTCCCCGTGTTTCATTGTGCGATTTTCAGGTGATTCAAATTAAAAACAAATTTTTGCTTCCAATTAAAGAATTATTTAAAAAATTACAGGTCCGAGTGATGGGCAATCTCCAAGAATATACCATTCAGTGTGTGTTGGTCATTAATATATTCAATGAAAAGATTTTTGTTCTTCTATGGTTTTGGTAAGAATTTTTTTAATTCATCTTATTTTGTAAATAATTTTTTTAATTTTATTTGTTAATTGCAAGTTTTTTTTTTTTCTGAAACCCATTTTTATAAATTTAGATTTTTTTTTTATAGGTTTAAATTTCTTTTTTAATTCAATTTTTTTAAGGTATTTGTGCCTTTTACTTTTGACATTTGGCTCATTTCTCTATTGGCTGTTCGTTTTCATCTTTCCATGGCCAAATCGGCGCTTCATTTCCCAGCACTTGGAAATGTGCGAAATCCCATTTGATCCGGATGGTAATTTTTATGCCGTTTTTAATTCCATTTCTAATTTTTCGTCCAATTTAAAAATATTACATTTTTTTACTTGGGTTTAAACAGTGTTTTCTTACCCCTAATAAAAATTTGACTATTTTTTATGTAAACATTTTGAAACAAACATATCTCAGCCTAGGAAAAAATGCTCGAGAGAAACCATACATGCATTTTGCAGAGCTAAGCCACAACTCTTAAATCAGCACAAAAAACCCTCATAAAACACAACTTTAAAATCTAGAAAAGGGAAATTAAAATTAAAAAGGACAAAATAAATAATTCATAAAACTCAAACAAAAAAACAAATTTTCTTTCTTAAGAAAAGGGCGATATATATCAAGACCAAATTGTCTAGATCATTCTTAAGATAAAGTTATAATTTTCACCATTTAATATTTTATGAAAAAAAACAATTTCTTCCTTATTCTCAGGGACTGAAAAACAAAGAATTATCCCACCTTAGTACCAAAATTTACATTAAATTTATATTTGTCAGCAAATCAAAAGGATGTGCGCAGGTTTATCGACGATTATTTGCGACATGACGGCCTTTTTGTGATAAGAATGTTAACTTTACATACTGGAGGTATTTTGCCTTAATGAACTTTTAAACTAAATTTTAATTTTTTAAGTAATTTTTGGGACTGAGTTGGTCCAGTCCTTGTGGATCTCATTTGTTGGCGGTGAATGTATCGAGCTGAAACGGAGCAACTCCTTTCCTGAAGGCGAATTTCCGATAGGTCGCTTAAAAAAGTTGTTATTAATTTATAAAAAATTTTTGTTTAAAGAAAATAATGATCACGAATTGGAAAATGCTTTAAATCGTTTGCGGAAACGTCGACGGCTCAGCCATTCAAGGTGAGACTCTAGCTTTATTTAAAAAGAAAAGAATTTTACAAATACATAATATTTATATATATATATATATTCATTTTTAAAAAAAATTATTTATATTATTTTTTTTATAGCCGCCTGAAATAATAGGATTTTCCCAAAAAATTTTAATCAATTTAAAAAATAGATCTCCGTCCCGTCGGCCATCAAACTTTGGGCTTCCACCCCCTGCAATTACATTTGGTGACAAAATGGCAAATGAAAAGCTCATACCTCCACCGGCTCCTTCTCCTTCATTGAAACGCTTAGTTAAAAAGTAAATGCTAATAAATAAATAATTAAAAATTCACCTAAAATTTACTATTAAAAAAACGCTTTTTTATTCCTTGACATATAAATTTCCTCATAATTTTTAGCCTTGAGAAATCGCATACAAATAGCCCCACAACATCACGTGAATCGAGTCCAAAAAAGTTAATTGTGCCAAACTGGCAACAAGAAGATGAACAAGAGACATCATTAATGGACAGAATTAAAGGTAAATTGGTTAACAAAATTAAATAAAAATATTTAATTTTTTAGGTATCGAAAATTAGTGTATTAATTTTATTGAAGTTTTTTTACGAAACACCTCTTTGGCCTATTAAACTAAGAATTTTCGAAATTTTAAATCTCTAGTTTTTAATCAAAAATATCATAATATTTTGAAAATTATATTATTAAAAACAAAAGAATTTGCAACCCCTTGTCAAAAAATGGAAGATTAATGGATTTATTCTCGAAAAGTTTATGTGTGGACCAAAAATCCTGCGCAAACCAAATTCTAATGCACAACTGCTATTTTTGGTCCCCTTCTTTATTGTATGTGCGCCGAAAGACTCCCCTAAGTGACGACATTTACTCGCCCTAGGGGTTTAGAGCCTTTTTGTGCTTTGATGTTTCCCGCCATAGGGTGGATGGGGAGCGTCTAGTTCGGGCCTAATCATAAAATTTAAAATTTAACAAAATGTGTGGGTTAATTTTTTGATGCTTTTTGTAACTTGCTTTGTTTGGCAATTTTACAAAATTGCTTTGACTTTTCATTTAAAAAATATTTGTTATAATTTGTTTTCACTTTCTTTTTTTTTTGGCGCCATAGAAAAAGCAGAACAACAAAATCATTATGGCGAGATGAACAAAAATGGTAACAATGAAGCGAGTACTATTTCACCACAATCTACCAACTCTTCACGCTTCAATTAACAATTTTGTATGGGTTTTTACCATTAACAATAATAATGATTTTTGAACTAATGCTTTTTTTTTTTAAATCATTTTTGGTAAAATATTTCGATTTTTTAAGAACAAATGACCATCAATGACTCGTTGCCCGTTCCACCGATCAATGACCAATCGATTGAGGAAGGCTTTTATGATGAAGAAATGGCCAATTATTTACAATGAAAATTGGGCCAAATTTGGTTGCTTAAATAAATATAAGATCTCTGATTTATATGTACCAAATGTTTCATTACCGAAATGCCAAAATGATTTTTGTTATAACAATAAATTTTTTTATATTAATATTCATCGTTATTGAAAATTAGGTAATACTGCGCTTTGTCCCTCCCATTTCTTTTTTTTCAAAATTAATAAACAGATAAATGATTTTCACAAATTTGCTTTAAGTGTTATACAGTTATAAAACTAAACGCCCGTGAAAAAAAGACTTTAAACCTAAAAGTTCTATGATTAAACCAGCCATAACGATGGGTTTAAACGACGTGCCTATGGCTACCAGACTCCCGCCGAAAATCCACGCCGAACCGACCCAGCCCCATATCTTAGACAAGAAAAAAGGAAATGGACAGCACCGAGATGGACAAAATATTCAAAGGGCAGAACTAAGACAAAACAAAGGAAAAATAAACAATAAAGAAAAACTAGCGTAAAATGCGCTCGCTTCGCTCGCGCCTTTTCGCTAGTCAAAAAACGGGTTTTTTAAGTGTTTTTCTTTTCATGCCAAAATTCTATTTAGATTAAAGCTGCAATTCTGATTATTATTTTCATTTTGTGGTTTTTTAGAAGGCCATATTATTTTAGAAATAAATAGTTTAGTAGTTTCTGAATTTTTTGAAAATAGAAGATTTGGATAAAATTGACCAATTAAAGTTTATTCTGAGTTTTTTTGTGAGTGGTATGGTATGCACCTAATGTCACGCCAAATTTAAGAATACAATAAACGCATCCAAAAATGTTTTTTGTGACTTGAGCATAGCATTACGGGAAACGCCCAGTTTGGCGCCGACCGCTTTGACGCTTGGGCTATAACTTTTTTTGACGAACCAAATTAAACAAACTGGTATGATTTGATGACTTTTCTATTTAATTTGAAAAATTTCCAAAAAAAAATCAAACTACTAATAATTTCAATTCAAAAAAAGCAAATAAAGTTGAAGGCGCCAAAATGTCTTGCGCCAAACTGACCCCAACCCTAGTATTACGTAATGCTTTTGAAAAAATAAATTTCAACTAATCTTGGGCGTAAAAGTCTGAGGCGAAAATTGGGGTAATCATAAAAACTCCTTGTTAATTTAATTGTTTTTTCAATTTTTTATAAATTAAAAGGGGCATAGGCAGGCAGTTCCAATGGGCGCCGCCGGGTAAATTTTTGAAAATCAATCTATTTGTATAATAAAGTCTTCACAAAATTACCCTACCTTATTTTTTGTGATTTTTGAGTTACCTAAGCGAATTGGGGCGGAGGACCCGGTGGTGCCGATAGGCAGGACCGGGCAAAATTCTGAAAATTTATGGCCGATTAGTTGACAGAATTTATACTAATAAAGTGTTTTTGGGATAATTTAATAAAAACCTACAAAAAGTAAAAAAAAAAACAAATTGTATTGCTTTCTGGCGGTACAAAATCAAACCAAAACAATTGAAAGGGTAAATCAAAACAAATAATTAGACCAATTTTTATGTGCAAATTCCTAAAAAGTTCAACAAAATAAGTCATTTTAAAAAAACCTAAAAAAATAAAAGCTAACCAGAGATGGAATTTCAGTTTAATATTGAAATATAAGAACATTTCTCATCCCGGGTAATGAAAATACGGAAATCCTGTTTTAAAACACCGGAACCGTATTTTGATTTCAAAAGTTTTACGGCTGCATTTTTCAGGTTAATCCGGAAAGATCCAGTGAGGCCCACAAACCTCGGGTTTCAAAATGATCATTTTGTGCAAAATTTATTTTATTAATTTTCAAAAATTTTTCCCAGCGGCGCCATTCTGCAGCGTCTTCCCTCATCCCTTTGCATTTTTCTTTAAAAAAGAGCTTCATACTTGAAAAATTAATTTTTGTATTAGATTTTTTTCCAAAATGGGCTTTTTGAAGAATGACTTTTTATAGAACTGAAAGAAATTGATGATAACAAATTTTGGATCTTAGTTCTGTTTAAAATTAGAATTATTTTGCTTTATATCAAAAATAAGCGAGTAGAAAATGGCATGAAGAGAGCGGATAGCAATGTTTGGGAACCCTTCTTGTTCCCCAATTGCCTTCTTCCCTCTCTCTCTATTTCTCTTCCCCTCTCGGCCTTTGTCTATTTCCTTTCACTAACTCTATCTCTGTCTCTTTCTTCCTCAATCTCTCTATCTCTTCTTGTTTCTTTCCTTCTTCCTCTCCATCTTTCTTTTCATCTTTCCTCTGACCATCTCTCTGTTTGGCTGTTTCTCTCTTCCCTTTTCTCTTTCTTTATTTCGAATTTCTTTTATATCTCGCGGTTTATTCGTGTTTTTCATCTCTCTCTCTCTCCCAAACACACATTGATCTTTGCTCCATTCATATTCATTCTGCCAATCTCTCTTTATTCATCTTTGTCACTCTCTCTTTCTCTCTCCGTTTATCTCTTTCCCTTTCGTTCTTTCCCTCTCTTTCGCTCTCTATTCCTCTTTCTCTCTGTCTCACTTTCCCTCTCTCTCTCTCGCTTTGTCTCTGTCTCGAGTCTCTATCTCTCTCTTCCTCTCTCTTTTTTGCTCTGCCTCACTCTCTCTCTTCCTCTCTCTCTTTCCCTCTGCCTCACTCTCTTTCTTTCTTTCCCTTTTTTCCACTGTCTCTCTCTCTCATTCCCTCTGTCTCTCTCTTACTCTTTCACTCTTTTTCTCTGTCTTTCTCTCTCTTTCCCTCAGTCTCTCTTTCCCTCTATCTCACTTTCCCTCTGTCTTTCTTTCTTTCTATCCCTCTCTCTGTCTCTCTTTTCCCCTCTCTCTCTTCCTCTCTCACTCTTTCTCTCTGTCTCTCTCTCTCTCTCTTTCCCTCAGTCTCTCTTTCCCTCTGCCTCACTCACTCTCTATCTCTTCCTCTCTCTCTTTCCCTCTGCCTCACTCTCTTTCTCTTTTTTCCACTGTCTCTCTCTCTCTTTCCCTCTGTCTCTCTCTTCCTCTCTCACTCTTTCTCTCTGTTTCTCTCTCTCTTTCACTCTTTCCCTCTGTCTCTCTTTCCCTCTGCCTCACTCACTCTCTCTCTTCCTCTCTCTCTCACTCTCTCTATTCTCTCTCTGTCATGCTTTCACTCTGTCTCACTCTTTCCCTCTCTCTCCCTCTCTCTATTCTCTCTCTCTCACGCATTCACTCTGCCTCACTCTTTCCCTCTTTCTTTCTCTCTGTCTCTTTTCCCACTGTTCCTCTCTTTCATTCTCTCTCTCTTCCTCTCTCTCTTTTTTCCTGCTTTCCCTCTCTCGCTATACTCTTTCTTTCTTTCTCTACCTCTCTCTCTGTCTCTTTTCCCGCTGACTCTCCCTCTCTCTTTGTCTGTCTCTCTTTCTTCCTCTCTCTGGCACTGTCTCTCTCTCTTTCTCACTTGGTCTCTCTCTCTCTCTCTTTTCCTCTCTCTCTTCCCCTCTCTCGCTCTCTTTCTCCCTCTGTCTCTCTTTTCCTCTCTCTCTTCCCCTCTGTCGCTCTCTTTCTCTTTCCATTTATCTCTCTTCCAATTTCTTTCTCTTCCTCTCTCTGTCTCTCTTTTCCTCTCTCTCTCTTCCCCTCTGTCGCTCTCTTTCTCTTTCCATTTATCTCTCTTTCAATTTCTTTCTCTTCCTCTCTCTGTCTCTCTTTTCCTCTCTCTCTCTTCCCCTCTGTCGCTCTCTTTCTCTTTCCATTTATCTCTCTTTCAATTTCTTTCTCTTCCTCTCTCTGACTCTCTTTTCCTCTCTCTGGCACTGTCTCTCTCTCTTTCCCTCAGTCTCTCTTTCCCTCTATCTCACTTTCCCTCTGTCTTTCTTTCTTTCTATCCCTCTCTCTGTCTCTCTTTTCCCCTCTCTCTCTTCCTCTCCACTCTTTCTCTCTGGTATTCTCCTTTTTGTCAATGAAACCAATGCGATGGGGAGGAGAAAGATGTATATGAAAAATTTCATTTCAAAGTTGAGGCAATGGCTTTATTATAATGAAAAAAAATAGGGGCTAATTTAAATCTAAATCGTACAAATAAAAATAATATAAAAACACAAAATCTGTAATTTAAAAATAACCGCTATATAAATTCAATAAAAATAAGAATAAAGGGAAAGGAAAAATTATGATAAGAATTATAGTTTGTTTTCATTCGGTCTGCAAAAAAAATGATTTATTAGTCCAATTAACTGACTCTCCTTGGTTTAAGTCTCACGAACGTATTAGTACATGAAATTTCGAAAATGGGCGTTAAATACAAAATTAAAGGAGAAAAAGGCAAATTAGGTTGTTTTTTAATAAGATTATATTTTGTCGGTTTCCTAATTATTTTGATACTGACAAAAATGACGATGAATTAATGTTGGAAATTATTAAATGGCAATTTACGAACGACCTAGCACTCCTTCTTACGGATATTATGTAACAAAATGTGATTTCTAAATGAAAATTACGATAGTCCAATTGCATTTTGAATAAACCATTGTTTTCTTTTGAAATAAGCAAAAGACAAAAGAAAAATAGGAAATTTTATAACTGAATAATCATAAGAAATAATAAAGTAAAATTTATGAATTTGGAATAAAGTCGAAAAGGAGTTGAAGAGGGCAATCCTAAATCAATTTCCAACTATTTTGGAAAGCATCACCAAATTTCCGTTTCCATCTACGTATGTTAGGTGGCGAAGTTTTCAATGCTTTGGCAATTTTTCTATCATTCATTTTTGGGTTTTTCAGTTTTATCTCCCAATATTGCTTCATTTTTTCTATTTTTATTTTCTCATCGTATTTTCTGTCACATTTTATGCCAAACTCGTTCTTCCACTTTTTAATTAATCTTTGACTTATTCCAATTTTCTTACTAATTTCAGCATAATTTTGGTTCCATTCCTTACGTGAAAACTTTCTTTTTTGCTTATATTCATTTTTCAATGCAATAAATTTTTTTACAATTTCAATTTTTTGTTGATCAGTTTTTGATTTGTGACATAATTTTTTATTTAGTCCAAATTCTTTAATCCATGCATACATTTGTTTTCTATTTGTGCCCAATTTCTTCGCAATTATTATTTCAATTTTATTCCATTCTTTTGTTGAATGTTTTCTCCCTTTTTCTTTGATTTTTTCTTTTATTTTATAAAAAACATTCACAATTTTTCTTTTTTGTCGATCATTTAAATTTTGATCATTTGTCAATTGATTTTTTTCAAATTGATCAAAATTGTTATTGTACCATCCTTTCCCAAAAATTTCACCAAATGATTTTGCCATTTTTTTGTTTGTTGACTCAATTTTTGCCAATGAAACAAATGCGATGGGAAGGAGAAAGATGTATATGAAAAATTTCATTTCAAAGTTTAGGCAATAGCTTTATTATAATGAAAAAAAAAATTTGGTCTGACTGATTCAAATCTAAATTGTACAAATAAAAATATTATAAAATGCAAAAATCAGTAAAATAATCGCTATATAAAATCCAATAAAATGAATTGAAGGGAAATCAATTAAAGGAAAAATATTGTCATCTCTGGCATATAAAATAAAAATTAATTAACTTATAAATATAAAAATAATGTTTATACATTTTTTTAAACTAAATAAAAAAGCGTAAACTAGAATTTTAAAATCAATTAATGAAAACATTTTATCTCCAATGGCATACCTATGAAATAAAAAACAATAATTACAAATGAAAAGATTTAAAAATAATGAATATTTGACTGGATTTAAAAAACCAAATGAAATAAATTATAATAACTAAATTCACAAAACAATTAGTTTATCATTTAAATTTATTTTTTCGTTTATGCCCAGTTTTCGAAAATCCTTGACCTTTGTGGTGATTGCTTTTTCCGCATCGGGACCAAATATACACGTGCAAGAATAGGGTACTTGAGAACAAAAGTTGAATAAAAAAAACTGGGAAATTAGGAAAAAATATGGAAACATACAACTGATATAGTGAAGAGAAGCTTCACTAAGAGAAGATTAATGGGATCAATGGAGGAGAAGAGTGATCCCTTATGATCGGGCAAAGTGGGGAGACGGAGAGGGCAGGGTCGGTAGTTTAGCTGGTAGAACACTGGTCCGGAAAGCTAGAGACACCGGTTCAAAGCGGGACTTACTTCAATCTGCTTACCAATTTTGGCATTATTTTGTTATCATTATTTTTTTGGATATTATCTTATCTCACTGCAGTAAATTTTTGCACTATTTCAAATTTTTGTTGATGAGTTTTTGATTTGTAACTAATTAGTAAAATTTTGATTTACTTCAATTCTTTAATCCAATTATATATTTCCACTGCTAAACAAACGTAAAAGTAATAAATTATTTTTTTAAATTGGAAATCATCGTTTATCAACAGCATAATCAGGCCCAAAAAATTTGCATATTCTTTGAATGATTGAGTTCAAAATGCAAAAAACAAAAAACAAAAAACACAATAGATGATTTTATTAATTCATTACAAAAAGGTTAAAAAATATTGGGGCATTCCAAGCTTTTGGGGAGATGTATCTTTTTCGGCTCTTAATAATCTTTAAGAGGTGAATTTCAATATCAAATTGATTGACATCAACTCGAAATCGAGCTGCACAAATACCCAAAGTTTTATTTAATATAATTTTTGAATATTTAATAAAATAATTACATTTCATAAACATAATGGGGCTTCTTTTCTTGGCCTGTCAACGACACTTTATATGTATTTACATGGCATATACTCTTTTCCAAATTGATAAGCTGACCTTTATTACTTCAACTTTTTCTTTCTCACTAATTTGTTTTTTACATCTTATGCAAAATTGTTTTTTCCATTTTAAAATTGTTGAGCAAGCTGCTCCAATTTTCTTACAAATTTCGGCATAGTTTTGGATCCATTCCTTATCAGAATGTTTTCTTTTTTGCTTATATTCATTTTTAAAGGCAATAAAATTTTGTACCAATTCCCATTTTTGATGCATCGTTTTATATTTGTGTGATTTATGTAATTTTTGATTACGGCTATATTTTTTAATCTATTTATACATATAATTATGCTTTTGTGCCCAATTTTTTGCAATTATTGTTTCGGTTTTTGTCAATTCCTTTTCTTGAAAATTTTGTTCCCCCTTTTTTCTGTCCGATTCTTCTCCGAATAATTCACCAAATAATTTTGCCACTTTTTTATTAATTGTTTCAATTTGGTCAATTTCGACTGCCAAATAAATAAAGAAAAATAAAATTTTGCAAATTTTCATTTTCCTTCCTTTAAACAAAGCAAATAAATTATATTTTAAATATTTATTTTATTAAAAATATATTAACATAATCAATAAATTTGAATTCGGTGAATTTATTAAATAAAAATATTTGATGAGAAATAAAACTACAAAATTTTAAATTTTATAAAACCCAATTTTTTTTTATATAAGCAAAGTCACATTTATAAGTTAAATATTGAATGATATGCATACAAATTTAATCAAAAATAATAATTTAAAAATTAAATGTAGAATAAATTTGTAATGAATAAATAATATTTTAATTTGCTGCACCGTAGATACGCGCACCTGCTGCTGATTCGGTGCAAGAGCTAAAGTGAGAAAATTGACCAAAAATAAAAAATATAATTGTTAAGCTGATTTATTAGGTTTTTAATGGCGAAGTTTGGGCGGTTCAAAGACCACGCATTTTTGGGGTTTTCTTTTTAAGTTCCCAATATTTATTTTTTTTCCAAATTTTTCTTTATTATTAATTAATTTACTTTTTATACCAAATTCTTTCTACCATTTGTAAATTATAGCTGACTCCTATTTCTTCCCAAATTGCGTTTTACGGACATTTTTTTTAAATATTACCATTTACGGAAGTTTTCTTTCTTCTTTCAAATATTTTGTTAACCAAATACAATTGATCAGTATTCATTTCGTCTGTTGTTTTTGCGTTCTGCTTGTCGTACATCTTTAATTAGGTTAAAATCATTTTTATATATTTACCAATTTTCATATGTAAAATAGAAAACATTAAAAACATTATATTTTGTACTACCGAATAATCCTCCCATAAAAGTTGCATGCCTATTCCCGGGATGTTGGGTATTTTCTAGAATTGGAGTAAAATACGTATATTATATTTGTTATTTGAAAAAAATTTTAATATATAAAATTTCCCAATGCCATTACAATTAAAGACAATGTGACAGTAGAAAAAAATAAAAATTTAATGCATTTAAATATGAAAAAAATAAAAACATTAGAATTAAAAGAAAGCAAACCAATTAAAAAATAAAGAGGAACCCCAGAAACAGATTTTACAATCTTGTCCATTTTTCAGAGCTTTCGTAGTCGTAATCCCCTTTCTATTTTTGAGGATCACACCTGGACCAAAAGCCAAACATTTATAAATATTTTTTAGGCTTATTTAAAAATAATTCTTCTTTTTTTATATAAAAATTGCAACAATCAGCAATACAAAGGATTTTTAAAAAACAAAGAAAATTATCATTTTAATAGTTTTTGATACCAATCGTAATTATGAATTAATTTAAAGAAAAGGTTTATGAGATTGATAGATAACTAATTGAGGTCTTTCCGTAAATCAAAATAAAGATTTATCTTTTACATCAAATTTCTGCCGTCACCACCAGTTCATCTGTTGTTGCTGATTATTTGGTCAATTTGTCGCGACAGCATTGGCACAATACGGTCCCAACGACGTCGTCCATTCTCTAATTTACTATGGTATAATTTGGCATTTGTTAAAAAGGGCCCCTTTAGAAACGACCCCACATTTCACGTAACCAATCCATGGGGTTTTATACAAATGCCTTTTAGATTAAAACGAATCATTTCATATTAGTCTAAACCATATTGAATAGATTAACTCATTATTATTTCTCCTTGAAGAGACAATCGTTCATTTGAGCACATTGTTGCTTTCAAAACTATTAAAGACCCCTTAAAATTACGCCTAGATGTGAAAGGTAAATGAAAAGAAAGCGGCGGCCAAGAAAATGGTGAAGGAAAAGAAGGCAAAGGAAGAAGCAATAGCCAAAGAAAAACTGACAGAGGGTGAAAGGCAGAAACCATGATTGTTAGGTTTCTTTCTTTTAAGCAAAGTTATGACGAATTACGTTCGGGAAACCTATAAAAAAAATGACGTATTTACGAAACGCCAATAATGGCGGAATTTACGAAATCATTTACGACTGTTTTTTTCATTCTTTATTTACTTTTTTTTTTGGTAATCACCATTGATCAGCATTCTTTTCGTCTGTTAGTTCTGCCTTCTGCTTGTCGTACATCTTAAATTTCAAAATATTTACCGGTTTTCCAACAAATAGAAACCCCTAAAAATATTATTATCTTATATTTTTGTATTACCGAATAATCCTCCCATAAAAGTTGCATGCCTATTCCCGTGATGATGTATATCTTCTAGAATGGTATTAAAAGATGTATATTAATGTTTATTAATATTAATTAATAAATTCTTACCACCCAATGCCATTGCAATTAAAGACAATGTGACAGTAGAAAAAATAAAAAATTGATGCATTTTAATATGAAAAAAATAAAAACATTAGAATTAAAAGTGTGCGAGCGCGTTTCGTAAATTCCGCCACCATTGGCGTTTTTAAAATTTACTTACATTTACCTAAAAAAAATTTCAGCCCTAAGAATTTTCCCGATCTTACCCCACTTTAAAGCCATTTTCAAGCTTTTACAATTCTATAAGAATGATCAGACCGAGTTGGTGGAGACTTTTTTGGTCAGCACCAAATTTTATGATATTTTTTGATCCCCAAAATACTGGGCGGTTTTTTTTAAATCCGCGGCTTGGATGGTGGCGGATTTACGAAAGCACCAGCACCAATTAAAAGAAAGAATAGCCAATGAAAAAAAGAGGGACCCCTGAAAACTGATTATACAATTTATGTCCATTTTCGGAACGGTCGAAGTCGCAATCACCTGTCTATTTTTGATAAATATAACTGAACCAAAACTTATAATTCCATTTAGAGGGGGAATACGGGGGATATTCCAGTCAATCATAAAATTTTTCAACCCAGATTAAAGGAACCTTAACCTAAATGAGGAAAAGTTAGGGATCTATATACATATATATTTTATTATTAGGAAGAACAAATAAATTGTCATTAAATTTCATGTCAAAATGATTGACACGGCAAAAGCTGCGTAATATTTAAAAAAAATTCCATTTCATGGATTGACGAAATTGAGGCGAACAACAGTTGGTTGAAAAATGATCTAATCCATTCACCGAAACTAAAATAAATTTTTCGGGCCAAAGATTTCAATTTTTCGATTCTATTTATAAACATTTCTTCATATTTTTGAAATAAACATTAAAACAATTAGTTATTGGCGCTTTATTAATTTTTTAATTTTCTAATTATTTATTCCAAAAAGAAACGCCCAAAAAAGCGAAAAAGCGAAAAGACAAAAATTTTTTGAAAACCAAATTTTTAATTTGCCCAATAAATCTTCATCATTTCAAATGTATTTCAATCACAATTATATCTAGGGTTGAGCGGCTCCGAGTACCCGACCGGGTTCCGGACCCGCTCAATCGGCTTTTTCAATGCGCGGACCCGAAACCGGACTAGGTTTTTTATCGCCGGGCCCATAAATGCCTGGTTCGGGTCCGGGTCCAATTTTTTCAACCAGGTCCGGTTAAGACAATTTTAGAAGGCTAAGTTCCTGTTTTATCTTTATCCCAGCGAATATTTGTAAAATTTAAGTCACCCAAAACAATACAATTTTCGTTTGGGACTGAAAATCTGAGATTGTTTCTAAATAGTGTGCGGCAAATGCGATTTTCGGTATTCGGTATCGGTATTTCGGTATAATACCGATACCGAAAAAATACCGAAATTCCCAAAATATTTCGGTCGGTATACCGAACGGTATATACCGAAAAATACCGATAAAAAAAATTCGGTAATACCGCGGTATTTCGGTATTTTTTAAAATTACTATATATGTTAGCACATTTTTTTTTGTGGCTTGAAAATAACTGTCTATTGGGGAAACGCCCAGTTCGGCGTGGACCCTTTCGGCGCGACTGGCCATAACTTTTTTCATTTTCGTCCAAATTAAATAATTAGGAATCATTTGAAATCACTTGACGAGATCTATCAATGTGCTAAATTTCGAAAAAATTTTGAAAAAATACAAAAAAGTTATGGCCAAAAAACCCTCAAAAAATTAAAAAAAGTTATTTCGATGATTCAGGTTTAATGTTAAGGTAGCAGGGGACCGGGGCTTTGCCGGGACAGGAAAACTCGGGGCCCGTGTCAGGGAGGCCGCCGGAATTTTTGTATGGGTGCTCTCCGACTCAAAAGGCCCGACTCAAACGGCCCGACTCAAATGACCTGATCCGAGAATTTTCGAAACGGGTCATTTTGGCGTGGCCATTTTGGCGTGGCCGTTTTGGCGTGGGCCATTTTGGCGTCGTAGGATATCTTTTCTCAGAGGGAACCAAATTAAATATTTTTAGTATCATTCGACAGCTCTTGGTAAGCTTAATAACCTTGCATAATTTTAAAAAATTTGGTCCACCCAATAAAAAGTTATGTTTAAAAAAGTTAAAAAATTTCAAATTCGGAAATTTTACTCGAATTTTTGAACGTTTTTGAACATAACTTTTTGTTGGGTGGACCAATTTTTTGAAATTAAGCAGGCTTATAAAGCTTACCAAGAGCTATCGAATGGTAGTAATAATATTCAATTAGCTTTCTTTTGGACAAAGTTATGACCAACGACGCCAAAATGGCCACGCCAAAGTGGCCACGCCAAAATGGCCACGCCAAAGTGGCCACGCCAAAACGGCCACGCCAAAATGACCCCGACCGAGAATTTTGACTTTTTAGCGTTGTTTGTTGTTTTTAAAATTGGTCAATCGTTAGACATAGCTTCTTAGGCATAGCTTTTCATACCTTTTAAACACTTAGATCTTTCGAATGATACCGAAATTGTCGCATTTGATTCACAAAGAAATAAATTACTAAGTCCTAAATGAGTCTAGCGCCGAACGTGGGCGCCAAAAGGACCCCGACACTGTCGACACGCGCTACTGAAAAGAATTTCGAAAATTGGCTTTATTTTGGTAACAGATTTTGCACAAAAAATCACCAATTTTTTAGATTTTAGAGAAAATTTTGAGAAAACTTTCACGAAACGAGGTTTGGTGGTGCCGTCAGGCGCCGCCGGGGGAAATTTTGAAAATTTATGGTCTATTTGTTTACAGGTTTTCTCAAAAATGGTCAATTTTAAGTCTTTTTTTAAATTCCCATTTTTTTGAGAAAAGATTGGTGGATTGTCCGAAGATTACAAATAAATATCGATACAGTTAAAAAATTTATAATATTTTATCATTTTTCCAACTTTTTTTTCATTATTTGTACTCAAATGTCCCATCTTTACTAGTGCATATTAATACCGAAATACCGAAAAATACCGCGGTATTTAGGATTTTTCGGTCGGTATCCCGAACGGTATATACCGAAAAATACCGATACCGAAAAAATACCGAAATCCCCAAAATATTTCGGTCGGTATCCCGAACGGTATATACCGAAAAAATACCGAACGGTATACCGAAAAATACCGCGGTATACCGATACCGTGCCGCACACTATTTCTAAAAGCTGTTCTAAATGCTCATTTTTTTCATTTGTCACAGGTCTATAAACCACAATAAGACGAACTTTCATTTCTGAAAAGTAAAAAAACGCAATACAAAGAATGCCCGCGTTCTGGATTTAGTAAATAACAGTTAAAAAAAAGTGACCTAATAGTTTTTTTGGTGCTGGCGCGTTTCTTAAAAACTGCCAATTTTACTGAGTTTTCGGCTCAATTTAGTCATAACTTTTATTAAAAGCAACCAAATTAAATAATCTTGGTATTGTAAGATAGCCCTTGAATTGCTCTATTAGCTTGCTAATTTTCAAAAAATTGGAGCCAAACAAGCATAAAATTGCCATAATTCTTGAAAAACTGAATGAAATTTTTTGAAATTTAACGAGCTCAAAGCAATTCAAGAGCTAAATTGCAATACCAAGATTGTTTAATTTGGTTGCTTCTGAGAAAAGTTATGAAGACATCACATCTAATTATTTCCACACGCCTGCAGCCCCCCACTGCATCAACGCGAAGCGTTCGAAGATGGATGCTGGGAGCAGAGCAAACTTTTTTGTCGGCCATTATATCTTATTTGGGCCAGAATTTCTAAGAAGAAAATAAAAAAGTCTGAATTTGGGAAATATGCATGGCGATTTGTGCAATTTCCCACCTAAAAATCCTGGCCTTATGATAAATGTATTTCGTGTTATTATTTTTGGCAAAGTGTCTACTGTGAGGTTTTTGCTCTGTTCAATTTTTCAAGACGTATGTGTGTGCATAAGAAAACCCCTAATTTCATTTTCTTATATGATAATTTAATAATTTTAAAGACAATTTAATTATTTATGTATTGTTAACTATTTCAAAAATATTTAAATTCTTTTTACTGATTTCGATACTTAAACTTTCAAAATAAAAACAAAATAACAAAAACGGATAATAACAAATAAATAAATGGAAGAAATATCATCAATTATTCTATTGTTTTAGTATCGGTTTTACTTTTCAATTTCTCTGCCTTGGTTTGATTTTCAAATTGTCTTTTTCATTTTCGAAGAGTGTTTCTGTTCATTTTCAACATTTTTTTCTATTTCCGTATCATTGCATTTTGAATTATTTGGTTTAATTGCCAATATTATTTCATCTTTTAAGTTTTTTGCTTATCTGATTTTTTTATCTTCTTCTGCCGTAGTGTTGTTTTCTATTTTTGAATTGTTTCATAATTAACCCTGTTTATTTTTGCAATTAATTAAATAATAATTGATTGAGCTTTGAAATGTATGGGTTTTTTATTAAAAGAAAAAAAAAATTAAATAAAATCATTTCGAAAATTTGGGATTTATTAATATAAGCCAATTACAAAGGTGCTGGTGCGTTTCTTAAATTCCGCCACCTATGCGCGTTTCTTAAATCCGCCATTTTTACTGATTTTTCGTATAAATCATGTCATAACTTTTCTCAGAAGCAACCAAATTAAACAATCTTGGTATTGTAAGGTAGCCCTTGGATTACTCTATTAGCATTATTAATTCAAAAAATTTCATTCACTTTCCTAAAAGATATAGGCAAACAAGTGGAAAAAATTACCATAATTCTTGAAAAACCTAACGAAATTTTTTGAGATTTAGTAAGCTAATAAAGCAATATAAATGCTATCGTACAATACCAAGATTGTTCAGTTTGGTTGCTTCTGAGTAAAGTTATGACTATATATATTCAAAAATCCAGTAAAAATGGCGGATTTAAGAAACGCGCATAGGTGGCGCAATTTAAGAAATGCACTAGCACCATTACAAATTGCATGTTTGAATATTACAAATCAATGACAATTTTTAATTATGGCAAATATTATTCTTTTGTAAATCAATAAAAAATATGTTAAAATAATGAAATATAAAGCATAAAAAAAATTACATGAGAAAGGAAAAGACAGGCGAAAGTTGAATCCTTTTTTTAAGTAAACTATGATTTGAATCAAATATATTTTTTATTTAAATCTTATTGATTGCGCTTTTATCTATAGATTAATTTTCATTTTTAAAATTTTGAAAGGGGAGGACGAATGGTCTACACCAGGGATGGGACGGAATTCCGATTTCCGAATTCCGATTACCCACTTTTTTGGGGTCGGAATTCCATTTCCGATTACCGAAATTTTTTTGGTCGTCAGAATTCCGAATTTCGATTCCCGAAATTTTAGGCAAAATTTCGGAAATTTTTTCGGCAAAATTCAAAAATGTTCCCCAAATTTATTTTTCTAAATTTCTCCCAAAAATTTTCTAAAATTGACTTTTTTAGGTAAAAAATATATCCTAAAATCAACAAAAATTGGGATTTATGTGATGATTTTGGGATTTTTTTCAATTAAAAGCCATTTCTATTAGAGGGTGTGCTTCTATTTAAACTTTTTATTTGGTGGGTATTCATTCTATTTTTTAGATAAAACTGTTCAAAAAATTTGTGAAAGAATTCAAAAAAAAATTGACTTAGGTATAGGAGTGTGCTTCTATTAGAGGGTGTGCTTCCATTAGAAGAAATACGGTAATTAGTATATTTAGTTATCTTGTTGTGAAATTGAAAAAATAATTATCAACAAACAAATATGTACTTTCTGAGCAGAAGCCATAATTTAATAAATATTGTAATTTTTCAATTTTTAGCACAATTTTTTTACTTGTATTATAATAATAATAATAAACTAATTAAATTTGAGTTATAACTTTATCTGTTTGGTTCATGTTGACAGAATTTATTAAATTATCTTTTTAGGAAAATTTATGGAATTTTTGTTTATATTTTTTGATGTGTTTTTGTTCTTTTTGAACATATACTGTTCCTAGATTTTTATTTTTCTCATTACATAATGGGTGAAATATTTATTTTTTTTTTTGTTTTTCCTTATTAAAATTAAGTTTTCATTTTTAATAAGCATTAATTTCTTATTTGCTTTTTATTTGATTAAAACTCATAAAAAATGAAAAAAATTTTGAATTGGAATTTTTTTAATTAATATTCTTAAAAAAAATTTCCATGAAATATTTTATTGAGAATCTTTTTTTAATGTTTTATTTCGTTTTGTCATAATACTTTTTTCAATATTTTATCTTATTAAAAATATGTTCTAATGAGCCATTTCAGTTCTTTCATTTACCGAAACATTTTGAAGCTATTGTAAAGAAGGTGACTGGTCATTTGCGCCTCGCATATTTGTGTTTGGGTCCTGCCGGCCAAAGTGAATAATGACTAATTGTCCAAGTACTTTTTCGAATGGGCTATTTAGGTTATAGGCCTTGTTAAATCAAGTTCACTTGTTAAGACTAATTTTTATATTTCGGCAAAATGCCTGTATTAATTCAATCCTTTATATTTAAATATTTTAATTATATTCATTATAATTATGAAATTGTTAGTTTTCTATACCAATAGTAATTGTCGGATGCTTGCTTTAATATAGAAGAGACTCAATTTTCCTTTTTCCTATAAATATCTTAAAAATTTCAAACATAGTGACAACCATTTTCTCAAATTCTTTTGATTAATTTCTTAAATATTGAAGTTTCTCTCGAATATACTAAAATTCGAAGGTTTATTTTTCTTTTTTTTTAAAAAACAAAATATATAATTATCCATTTACATATTTATTGGTTTTAAAGTAAAGTTTCTTGGACCCCAAAATCATTTCGTTCTGCCTTTTGATCATTTCTTGCAAACTGGGTATGGTATTAATTTGATTTTTCCAAATGATATTAAAAAAATAAATATAGTAACAATCTTTCAAATTAAATTAATGTTTTAATTAATAGTGCAAATAAATGGAATATTTTTAAGAAATCATTCAGCTTCATTCTTTTTTGTTCTATCATTTCTCAGCTTCATATTTTTATTGGCTTAAAATAAGCTTGACTTTAATTAAAACAGTGGATTTCTACGCCAAAAAAATGCTACAAATTACGGAAATGTAAATTATTTATACGTAAAAATAATTTTAATTTTCTTTTTCACACTTTTGGACCATTAAAATGGCCTATGTTATTTGATAAATTAGTACTGTTAGAAAACCCATATTTTTGTGTGCCCACAAATTTTGCCGAAACCCTTTCATTAGGGAATTAATTATTTTGTAATTATTTATAATTATCAATTTTAACCAATGTATGTAAAATATGTAGATTTAAACAAATTCATTTTAATTTTGTTTTTTATTAAGTAGGAAAAGATATTTAAAAAATCAATGGTTAAAATGATGATAAATGAAATGCAATTAGGTAGTATATTATGGAGAAATTTTTTTTATTGATAGTTAAAATTTTTTCATATATTTATATATTCATTTAACCTAGATAATTTTTAAAAATCTTTTTTTAACAAAAAATTTTTTTATTTAATTGAGAAAATGAAAAATGCCATATTCTGCTTAACTATTTATTTGGCCGTACAAACTGACAAAATTTTAACAGTCAACAAAAAAATAGTAAAATCTTTTGATGAGCTATTTGGAGAAGGATGGAACAACAAAATGGAAGAAAGAAGTTTGAAAAAAGAAAACATTGATCAGAAAAATAATCAAAGAAATATTTCTATGCCAAATTTCGATGAAAATAAATCAGTGCAAGAAAATAATAAACAAATGATAACCGAACAGAAAAAACAGGAAATTATTCATAATTTCTATGCAATAAAAAATAAAATTAAACAAAAAGGAAAAAAATACTCAAAAAAAGATTGGTATAAAATAGAAATAAAAATAGCAAATAAATTAGAGACAACCCGAGACACAATTTACAAACGGATTAAAGAATTTGGATTAAATATAAATCATTCACATAAAACAAAATCTGACAAGAAAAAATTAGAAATTATACATAAGTTCGACACAATGCTGAACGAATATAAGCAAAAAAGAAAATACTCTCACAATGAATGGAACCAAAATTATACCGAAATTGGTAAGAAAATTGGAGTCAGCTTTACCATAATAAAGGGATGGAAGAAATCATTCGGCAAAAGTCTTCATATAAGCAAAACTGAGAAATTGGAAATAATGAAAAAATATTGGCACATCAAACGAAAGAATCCAGAAATGTCGGACTCAGAAATTACAAAATTGTTAAAAGTAAGCATCAGAAGTTTAAGAAATTGGAAAAAAAAAACAATCGAAATGAAGTGAACATATGATATAATTAGTAGAGAAACAGTTTAATGATATTTTGTAGTGTTTAAATCAACGCTTAGATATGATAAATGTTAAGACTTTAAATTTCCAAGACAATTTTTCAAGAAAAATTATGTGGTGGCCAAGACATGATGTAGTGCAATTTTGCAATTAGCATTAAAATGTGCTTAAAATTTCTACAAAAATATATGAAAATTGAATTATCTCACCCAAAATGCATTGCTTTTACCAGGCCATTGAATTTATGGGCTTTAGATCATTTTAATTTTTTGCCTGTTATATCTATATATAAATTTTGGAATGTGTGTCATCAAATTTTTTTGAATCAAATTGACGCCAAATTTGTATTGGCGTTTTGTTTTTACTGACAAAGAGATGAAAGAGTGGAAGGGGATCGAAGGAAGAGAGACAGAGATAGTAAGTGAATTGAGTTGAGATAAACGGACAAGCAGGAGGGAAAGGGGAGTGAGGAAGAAGGACAGAGATAATTAGTGAACTGAGATAAACAAATAAGGGGAGTGAGGAAGAAGGACAGAGATAATGAGTGAACTGAGATAAACAAATAAGTAATAAAGAAAGAAATAAATTGATGCGAAAGCCATTTCTGCTTCGAGTGTCGAAATTCGGAGTGTTGAATAGTGTAAATAATGTTCCACGTTTATGCTTTCAATTAAAAAAAAAACAATTTGGTTTCTCTGTGCTATTCGAAACTTGAATTTTTTTGTTTTATTTGGTGCTCGGATCGATAACCGCGAAAGCAGTAATTTTTTTTGTTTTCGAAACAAGTGATTATCGATTGATTATCGATTCTTTTACAAAGGATTGTTCCAAAAAATGGACTTTTTAAGTAATAATTTTTTAATTCCCTATCATAACTGTTATTTAAGAGTAAGGGAGCACAATTTTTTTTTTTATTTTGTGACCAAGAATATTTTTACTCTATAATAAATCAATCTTATAAATTTTTTTTATTAAGCAATTATTTAGCAATAATATTATTCACAAATTTTTGCAAGAAAAATGGTGAGAAAAAAACAGGTGTTTGCAAGTCAAAATGAATCGCCTCCATCTACATTTTTACCATTATATAATCACAACGCAACAGTTGAAAGTATCGGCTTCAACTCTTTACAACAGAGTTCATCATCTCAACCAAATTATTTAACATCATTTGAAAATAGGTTAAACCTAGATTCTGTCGATTTGAACTTGCCAATTCAAACAGAAAATTCTTTAAGTAAAACACTATTACGGAAAGAAAGAAATAATGAATTTCAAATAAGTAAAAGAAAACATGAATCATGTGAAAATCGCAACAAAAGACTAACAGCTAATGCAGCTCATATGGCGTTAATAAGAACAAAAGTTTTATATAAATGTGCCCAGTACACTGAAAATATTGAAAAAATATATTTTGGGAAAATGGATGTTGAATGTGTTAATTGCAAGGCCTACCATTGGAACGCACAAAAAATTATTGGAAAAGGAAATTCTTTTGATGATTGTTGCAACCACAATAATATCTGTTTGAATGCTATTCCCGAACCACCACGATTTTTAAAAGAACTTCTCGAAGGGAAGCATGAAAAAAGTTCTAATTTTTTTGACTCTATACGGTATTTAAATAGGAGTTTGGCGTTTGCTTCAATGAACCCCTTTAAGAGCAACTTTTCAAAACCTGGTCGGTACTGTTTTCGTATACACGGTAATATTTATCATATAATCAATGCAGCCTTACACCCGGATGTTGGTGAAACACCATCATACGGGCATTTGTATATTATTGAACCAGAAGAAGCTCTAAAATATTTGTATCAAAAAAATCATAAAATTGACCAAGAACTTTTGAGACACTATATATGTTGCTAAAAGAAAAAAATCCATTTGTTAGTGCTTTTGAAATGATGTTAGAAGAAGAAAAAAGACAAAAAGAACTAGCTTTAATGGAAAATCGAAAACCATTTTCTCATTTTCGCGGCACGAAATTTAAATTTATTTTTATTAATAATGTTATTTATTTGCAGTTTTCAATATTTTTATCTAAAAATTATAAGAAACAATTAAATTAATTGAAAATGAAAGAAATTCTAACATGATTCGTTAGGCTAAAAACTAGCAAATATTTTTAATTGCATTAATTATACTGAAAACAGCTGAATCCAATATTTAAAAAAAAATTTTTTTTTGTAAAAGAAGTAAAACAAAATAATATTTTAAGAAAGAAAAAAGCTTTCCAAAAACATGCAAAAATAAAAATTGTCCTGCCCCGCCCCAAATCCTCTTCATTCATCGTGTATAATATTCTGGTTTGTTTAATATGGTGCTTTTGTTTACACAATTTCCTTTCAATTTTAATCATTTTTACTTTGGACAAATTTAAAAACGAAAACATGCAATTAAATGGTTGACATTTAATTCTAAAAATAAATGTAATTATGAAATATTATTTTTTTGTAAACATGAAAAGATACTCCCACGATCTCCTTTGGGGTTATAATTCATAAAAAATTATTTTGGTTTTTATCTCTCCTAATATATTTGATAAGCCATGAGCTTAGTTACTACATTTACTGACAAGAAATGTTTCATTATGCAGGGCCATAATTTCTTTTATTTTTGCTTCTAGCTTTTTGTTCTTGATTATTATTATTATCTAAATTTAGAGCAATAGGAAGTATGTAAATGACAAAAAAAAAGAACATCATTTGGCAACAGACTGCATGAAATCAGAGACCAATTTTGAAAAATTTTGGATCAGCTTCGGGAATTTTATCAGTATTTGTATCCCGAACACAGAATCGTCGAATGAATTCATACTTAAAAAAGAATTAAAAAAGAGGTACCAAAAATATTTAAATTGGATAGTTTTTGAGGATTTCTAGGTTTACAGAGCCATTAAAGAACGATCGGATTTTTTAATAAAAATAAATCAATGAATATTTAAAAACATTTGAATTAACACCAAGAAATTGGTACATAAAAGTCATTTAGGATTAGGCAAGAAAATGGCAAACTAAGTATTAAAAGTCATCTAAGAAGCTTCAGGCGAAGTTTAAAAAAAAAAAGACCCCTGATGATGACCACAGTAGAGTTACATACAGTTACAGTCGCCGCAACTACCGCAGTCAAAACCGTTACAGTCGCCACATTCACATCCAGTGCAACAGTCGTTTCTACAACAACAACAGTCAGCATCTTGTGTCGGAGGCATAGAATACACAGCATTGCTACCACCACATTGGCCACTACCACTGCAGACACCACCGCCTGTGAGTTTGAAAAGTAAATTAGGTAAACCATTAAAATTTCTTTATGAATAGAATATTCTTTGAATTTGGAATCAAATTATTTATTCATTCGGGGTGCTGGGCATTTGATAAATCCGCCAGTTTTTAGTTTTCCCGAAAATTTTTTTGTTATAACCGTTTTCAACAGTAACAAAAAAATTGCTACAATCAGATAGCCCTTATTTAGCTCAATTAGCTAGGCAAATTTCAAAAAAAAAATTATTAATAGAGAAACTCCTTCACCGCCGCTTTGTGTGATTCTGCTAAGTCCATAAAAGATGAGATTGTTGTCCACTTCGTTAAGACCATTTCTTAGTCGATTTTCTGCGGTTTGTCTGTCATTGTCACCTTAAAAGGCATGGTGGGCATAGTTACCGTAATAGTCACGCGTTTCGATATTGGTTTATTTCCAATTATAAAGAACCAAAATCATAGAGGTGTAGGTGGATAAAACCCATAATGGAACTCCAAAACGATTTAATCATTATGATTGGTCTCGATACAATAGAGAGCAAGAAAATCTTTTTTTGGGAAACTATAGAAAAAAAATTGGGTCCAAATAAGTGGACCAATCGTCATAACTCTTGAAAAAGATAATAAAATTTTAGAAAGTTTCTAAAGTTGATAGATCTAATCAAGTGCTATCGTACGATACCATGTTTGTTTCATTTGGTTTGTTTCTGAGAAAAATTATGCCGAAATTTAATAGAAAATTTCAGGTGTATTAACTGTTTTAAAAAAGAAAAGGCGCATTGGTGGCAATTTTAAAAGCATCAATTTATTTCATAAGAAAAAACCCCAAAAAACGTAAGAAAGCAGGTCAAATGACCAAATTTTGTAAACTTTCCAAAATTATTTTACCAAATGAAGCATATTTTTTTTATTCAAGTTGAAATTATCTTTTTTCTTTGACATTTTAATGGTCAAATGATGGGGAGAAAAAAGTCAAAGTACCTAATCAAACCAAATATAAGAAATAAATCTTAAAATAATTTGAGTTTCTTTTCACCAATTGGTGGAGGTTGTGCTGTTGTTACTGCTCCAACTCTGTCCGCTGCATTATCCGAGACGGTAGTGATGACGGATTCCATGGGTGCCGTTGAATTGCATGGGATCGCGCTAATACTACCGTTTGTCGCCAACGAAATCTTATTGGATTGCGCCCCTACGGATGGAATTGGCGATATTGTGACACCATGGGGCGTGCCGACGATGAATTTGACCTATAACATTAACGACAATGTACAAGATAATGTTGAAAATTACAAATTAAGGTTTTAGGGGCTGTTAACAAATATCCCACAATTGATTAATTGTAAAACATTTGAATTGTGGCTAAAATATTAATGTCAGGTTCAAGTTTGGCATTCCCCTAAAAAATTATAAGGTCTACAAAAATCTTTCTACAGTCTGTTTCAAAATTATTAACTTTTTCGCCACTTCTTGTTGTCCAACCAAGCTGAAATTTTTACCAAATGCACTTCTGGTGCGACGAAAAAAAAACAACCTCACCAACTCGATCAAATCACCGCTTCATAAATTTTGAAAACCCGATTAATGGTTTGAGAAATCTTAATTAATTCAGGAAAAATTCCTAGGGGATTGGTTTGTTGAGAAAATATTCAGTGGCGGACAAAGAGCAAAAAATTGTTACAGAATTAGAAGTGGCAAAACATGAAAAATGACACAAAAAAAACCTTATCCATGGCATCATTGGTCTTTGAGGGCATCTCGAAAATGTAGCGAATGATCTGCTCGCCCATCATGGCAAAGCCCTCAAACAAGACGAGCCCAATCCCTCTAAATTTCCACTAAGAATTGCCGTTTTTTTTTTCTATTATAAATCTGCCAGAATTTTGTTTAATGAAAACATTAAAAAATTATTAGCTTTTACTTTTATAAGAAAGCCTCGGTCTCAACTCGAGAAAAGTCTCGGGTTTTGCTGTCTCTAGTTTCGGATTCAACTTTCGGTACCAAGTCTCTGGGAAATTAAAAGTCAAGAGCAGTGCAGTACTATTTGTATGCCCTATTTTGAAATCCCTGGTGCCACAATCTCTCTCCTGCGAGAAAATTGCCTTTTTGGTTCGTTCAGTAAGCGAAAATATATTTTGTAATTATCGCCAACTTATGGTTGAAAATAAACAGATTGAACCCATTGAGTAAATGACGTGACAATGGAGTGTAGAAGAATGTGTGTGTGTGGGTGTCTGGTTAGGTAAAATAAAAACATCACAAAAAAAATCAATTGAAGTTGGTCCTTTTCCTTTTGTTATCAATTGTATGAATTTGAAGTTTTGCGATATAATTCTTAAACAGCAACCTTTGAGCATTTTTGGAATAACCCACGGAAAAAGCTATAAAAAAGATGATTGATTTTAAAATCAAAAAAAAATATTCGTTCATACGAAAAACGTAAAAATGCATATCAAAACAATTCAAAAAATAATATTTATTTAACATTTGATTAACTGATTAACAAATTTTTAATGCTTATTCATAAATAAAATATATTGTTAAAAACAATAATAAAAAGAATATTTATTTAACATTTGATTAACTGATTAACAAAAATTTTAATGCTTATTCATAAATAAAATATATTGTTAAAAACAATAATAAAAAGAATATTTATTAAGTTTTGCAAAGACTTTTCTTTTTTTATAATTCCTTAATTCAATTTTAAAAACATTTTAGTTACAATACCGAGAAGAACGCGATGACGAAGGAACAATTCAATTTACAATGGAAAGAGAATATAAATATTATAAAAAATTAAATTTAAATAACATAATAATGTAAAGAACAAAGAGAGATATTATTCTTTTTAAAGATCCAGGAAAAAATAAAATATAATAATTAAAAATAAATAAATAAAAGAAGCCGCATAATTATTGGAGAAAGGGCATTGCGGATTCGGAATTACAAATTAGAAGCAAACGAATAATTAGTTTAAAAGTTTTTTTAACATTATATTTTCAACATTTATTATTGTTTTATATCTTTTCTTTATTCTGTTTTGAGAGAAACTTCGAGTAATTTTTTATGAATTTTATGAATTTTTTGATTTATTTTTTTATAATTCAAACATCGCTTTTTATGGATTTTGGGGGTTTTTTTTTTGAGAAACCTCAAAAGAATGGGGAGGAGGAGCGGTCTGTCGGTGCCGATAGACGCCGCCAGAAAAAATTTTGAAATTTATGGTCGCTTTGTTAACAGAATATAGACACTTCTTGCAGAAATACCTAAATAACAAAACCCAATTCTTAGGGGTCTATTTATTTGAAATTTCGGCGTTTTACCCAACTGATTTTTGATAAAATTACTTTCTTCTTCATTTTGAACAATTTTTAACTGTTCTAAACCAAGAATATTGAAAAATGTTTGGAATTTTCAAATTCATTTATTTTTTAAGTGATTTCGTCAATTCATATTGTTTGTTCAAATTGTGGGTTGTTTTAAAATTATTTTATTTGCTCTGTAAACATAGCTTCTTCGAATTGACAAATGCCCATCTTTTTATTTAAATTAATCGCGTTTTACATCTCTGCAATTAAGCAAATAGTTATTTTACATATTTATTAATTTTTATTTTTGGTTTTTTGATCTTTTATTCAACAGTCTTTTTAAATAATTTTTCATCTAATTTTACGTAAAAAATCTTCATTTATATCTTTTTAAGTGTTTTTTTATTACGGCTTAAGGATCTTTTGAAAAAAATGTAGATTGATTCGTGTTTTTGTTATAAATTTTTTAAGGGTGATTTTTCTGATAATTCCAGGTTATAGGGGAAATTTTAAAACCCGTAGTTTATGGCTGGCTCTATATTTCATTTTTTTATTGTATTTTCTAGTGAAATTTGTCAAAAATACAAATGAATATTTATATTAATTTATTAGCTATGACTAAATTTTTAGATTTCTACATAATATTTTAAAATTAGTTTATTGTTTCTTTTGGCTTATTACAATTATTCTGCCGAAATAATAATTTGGCGTTTTGGATTAACATTTGAATTTATTAATTACTAGCGGGGTTAGCGCCTTCGGCGCATCCCCCGCTAGGTAGTACTAATGTGTTGTGAACGGTAATAAATGATAATACTAATAGGCATTTCTGAAGCTTTTTCGCTTTTGGCCTAACCTTTTTGGTTAATCTTTGGCAAACTTAATCCATTCTTTTTCCTAGTCTCTTCAAAACATGGGAAACTTTAGTGTGGCTTAAAGGTACTGAGACACATTAATGTTGATTCATAACAACGCAATAATAAATAATCAAGTATTATCAACAAAACATAGGGCACATTAGTGTGATTCAAAATAAAGAGACACATTAATGTGGATTCATAACATCACAGTAAAGATTCTTATGCTTTTTCTTAAATGCTTTCTTCTCTTTTTTTTCTTGACATTTTCACATTTTATATTCATTGCCCATTCTTTTTCCTAGTCTTTTCAAAACATGGGAAACTTTAGTGTGGCTTAAAGGTACTGAGACACATTAATGTGGATTCATAACAACGCAATAATAATCAAGTATCACCAACAAATCATAGGGCACATTAGTGTGCTTCAAAATAAAGAGACACATTAATGTGCATTCATAACATCACAGTAAAGATTCTTATGCTTTTTCTTATATGCTTTTTTCTCTTTTTCTTTTTTTCTAAAATTCTTTGATTTTGCGACTCATTTTCTCGTCTCTTCTCGCACTTTCTCTATCCTTTCTCAAATACTCATATGTTTCTTGCTTTCTTGGCATAACTATGTTCTTCCAAAACATTATAATTTCTTATTTTAGTTTCTTGATCATTGCTCTCAACAAAATTTCCAACATCATCTATATCAAAATCTAAAACATTATCAATTCCTTCTAAACTGTTCATTTTGTTACAATTCAAAAGATGCGCCGGCAATGAAGTTTTTTTTTAAATCTGGAACATAACAATACGACGAAGATAAAAAAAAGGTATATGCATTTAACAAATAAAAAAAAATAAACAATGCATTTTATCAAAAGAAAAAATGATCATTAAAGAAAAAGAAATTAGCGACTACTACTTTTTCAAACATTAATTGTAATACAATCTATTATAATATTTGAGCGCGTCAGTCACAAAAAAGGGTCATTCAAATTAACGCGACAAATAAACATTTTGCCAAAAATAAATATTCTTTCTTTCTTTTCTCTTTCTCTTGCCTATTCTCTAATCTTCGAGTCGACATTTATTTTTTTGTTTACAGAATATTTTTCACAACCTTTTTTATTTGTTATTCAAAAAAGATGAATTTTTGTTGAATGAATGATGGGTTTTTTTGTGATTAGTAATTCGTTAAGAAATTTGTTCAACAAAAAAAGACTTTTCCTTATAAATTACTTCGAAAAAAATGATACGCATTTTTTTGAATGTGAAATTTTAAAAAATAATTTTGGTTTTAGAAGTTGCTATTATTTTGTTGTTCGTAAATATATTTGACTGTTTTTTTGGGCTTTCCTTAACAAAATGCAAATAAACGAAAGATAAACGTACTTCTAAGGCCCGATTTTTGGAGAACCAAAAAGTTTGTTTAAGTAATAAAAAATTTAATTTAAAAATATGATTAAATTTTCTTATATTTTATTGTTGTATTTTTTAAATTTAAGAAAAAATTTTTGTAGCTATATCTGCACTATTACATAATTTTTCATCTTCAAACTTTGCACTTATTTTAAGTGGGACAAGTGTGGGTTTTTAGTTTTTTTGGTCATTCAAAGGCTGGTCTGGTCCCCCCCCCTATTCAAAGAAAATGCTTAAGTCATAAAAAACATGTCTTAAGGGCTTTTTGAGGGCGCTATCACGAATATGACATCCATTTTGCTCTTTTCCGAACCCCTGAGCGGACGAACAAAAAGTCAAAAATTCTAATTTTTTAAAATTCAATTAGAATTTTTAATGACTTCATATGCATGAAACCCAGAAAAAAGCGTCCTGAAATTATGAGGCAATTTACACATTTTTGGCCCAAAAATCTGAGGTTGTATTTGTGATCACCACCCCGGAAACCCTTCAAATATCAATTTTAACTCAAAATAACAAAGCTAAAACAAAAAAATACCAAAAACGTCATATTAAAAGAAAGTCATTTTATACGAAAGAAGTAATTAGTTTAGATAAATTTTCTGTAATTAGTTTAGATAAATTCTCTAATGATTTATTTTTTGTTAGTATGAACAATAAAAAAACCCGAGAGTGACAAGATTCGTAAAATTCCTCGCAACCAAATAAGTGAGGAACGGAGAAAAGAAGAGAGAGAGTGATGAAATGATAATTCATTGTCCGGCCATTCATTTTTCAGTAGAAAAAAGTAGGACAAAATGTTTAACGAATTTTTTAGAATGTTGAAATTATGAAAACAAGTAATTTAGAATTTTTATTACAAGAATCCCAAAAGAATTAATAAGAGCATTATTTCGGCCGGAAACCGACAGGACAATATACAAATTTGGTGATCCAAATCATATCTTTTTAGAAAATATAAGATTTAAAATGCATTGTCATGTTTAAATTTCCTGATAGAAATTGTAACAGGGTTCGGTTATGTCCTTAGAATCAAAAGACCGCCCTTTGAAATGGGCCTCCCCGTTTAGAAAATTCAAAGTGTCCTAATTACCAAAGATGTCCTTTAAATCGGCATTTTGTCCATTAAATGTAAAAAAGTTAAATTTATAAAAAAATTGAAAATTTTGGTATTTTTTCCAAAATAATTCTCATTTTTTGCAAGAAATTCTTCAAAATTGACCATTTTATAGTAAAAATCTGTTAACAAATGACACCAAAATTTCCCTGCAGTGCTTATCGGCACCGCCGAACCCAATTCGCTTAGGTTTTCTCAAAAACTATCGAAAACAAAGGCAGATCCGACCCTTGGTATGACACATTTGCTCGAGGGGTGAGGGTGAAAGAAGAAGACAAAATAGAAAGAGATTGCAAAAGATAGGGAAAGATACAAAGAAAGAGAAATAGCAAGAGAAAAACAGATAAAGAAAGATGGAGAGAAATAAAAGGCGAAAGAAAAGAGAGAGAGGACGTGGTAGAGAGAAAGTCAAAGAGAAAGAAATGTTAAAAAAAATTAATTACGTTGATGCAAATTTTTTTGCCGAAAAACCCCACATACCTAATGGTTTAAAAGAAAAGAGAAAGTTTAAACAGTAATCGTTACACAATTTTTTTTTTCAAATAGAGACAAAATCAATTTAAAACTGACACCAATTTAAATTTAAAGAGTATTGACTAACTAATAAGCCAAGACCCGAAAAATAAAGGAAATTCATACAAGGTGTAAAAGAGCGGGTGGGCACCGCGAAGCGGTGCCCGGCCGCTCGTAATTCTTATAAAACAAAAGTCAAACAATTCTTTTTTAAACCTGAATTTGCAATGCAAATGAAAAAAAAGCAAAACCAAACATTTCCATTTTTCAAATGCATTTTTAACGCTAAATTCAAATTTTTATTATATAGGATTTTACTTTTTACAATGAGTGAAGTGATTAAGAGTCTCTAACAATTTTCTGATATTAATAATTTTTTGTTTTGTTTTTAATTTTATTTATTAAGAATATTTCAACAGCTTTACATGTAGCATTGTGTTTATGAAGTTTAAAAATTAATTTGAGTTCATTCAATTTTTTGGACTGTTATTAAAGAAAATAATAAATATTCATTTATTTTCTTTCGCAATTATTGTTGGGCATTTTAATATGTTTTATTGCTTTACTTATGAATAAACACTTAAAATTAATTAAATTTTATTTTCTATTTGTATGAGAGTTCTTTAAATAAATTAATTTTTTCTTTTGACTAATTTGAATTTTTTTGTCCAATTAATATTTTTTTGGGGTTATCAATTTAGATGTGAAATTATTTTGCACTTTACGAATTTACAATCTTTTTACAATGAGTGCAGATTATTTTAGGTTTTATAATAATATTTAATTAAATTGAAATTATTATTTTTTATAAATAATAATGTTAGCCATATAAACTTAGGCAAGAAAAAAGAATTTCAGTTCTTAGCATGATTTTATTTCTGGTTTCTTTGGCGTTATATAATATTTTATTTAAAATAGTTAATTTTTAAATTTTGTGCTTTGCTACTTTTCATATTTATAAATATTTTTTTGGTGAATCACTAAATATTTTTGAATTAATTAATTTCATTCGTTTCTTTAAATTATAAAGTTACTTAATTATTTTCTTAATTTTTAAATTCTTTATAAATGACCGTTTTAAACTGATAATTAATTTTTTATATAATCTTCCTCTTTGCGTATAACGTCCTTTGACCTGTTGAACAGATCCTCATAAAAGTGTTTATGTGCAAAAAAATTAATTGCAAGCATAATTTTTTGAAGATAATTTTTTTTTATACAATTTCTTGTGTGTTTTTCCCAGTAAGTCTCATATTAATCTGCCTTCTCACCTGATTCTATATTTATTTTTTGTTTTCATTTTGCAAAAATTAAACAACTTTATTTTTTTAAATGCTTTAATTTCCAGTTATGTCATTTTTTGAAGTAAAAAATACTTTCATTAAACCTTGTTTAGTGAATTGCCTTAGTTTCATCCGACATTTTCCTAATTAATCTCAATAAGTTTATTTAATTGAAATACATTTGACGGAACCAAATTCTCCATTATTGCTTTATTTATTCTTTTATATTTCATTAGGAAATTTAGATTGGAGACCTACCAATTGTTTACCTTTGTTGACATTTGTTCCAATATCGATTATAGTTATTTTTCGTGCTTTAAATTTCATTTTCTTGTTTTTATCTTTTACCCTGTCATATGTTTTTTTTTCTAAACGAAATAATTTCGTTATGATCATTATTTTTATATAGTAAGTCTCCATTTTATTGCTTATTTGTTTTGATTCTTTGTTTCATCTTGGGGAATAGAAAAGATTAATAAAAGTGTTTGCGATGCTTTGGCAAGAATTTTCTTTTAAGAACCAATAAATCAGTTATTCTTATACCGTTTTACTTAATCATTGGGCGCGGGAAGGCCATGGTTTTTTTATCTGTTTTTGGTAAAATTAATTTCAAATTTGTTTGTAAATTACCGTTTTGAATTTTTTCAAATATTCAGTAATTTTTATTTATTTTATTACAATTAAAAGCTTAAGCGCTAAGATTATAATAATGACACAATATTTTAACCAATGCATTAATAATAAAACAATTTTTTTATAACCAAATGTTGCTCATTTTCAAAGGCAGATTGTTAGAATTAGTAAAAGAATGCCTTTTCATTAGTTATATTTTTATGGAGATTCCTTGCGAGTGAAATTATTGGATGAAAATACGGGAGAGATTTCTAGCTTATTTTACTAAAAAAAATTTGTGTAAAAAATGTCGTATTAAAACTTATTTTTTAAAAATGCATCAATGAAAACACTTTTGTGCCGAACACTCAACAAACGAAATATAAAGACACCATTTAGAGCTTTTTTTTTTAGGCAGTAAATAGATAATGTAATTGCGAAAAAAAGAAATGAAAAACTTTATTTGTTTTATTTTTAGAAGTTCATTCCAAAAAGAATTTTTTTTAATTTTGAGTTTTATTTTGCTATCATCATTCTTATTACAGGGAGGGAATGTCTATAAAAGGAAGGGTTTTAATCATTTCAAAAGATTTCTCAGCATTTTCACTTTACAATTTTTTTTCTTTTATTCTTTTTTCAATTCAATTAAAAATTCATGTAAATTCCATCAAATTCTGTTGCAAAAAAAAAAAAAGTCGTCATTTGCAGTTAAATTTAGTTTTACTTAGTTGCTAAAATCTGCTGTGGGCATGTCGTGAAAATCTTCACGCTTCTGCAAAGAAATTGGCAATGAAATGAATTTACATAAATAACAGCATTAATCTATCCATTAGCTGTAATGAACTAAAAACAGAATAACATAAAAAATTTGAATATTTTTTCTATTTTTGATTATAGAATTGTATAAATTTCTATTTGTTTTTGTTTTTTATGCAGTGCTCATAGATTTTGTTTATTTTAATATTTTTAAAAAAATTTATTTTTTTACACTTTTAACATGCACGTGGCCATACAAATCGGCGAAACTTCAATGCAACTGCTAATTGTTTTAAATTTATTGAATTTAAAGTATAAGAAATATATTTTCTTTGATTGCCATAAAATATTATATTTTATCAAACTTATTTTATGTATTTTGTTTGTTTTAATATTTTTTTTTCACGTAAAAATATTTTCTATAAATAATAATTGCCGTATTTTTATTTTATTAGTTGCGCTTGTTATCTCCGCAATAAATAGAATTTTTAATTCATTTTATTTTGGGTTTTTGAATTTCTTTTATTATTTGGTTTGAATATTTTTTCACTTACAAGTATTTTTGATTATAGAATTGTATAAATTTATGTTTGTTTTTGTTTTTTATGCAGTGCTCATAGATTTTGTTTACTTTATTATTTTTTTTAATTTATTTTTTTACACTTTTAACATGCACGTGGCCATACAAATTGGTCCTACTTCAATGCATGTTTTAAATGTATTGAATGTAAAGTATAAGAAATATATTTTCTTTGATTGCCGTAAAATATTATATTTTATCAAACATATTTTATGAATCTATTTTTTTTATTCATTAATATTTTTTATAAAATAATAATTGTCTGACTTTTTATTTTATTAGTTACGCTTGTTATCTCAGCAATAAATAAATTTTTTAATTTATTTTGGGTTTTGGAATTTCTTTTATTTTTTAATTTGAATATTTTTTCACTTAAGATTATAGAATTGTATAAATTTCTATTTATTTGTTTTTTCTGCAGTGCTCATAAATTTTGTTTGTTTTAATATTTTTTTTTTTTACAATTTAACATGCACACCGCGATGCATAATGGGGCTATTTCAATGCAACTGGCGAGTTTTTGATTGGCACCAAGTTTAATTGATTTGAATGTATTGAATTTAAAAGTATAAGAAATATATTTTTTGCTTTTAATTGCCGTAAAATATTATATTTTATCAAACACAAAATTATTTTAACAATTCATCTCTATTATCATAAATAGTCATTTTAAACTGATAGGAAATTTCTTTATATTCTTGCACTTAAGTTCAAAGCTTCAGTGAATAATTTCTCTCTTGGCTTCTTTTTTAATTTATAAATTCATTTAAAGTTTGTTAATTTAGCTAAATTCATTAAGGCTTTAAATAAGTTATATTTTTAACTAAATATATTATTTATTTTATTTTATATTAATTTACCTTTTTATTTGATAAATTCTTTATCAAGAATTTAAATAAACTTTTTTCATCAAATTTTCAAACGATTTTTTCGGCAGTTTTTGTATGTTTTATCAGAAAAAAGGTGTGGTTTTGTTTTTTTTATGTGCACGTGACAAACCATAAATGTGATTGCGCTCCAAACTGGAATAAGGGTAGATTCGAGACCTAAAAATTGTTACCTTTCTTTTATATTTGCGAGAAATTTGGAATAATGGCTATTACTTTTTTTGGGGAAAAATTGTTATAAATTTTTTGAATTAATTTACGAATTAGCTTCAAATCCGTTTGTCATATGATCAGAATGGCGTTCATATTGGTCTAGAAAAAGTGTGGAAATTGGCGCATTTTTAATTCCTAAATCTATTTTTTTATTCATTAATAATCTTCTAAAAAAAAAAATTTTTTTTTGTTATTTTTGGAAGTTATTTGGTAGTCATAATTTTATTTTCAATAACACAAGATCTTTTCTTAAATTTGATTATATCTTCCTATTGACTTTTTAGATGCAATTCAATCTCTTTAAAGAAATTTTTCTTGGTAAGAAATTTATATTTTGTCAAAATTGGTCTAGGACATTCTGTTTCAATATCGATCATTGTAATCGTGTGGCTTTAAACTTCATTTTCTTTATTTTTATCTTTTTAATAAAACAATTTCGTTATTATTGTTATTTATTTAGTAAATCTACATTTTAATTTTCTGCTTATTTGTTGAATTCTTTGTTTCATCTTGCGGAATAGAAAAATTTTTTTGAAGTGTTTGCGCTATGTTGACAAGCTTTTTCTTTTGATGAACCTATATAAATTGATTATTTTTATTACCATTTTACTTAATCATTCGGCGCTGGAAGGCCATGATTCTTTTTTTGGTTAATTTAATTCTCAAAATTATTTGGCGCTATATGGAAAGTAACCTTTTTAAAATTTTTCAGATTTTATTCATGTAATTTATTTATTTATTTTATTACATTTATGAACTTAAGCGCTAAAATTATAATAATGTTGCAATATTCCAACCAATTCTAATAAAAAGACAATTTTTTGAACCCAAATATGTGCATTAGTTTGGCTCATTTTCTATTGAAAAATAACTTGACTAACAACAGCCAAACATATGAATTATGATGACAAATGACCATAATTTTTGAGAGAAAATCCAATGTAAAAAGAGTCCGGCACTGTCGAAAGGCGCCGTCTGGGAAAAAATTTTAAATTTAAAATGAAATTTAAAGGAGATTTGTGTAAAAAAATGACGTATTAAAATTATGTTTAAAAAATATGCATAAATGAAAACACTTTTACGTGCCAAACACTCAACAAACGAAATATAAAGACACCATTTAGAGCTTTTTTTAAGCAGTAAATAGATAATGTAAAAGGAAGGGCAAGCACCCGACAATTAAGTGATATAAGAAATCAAAATAATTATACTCACAGTATTAATTTACTTAAAGTGCCACTTTGAATTTAGTTTTCCAGCTTATGTACCAGGGATGTTGCTCCTCTCGCTTCTCGCTTTCTAGCATTATTGCTTTTTTGGGGGGGGGGGTTTCGTTCTCGCATTTTAGCGCGAGAAGGAAAAATATTATGCACTAGTAAGAATGGGGGTCTGAGTTAAAAATTTCGATGAAAAAAATTGGTTTTGCTGGAGGTCTTGTCCGGCGATTCCAATAGGATTTTGAAAACCTTAAGAATGTTGACAGATTTTGCACTAAAAATGATCAATTTTCGAGAAATTGTAAACAAATTTCTAGAAAGTTTATCTTTGGTTCAAGTTGCCAACTTGAAAATTCATTCTTTGAAAATACGCTTCAAATTTTCAAAGCATGCAAGCCGAAAATGAGCAGTTCTTTGAAAAAAAAATTACAAAAGTGGTAGAAATTAATGCTTAGATATTCCAAATTTATCTCAAAATTTCTTAAAATGACCAAAATTTTGTATCAAAACCGTTATTAATTTCATCTAATTTTTTTTCGGCGGCGCCTATCGGCACCACCAAAACTTCCTACACCCGCCCCATTAGAAAAATTTGATAATTATTTTTTTATAAAAATAGAGAAATTATATTTTTTAATAGCATATCTCATTGGTAATTCGGTGTGGTGGTAAAAGTACTGTTTTCCCATATTTTTTTCTTGGGTTCAAATTAAAGCGCAAAAAAATTCAAAAAAATTTTCCCGTCATGCGCCTATCGGCACCGCCAACCTTCTTTTTTCAAAATATAATTAATGCCACTTTTCAAAACCCAGCACCTAAAAAACTTGCCCCGAATGTATGGTTTGCTTATTTCCAGTCCCAAATATATTTAATATTATTTAAAATTAATAATAATCCAAGTTACTGGTTTATTTTAATAAGTGCAAAATAAAATCGTTTAAGTTTTTAGATTTATTATGTTTTTAAATGATACTAATTCTAATTGAATTGTTTATATTTTTATTTTTCACGTAAAAATAACTTTTATAAATAATAATTGCCGTCTTTTTTATTTTCTTGTTATCTCCGCAATAAATAGAATTTTTAATTTATTTTATTTTGGGTTTTTGAATTTCTTTTATTATTTGGTTTGAATATTTTTTAACTTACAAGTATTTTTGATTATAGAATTGTATAAATTTATGTTTGTTTTTGTTTTTTATGCAGTGCTCATAGATTTTGTTTGTTTTAATATTTTTTTTTTCACGTAAAAATATTTTCTATAAATAATAATTGCCGTATTTTTATTTTATTAGTTGCGCTTGTTATCTCCGCAATAAATAGAATTTTTAATTCATTTTATTTTGGGTTTTTGAATTTCTTTTATTATTTGGTTTGAATATTTTTTCACTTACAAGTATTTTTGATTATAGAATTGTATAAATTTATGTTTGTTTTTGTTTTTTAGGCAGTGCTCATTGTTTATTTTATTATTTTTTTCCAATTTTTTTTTTTACATTTTAACATGCACGTGGCCATACAAATTGGTCCTACTTCAATGCATGTTTTAAATGTATTGAATTAAAATTATAAAAAATATATTTTTTTCTTTGATTGCCGTAAAATATTATATTTTATCAAACATATTTTATGAATCTATTTTTTTTATTCATTAATATTTTTTATAAAATAATAATTGTCTGACTTTTTATTTTATTAGTTACGCTTGTTATCTCAGCAATAAATAAATTTTTTAATTGGGTTTTGGAATTTCTTTTTTTTTTGATTTGAATATTTTTTCACTTAAGATTATAGAATTGTATAAATTTCTATTTATTTGTTTTTTCTGCAGTGCTCATAAATTTTGTTTGTTTTAATATTTTTTTTTTTTTACAATTTAACATGCACACCGCGATGCATAATGGAGCTATTTCAATGCAACTGGCGAGTTTTTGATTGGCACCAAGTTTAATTGATTTAAATGTATTGAATTTAATAAGTATAAGTAACAAATTTTTTTGGTTTTAATTGTCGTAAATATTATATTTTATCAAACATATTTTATGAATCTTTTTTTTCTATTTATTAATATTTTTCTATAAAATTTTTTAATATTTTTTGAATATCATTTGGTAGTAAAAAATTATTTTTAAATTCTTAAATTAATTTATAGCTTCTTTTTGATCAGGTTTATTAAGTTCAATTTTTGTTTCCTTTTTTAATTCGATTACCTATTGGCTTTTTTAAATGCAATTTGATCTCTTTAATGAAATTTTTCATGGTAAGGAATTTTATTTTGTCGAAGTAATCTAGGAAATTCTATTCAATATCGATCATAGTTATTTTTCGTGCTTTAAATTTCATTTTCTTGTTTTTATCTTTTACCCCGTCATATGTTTTTTTTTTCTAAACGAAATAATTTCGTTATGATCATTATTTTTATATAGTAAGTCTCCATTTTATTGCTTATTTGTTTTGATTCTTTGTTTCATCTTGGGGAATAGAAAAGATTAATAAAAGTGTTTGCGATGCTTTGGCAAGAATTTTCTTTTAAGAACCAATAAATCAGTTATTCTTATACCGTTTTACTTAATCATTGGGCGCGGGAAGGCCATGGTTTTTTTTTATCTGTTTTTGGTAAAATTAATTTTAAATTTGTTTGTAAATTACCGTTTTGAATTTTTTCAAATATTCAGTAATTTTTATTTATTTTATTACAATTAAAAGCTTAAGCGCTAAGATTATAATAATTTCCGGACGAAACGAAAACAAAAATCGAAAAAATATCAATTTTCGACGAAACGAAAACGAAAAAAACCGAAAAATTTTTCACTGTGTATTTTTCTTATCATAAAAAAATTCTAAACGCAATCTTTTTAATAACCCCTAATTCAGGGATGCCTTTTTACCCCCCTTTTGGGGTCATTTGCCCCCATTTTGATGGTCATGCCTCCATTTTAGAAAATTTTGCCACCTTTTTGCCTCCATTTTTGAGTTCGGCGCCCCCATTTTGGACTTTCAAAAGGGCATCCCTGCCCTAATTAGGGCCTTTAATTAGCGGTAAACTAAGCAAAAAACAGGGTCCCATTGAATTTTTTCCAAAATAAGAACTTCAATGGTCAATAATAAAATAATAAAATAGGGCTCCAAATGTTTGGATGGGATTTATTAACAGATTTTTAAGCAAAAATAGTTAAGTTTGGAGAATTTTTGAGACAAAAATACAGAAAAGCGTTGTTAAAAAAATGCAAAAAGTTAATTTTCGTTTTTTGGATTGTGAAATTAATAAAATAAATTCTTTTAATGTAAAGATAAAGAACAATAAGATTCTGTGATGGGTATTCAAACCCATGCAAAGGCAAGGAAGGTAGCAGTCATAACCATAGCACCAAAATACCAACTGACCAGGTATTTAAAATAAGGATTTTTGATGAATTTTTTCTCCAAAAATTTTTTTGTTTCACTCGAATTCCTCTACTATTTTTCCTCAAAATCACAATTCTTACCAGTGCTTTTTCGTCGAAATTTTGCTCTGACGAACACGAAACACGAAACGAAAAACAGGATTTTTAAAATTCAAATTTTCAAAGCATGCAAGCCGAAAAATGTGCAGTTTTTTGAAAAAAAAAATACAAATGTTGTGGAAATTTATGCTTAGATATTCCAAATTTATTTCAAAATTTCTTAAAATGACCAAAATTTTGTATCAAAACCGTTATTAATTTCATCCAAATTTTTTTCGGCGGCGCCTATCGGCACCACCAAAATTTCCTACACCCGCCCCATTAGAAAAATTTGGTAATTATTTTTTTATAAAAATAGAGAAATTATATTTTTTAATAGCATATCTCATTGGTAATTCGGTGTGGTGGTAAAAGTACTGTTTTCCCATATTTTTTTCTTGGGTTCAAATTAAAGCGCAAAAAAATTCAAAAAAATTTTCCCGTAGGCGCCTATCGGCACCGCCAACCTTCTTTTTTCAAAATATAATTAATGTCACTTTTCAAAACCCAGCACCTAAAAAACTTGCCCCGAATGTATGGTTTGCTTATTTCCAGTCCCAAATATATTTAATATTATTTAAAATTAATGATAATCCAAGTTACTGGTATATTTTAATAATTGCAAAATAAAATCGTTTAAGTTCTTAGATTTATTATGTTTTTAAATGATACTAATTCTAATTGAATTGTTTATATTTTTATTTTTCATGTAAAAATATTTTTTATAAATAATAATTGCCGTCTTTTTTATTTTCTTGTTATCTCCGCAATAAATAGAATTTTTAATTCATTTTATTTTGGGTTTTTGAATTTCTTTTATTATTTGGTTTGAATATTTTTTCACTTACAAGTATTTTTGATTATAGAATTGTATAAATTTATGTATGTTTTTGTTTTTTATGCAGTGCTCATAGATTTTGTTTATTTTAATATTTTTTTAAAAATTTATTTTTTTACATTTTAACATGCACGTTGCCATACAAATTGGTCCTACTTCAATGCATGTTTTAAATGTATTGAATTAAAATTATAAAAAATATATTTTTTTCTTTGATTGCCGTAAAATATTATATTTTATCAAACATATTTTATGAATCTATTTTTTTTATTCATTAATATTTTTTATAAAATAATAATTGTCTGACTTTTTATTTTATTAGTTACGCTTGTTATCTCAGCAATAAATAAATTTTTTAATTGGGTTTTGGAATTTCTTTTTTTTTTGATTTGAATATTTTTTCACTTAAGATTATAGAATTGTATAAATTTCTATTTATTTGTTTTTTCTGCAGTGCTCATAAATTTTGTTTGTTTTAATATTTTTTTTTTTTTACAATTTAACATGCACACCGCGATGCATAATGGAGCTATTTCAATGCAACTGGCGAGTTTTTGATTGGCACCAAGTTTAATTGATTTAAATGTATTAAATTTAAAAGTATAAGAAATATATTTTTTGCTTTAAATTGCCGTAGAATATTATATTTTATCAAACATATTTTATGAATCTATTTTTTTTCTATTTATTAATATTTTTCTATAAAATTTTTTAATATTTTTTGAATATCATTTTAAATAGAATTTTTAATTCATTTTATTTTGGGTTTTTGAATTTCTTTTATTATTTGGTTTGAATATTTTTTCACTTACAAGTATTTTTGATTATAGAATTGTATAAATTTATGTTTGTTTTTGTTTTTTAGGCAGTGCTCATTGTTTATTTTATTATTTTTTTCCAATTTTTTTTTTTTACATTTTAACATGCACGTGGTCATACAAATTGGTCCTACTTCAATGCATGTTTTAAATGTATTGAATTAAAATTATAAAAAATATATTTTTTTCTTTGATTGCCGTAAAATATTATATTTTATCAAACATATTTTATGAATCTATTTTTTTTATTCATTAATATTTTTTATAAAATAATAATTGTCTGACTTTTTATTTTATTAGTTACGCTTGTTATCTCAGCAATAAATAAATTTTTTAATTGGGTTTTGGAATTTCTTTTTTTTTTTGATTTGAATATTTTTTCACTTAAGATTATAGAATTGTATAAATTTCTATTTATTTTGTTTTTTCTGCAGTGCTCATAGATTTTGTTTGTTTTAATATTTTTTTTTTTTTACAATTTAACATGCACACCGCGATGCATAATGGGGCTATTTCAATGCAACTGGCGAGTTTTTGATTGGCACCAAGTTTAATTGATTTAAATGTATTAAATTTAAAAGTATAAGTAACAAATTTTTTGGTTTTAATTGTCGTAAATATTATATTTTATCAAACATATTTTATGATTCTATTTTGTTTCCTTTTTTAATTCGATTACCTATTGGCTTTTTTAAATGCAATTTGATCTCTTTAATGAAATTTTTCCTGATAAGAAATTTTATTTTGTCGAAATTAATCTAGGAAATTCTATTCAATATCGATCATAGTTATTTTTCGTTCTTTAAATTTCATTTTCTTGTTTTTATCTTTTACCCCGTCATATGTTTTTTTTTCTAAACGAAATAATTTCGTTATGATCATTATTTTTATATAGTAAGTCTCCATTTTATTGCTTATTTGTTTTGATTCTTTGTTTCAGATTTTAGAATTGTATAAATTCATGTTTGTTTTTGTTTTTTATGCAGTGCTCATAGATTTTGTTTATTTTAATATTTTTTAAAAATTTATTTTTTTACAATTTAACATGCACATCGCGACACATAAGGGGCCTACTTCAATGCAACTGTTAATTCATAAATTAGGGTAGGGCAAAACCGGTTTTAAACCGGTCCCCCCGGTTTTCGGTTAGGCCGGTTTTGCTACCCCCGGTTTTTGGTTTCGGTTTTTGGCCAAGACCCGGTTAACCGAAAACCGAAATCGGTTTTTAGCCTTATTTCAAGTCCCCACTTTACTACACTTAATTTAAAAATTTTTTTATACATATTCTTAATATTTTGTTCATTTGGAGGTTTTTTGGTTATTTTTTTTTCTCTATATGTATAAGCAAGGCTCGCGGACTATCAAAACCTTGAAAATTTCCCCTGTAGCAGCTATTGACACCACCGGGCTTAGGTCTTCAAAATGTATCTCCAAAATTAACAAAAATTAGTCTTTTTGTGCAAAATCTGTGACCAAAATACACGAACATTTCAAAAATTTTCCCCGGTGGCGCCTATCGGAACCACAGGCCGGCGAGTGAAACATAGAATAATTAGTCATTTTTATTCAGGGTTTTAAGATTTGGCATTTTTGAAAAATTTCATGAAAAATGCAATAAATACGAAAAATACACCCCTAGAAGCAAAATATTCGAAAAAAGTACATTATAAATTGAAAAAAATTTGAATTTTTGGCAAGTATTTTGCAAAATCGTTTAATATTAAAAGGAACAATCAAAAAAAATTTTCCCAAATTTTTTAGAATTAAATAAATTTTAAAAATAAAATTTTTTGTCTTTGTTTTATGTTTTTCGTCCATATTTTGGTCCATATTTTTGGCATTTTTCCATATTTATGTCCATATTTCGCAATTTTAAGACCATATTTTATGGCAATATTTTGCGATTTATGCCCATTTTTGCATCCCTACTTATAAAATTATTTAAAAAAAAACTAATAAAATAGGCAATGGTTTGTTAGAAAGAATTAAAAAAAAAAAAGAATTGTTTTCAGGCGACATCGAACCAAATCAATTTTTTGGAATGGGAAGTAAAACCAACCGAACCATGACCAACCAAAAAATGACATACAAAAAAAATATTTGATGCAATTTTCCTCTAAAATTTTACTCAAACATCACCATAAAATCCCATTCTTAGGGGTGGGGTGCATTTTTTTTTGTTTTCTAACCGAAACCGGGAAACAGGCCCCCCCCGGTTTTCGGTTAGGCCGGTTTTGGGACCCCCGGTTTTCGGTTTCGGTTTTTGCCCTAAAAAACCCGATTTTCAGTTTCGGTTTCGGTTCGGTTAACCGACCGTGAACTACCCTATCATAAATGTATTGAATTAAAAAGTATAAGAAATATATTTTTGCTTTTAATTTCCGTAAAATATTATATTTTATCAAACATATTTTATGAATATTTTATTTCATTTTTAAAAAGTTATTCGTGATTATTTAAAAAAGTAAAATAGATGAAGCATAAAAAATACGGGCTTTTCATTAATAAAAACTTATTTTGTAATTAATTTAATTTTATTTTCAACAATGTTATAATTTTATGGAGATGCCTCGAGAGTAAAATTTTTGGATTAAAATACGGAAAAGACTTTTAATTTTTTACTAAAATTTCTCGATTTTTAAAAATATTATTAGAAAATTTTTGAGAGAAAATCCAATGTAAAAAGAGTCCGGCACTGTCGAAAGGCGCCGTCTGGGAAAAAATTTTAAATTTAAAATGAAATTTAAAGGAAATTTGTGTAAAAAAATGACGTATTAAAATTATGTTTAAAAAAAATGCATAAATGAAAACACTTTTACGTGCCAAACACTCAACAAACGAAATATAAAGACACCATTTAGAGCTTTTTTTAAGCAGTAAATAGATAATGTAAAAGGAAGGGTTTTAATCATTTCAAAAGATTTCTCAGCATTTTCACTTTACAATTTTTTTTCTTTTTTTCCTTTTTTCAATTCCATTAAAAATTCATGTAAATTCCATCAAATTCTGTTGCAAAAAAAAAAGTCGTCATTTGCAGTTAAATTTAGTTTTACTTAGTTGCTAAAATCTGCTGTGGGCATGTCGTGAAAATCTTCACGCTTCTGCAAAGAAATTGGCAATGAAATGAATTTACATAAATAACAGCATTAATCTATCCATTAGCTGTAATGAACTAAAAACAGAATAACATAAAAAATTTGAATATTTTTTCTATTTTTGATTATAGAATTGTATAAATTTCTATTTGTTTTTGTTTTTTATGCAGTGCTCATAGATTTTGTTTATTTTAATATTTTTTAAAAATTTATTTTTTTTACATTTTAACATGCACGTGGCCATACAAATTGGTCCTACTTCAATGCATGTTTTAAATGTATTGAATTTAAAGTATAAGAATTTGTTAATTTAGCTAAATTCATTAAGGCTTTAAATAAGTTATATTTTTAACTAAATATATTATTTATTTTATTTTATATTAATTTACCTTTTTATTTGATAAATTCTTTATCAAGAATTTAAATAAACTTTTTTCATCAAATTTTCAAACGATTTTTTCGGCAGTTTTTGTATGTTATATCAGAAAAAAGGTGTGGTTTTTTTTTTTTTTATGTGCACGTGACAAAACATAAATGTGATTGCGCTCCAAACTGGAATAAGGGTAGATTCGAGACCTAAAAATTGTTACCTTTCTTTTATATTTGCGAGAAATTTGGAATAATGGCTATTACTTTTTTTGGGGAAAAATTGTTATCAAATAAAAATTTATTCTTTTATTATTTTAAAATCATAGTTATTTTCTTTAGGGCATTGATTTTTCAATTAAAGTTTTTGAATTAATTTACGAATTAGCTTCAAATCCGTTTGTCATATGATCAGAATGGCGTTCATATTGGTCTAGAAAAAGTGTGGAAATTGGCGCATTTTTAATTCCTAAATCTATTTTTTTATTCATTAATAATCTTCTAAAAAAAAATTTTTTTTTTTGTTATTTTTGGAAGTTATTTGGTAGTCATAATTTTATTTTCAATAACACAAGATCTTTTCTTAAATTTGATTATATCTTCCTATTGACTTTTTAGATGCAATTCAATCTCTTTAAAGAAATTTTTCTTGGTAAGAAATTTATATTTTGTCAAAATTGGTCTAGGACATTCTGTTTCAATATCGATCATTGTAATCGTGTGGCATTAAACTTCATTTTCTTTATTTTTATCTTTTTAATAAAACAATTTCGTTATTATTGTTATTTATTTAGTAAATCTACATTTTAATTTTCTGCTTATTTGTAGAATTCTTTGTTTCATCTTGCGGAATAGAAAAAAATTTTGATGTGTTTGCGCTATGTTGACAAGCTTTTTCTTTTGATGAACCTATATAAATTGATTATTTTTATTACCATTTTACTTAATCATTCGGCGCTGGAAGGCCATGATTCTTTTTTTGGTTAATTTAATTCTCAAAATTATTTGGCGCTATATGGAAAGTAACCTTTTTAAAATTTTTCAGATTTTATCCATGTAACATATTTATTTATTTTATTACATTTATGAACTTAAGCGCTAAAATTATAATAATGTTGCAATATTCCAACCAATTCATTAATAAAAAGACTTTTTTTGAACCCAAATATGTGCATTATTTTGGCTCATTTTGTATTGAAAAATAACTTGACTAGCAGCCAAACATATGAATTATGATGACAAATGACCTCTGGTCCTGCTGATGTTTTAAATCAACAGTAAATTACCTAAAGCTGTTATAATTTGTAAGTAGAAGGCTTTTCGAATTTAAATAAAAATAATTATTAAAAAAAAGAAAATAAAATGGCTGTCAGCATAAACGATATGAAATTTTTAAATTTTAATCGATAGTTAGAGGAAAAAAACAAAGTTGAGACTCAATATTAAAACAAGCACCCGACAATTAAGTGATATAAGAAATCAAAATAATTATACTAACAGTATTAATTTACTTAAAGTGCCACTTTGAATTTAGTTTTCCAGCTTATGTACCAGGGATGTTGCTCCTCTCGCTTTCTAGCATTATCGCTTTTTGGGGGGGGGGGTTTCGTTCTCGCATTTTAGCGCGAGAAGGAAAAATATTATGCACTAGTAAGAATGGGGGTCTGAGTTAAAAATTTCGATGAAAAAATTGGTTTTGCTGGAGGTCTTGTCCGGCGGTTTCAATAGGCGCCGCCGGGAAATTTTGAAAACATTAAGAATGTTGACAGATTTTGCACTAAAAATGATCAATTTTCGAGAAATTGTAAACAAATTTCTAGAAAATCTTTATCTTTGGTTCAAGTTGCCAACTTGAAAATTCATTCTTTGAAAATACGCTTCAAATTTTCAAAGCATGCAAGCCGAAAATGAGCAGTTCTTTGAAAAAAAATACAAATGTGGTAGAAATTAATGCTTAGATATTCCAAATTTATCTCAAAATATCTTCAAAAAAATCTTTTAAGTTCTTAGATTCATTATGTTTTTAAATGATACTAATTCTAATTGAATTGTTTATATTTTTATTTTTCACGTAAAAATAACTTTTATAAATAATAATTGCCGTCTTTTTTATTTTCTTGTTATCTCCGCAATAAATAGAATTTTTAATTTATTTTTATTTTGGGTTTTTGAATTTCTTTTATTGTTTGGTTTGAATATTTGTTCACTTACAAGTATTTTTGATTATAGAATTGTATAAATTTATCTTTGTTTTTGTTTTTTAGGCAGTGCTCATAGATTTTGTTTATTTTATTTTATTTTTCATTTTTTTTTTTTTTTTACAATTTTAACATGCACAAAGGGCAATGCAAACTGGTTAGATTTCGATGCAACTGGCGAGTTTTTGATTGGCACCAAGTTTAATTGATTTAAATGTATTGAATTTAATAAGTATAAGTAACAAATTTTTTTGGTTTTAATTGTCGTAAATATTATATTTTATCAAACATATTTTATGAATCTATTTTTTTTTCTATTTATTAATATTTTTCTATAAAATTTTTTAATATTTTTTGAATATCATTTGGTAGTAAAATTTTTTTTTAAATTCTTAAATTAATTTATAGCTTCTTTTTGATCAGGTTTATTAAGTTCAATGTTTTCTTTCCTTTTTTAATTCGATTACCTATTGGCTTTTTTAAATGCAATTTGATCTCTTTAATGAAATTTTTCCTGATAAGAAATTTTTATTTTGTCGAAATTAATCTAGGAAATTCTATTCAATATCGATCATAGTTATTTTTCGTGCTTTAAATTTCATTTTCTTGTTTTTATCTTTTACCCCGTCATATGTTTTTTTTTTCTAAACGAAATAATTTCGTTATGATTATTATTTTTATATAGTAAGTCTCCATTTTATTGCTTATTTGTTTTGATTCTTTGTTTCATCTTAGGGAATAGAAAAGATTAATAAAAGTGTTTGCGATGCTTTGGCAAGAATTTTCTTTTAAGAACCAATAAATCAGTTATTCTTATACCGTTTTACTTAATCATTGGGCGCGGAAAGGCCATGGTTTTTTTTTATCTGTTTTTGGTAAAATTAATTTTAAATTTGTTTGTAAATTACCGTTTTGAATTTTTTCAAATATTCAGTAATTTTTATTTATTTTATTACAATTAAAAGCTTAAGCGCTAAGATTATAATAATTTCCGGACGAAACGAAAACAAAAATCGAAAAAATATCAATTTTCGACGAAACGAAAACGAAAAAACCGAAAAATTTTTCACTGTGTATTTTTCTTATCATAAAAAAATTCTAAACGCAATCTTTTTAATAACCCCTAATTCAGGGATGCCTTTTTACCCCCCTTTTGGGGTCATTTGCCCCCATTTTGATGGTCATGCCTCCATTTTAGAAAATTTTGCCACCTTTTTGCCTCCATTTTTGAGTTCGGCGCCCCCATTTTGGACTTTCAAAAGGGCATCCCTGCCCTAATTAGGGCCTTTAATTAGCGGTAAACTAAGCAAAAAACAGGGTCCCATTGAATTTTTTCCAAAATAAGAACTTCAATGGTCAATAATAAAATAATAAAATAGGGCTCCAAATGTTTGGATGGGATTTATTAACAGATTTTTAAGCAAAAATAGTTAAGTTTGGAGAATTTTTGAGACAAAAATACAGAAAAGCGTTGTTAAAAAAATGCAAAAAGTTAATTTTCGTTTTTTGGATTGTGAAATTAATAAAATAAATTCTTTTAATGTAAAGATAAAGAACAATAAGATTCTGTGATGGGTATTCAAACCCATGCAAAGGCAAGGAAGGTAGCAGTCATAACCATAGCACCAAAATACCAACTGACCAGGTATTTAAAATAAGGATTTTTGATGAATTTTTTCTCCAAAAATTTTTTTGTTTCACTCGAATTCCTCTACTATTTTTCCTCAAAATCACAATTCTTACCAGTGCTTTTTCGTCGAAATTTTGCTCTGACGAACACGAAACACGAAACGAAAAACAGGATTTTTAAAATTCAAATTTTCAAAGCATGCAAGCCGAAAAATGTGCAGTTTTTTGAAAAAAAAAATACAAATGTTGTGGAAATTTATGCTTAGATATTCCAAATTTATTTCAAAATTTCTTAAAATGACCAAAATTTTGTATCAAAACCGTTATTAATTTCATCCAAATTTTTTTCGGCGGCGCCTATCGGCACCACCAAAATTTCCTACACTCGCCCCATTAGAAAAATTTGGTAATTATTTTTTTATAAAAATAGAGAAATTATATTTTTTAATAGCATATCTCATTGGTAATTCGGTGTGGTGGTAAAAGTACTGTTTTCCCATATTTTTTTCTTGGGTTCAAATTAAAGCGCAAAAAAATTCAAAAAAATTTTCCCGTCGGCGCCTATCGGCACCGCCAACCTTCTTTTTTCAAAATATAATTAATGTCACTTTTCAAAACCCAGCACCTAAAAAACTTGCCCCGAATGTATGGTTTGCTTATTTCCAGTCCCAAATATATTTAATATTATTTAAAATTAATGATAATCCAAGTTACTGGTTTATTTTAATAAGTGCAAAATCAAATCTTTTAAGTTCTTAGATTTATTATATTTTTAAATGATACTAATTCTATTTGAATTGTTTAAATATTTTTATTTTTCATGTAAAAATATTTTTTATAAATAATAATTGCCGTCTTTTTTATTTTCTTGTTATCTCCGCAATAAATAGAATTTTTAATTCATTTTATTTTGGGTTTTTGAATTTCTTTTATTATTTGGTTTGAATATTTTTTCACTTACAAGTATTTTTGATTATAGAATTGTATAAATTTATGTATGTTTTTGTTTTTTATGCAGTGCTCATAGATTTTGTTTATTTTAATATTTTTTTAAAAATTTATTTTTTTACATTTTAACATGCACGTTGCCATACAAATTGGTCCTACTTTAATGCATGTTTTAAATATATTGAATTTAAAGTATAAGAAATATATTTTCTTTGATTGCCGTAAAATATTATATTTTATCAAACATATTTTATGAATCTATTTTTTTATTCATTAATATTTTTTATAAAATAATAATTGTCTGACTTTTTATTTTATTAGTTACGCTTGTTATCTCAGCAACAAATAGAATTTTTAATTGATTTTATTTTGGGTTTTTGAATTTCTTTTATTATTTGAGTTGAATATTTTTTCAAGTACAAGTATTTTTGATTATAGAATTGTATAAATTTATGTTTTTTTTTTTTATGCAGTGCTCATTGATTTTGTTTATTTTATTATTTTTTTCAATTTTTTTTTACAATTTAACATGCACATCGCGCGCATATAAGGGGCCTACTTCAATGCAACTGTTAATTCATAAATTAGGGTAGGGCAAAATCGGTTTTAAACCGGTCCCCCCGGTTTTCGGTTAGGCCGGTTTTGTTACCCCTGGTTTTCGGTTTCGGTTTTTGTCCCAGACCCGGTTAACCGAAAACCGAAATCGGTTTTTAGCCTTATTTCAAGTCCCCACTTTACTACACTTAATTTAAAAATTTTTTTATACATATTCTTAATATTTTGTTCATTTGGAGGTTTTTTGGTTATTTTTTTTTCTCTATATGTATAAGCAAGGCTCGCGGACTATCAAAACCTTGAAAATTTCCCCTGTAGCAGCTATTGACACCACCGGGCTTAGGTCTTCAAAATGTATCTCCAAAATTAACAAAAATTAGTCTTTTTGTGCAAAATCTGTGACCAAAATACACGAACATTTCAAAAATTTTCCCCGGTGGCGCCTATCGGAACCACAGGCCGGCGAGTGAAACATAGAATAATTAGTCATTTTTATTCAGGGTTTCAAGATTTGGCATTTTTGAAAAATTTCATGAAAAATGCAATAAATACGAAAAATACACCCCTAGAAGCAAAATATTCGAAAAAAGTACATTATAAATTGAAAAAAATTTGAATTTTTGGCAAGTATTTTGCAAAATCGTTTAATATTAAAAGGAACAATCAAAAAAAATTTTCCCAAATTTTTTAGAATTAAATAAATTTTAAAAATAAAATTTTTTGTCTTTGTTTTATGTTTTTCGTCCATATTTTGGTCCATATTTTTGGCATTTTTCCATATTTATGTCCATATTTCGCAATTTTAAGACCATATTTTATGGCAATATTTTGCGATTTATGCCCATTTTTGCATCCCTACTTATAAAATTATTTAAAAAAAAAAACTAATAAAATAGGCAATGGTTTGTTAGAAAGAATTAAAAAAAAAAGAATTGTTTTCAGGCGACATCGAACCAAATCAATTTTTTGGAATGGGAAGTAAAACCAACCGAACCATGACCAACCAAAAAAATGACATTTTGCTTTTTTTCCGTAAAATATTATATTTTATCAAACATATTTTATGAATATTTTAGTTCATTTTGAAAAAGTTTATTCGTGATTATTTAAAAAAGTACAATACATGAAGCATAAAAAATACGGGCTTTTCATTAATAAAAACTTATTTAGTAATTAATATAATTTTATTTTCAACAATGTTATAAAGCAAAAATTTTAAAAGTTTAATAAAGAATTTTTAAAAATAAAATTTTTTTTTCATTATTCTCAAATTTTTCATGATCGCTGAATTAATTTAATAATTTTTAATTGTGTCGGTAAAGTTTCATTTCCAAAAACTAAGAATTTTCATTTTACGCTTTTATTGTCGGCAATTGCCCATGTTTTTATTTTTCACTTTAAGTTTTGGTAAAATTAATTTCAAATTTGTTTGTAGATTACCGTTTTGAATTTTTTTCTTATGCTTTTTATTATATGCTTTCTTCTCTTTTCTTTGTCTTTTTTCTCTTGACATTTTCTTAGAAGGTACGGGCTCGGCCGCTTCGCGGCCTCACACCCTATCTTTTTACATTTTTAGAAGCTTTTTGGCTATTGGTACGTCTACATCTATTCGTTATCCTTTGGCAAAGTTAATCCATTCATTTTCCTCGTCTTTTCAAAACATGGGAAACTTTAGTGTGGCTTAAAGGTACTGAGACACATTAATGTTGATTCATAACAAGCTTCAAAATAATGAGACACATTAATGTTGATTCATAACAACGCAATAATAACCAAGTATCACCAACAAAACATAGGGCACATTAGTGTGCTTCAAAATAATGAGACAGATTAATGTGGATTCATAACATCACAGTAAAGATTCTTATGCTTTTTCTTATATGCTTTCTTCTCTTTTCTTTGTCTTTTTTCTTGACTTTCTTGGTATTCTTTCTTGACATTTTCTTAGAAGGTACGGGCTCGGCCGCTTCGCGGCCTCACACCCTATCTTTTTACATTTTCTGAAACATTAGTGTGCTTAAAAATAATAAGACTTATTAATGTGGATTCATAACAACGCACAAATAATCAAGTTCTTATGCTTTTTCTTATATTAATTCTTCTCTTTTCTTTGTTTTTTTTCTTGACATTTTCTTGGTATTCTTTCTTGACATTTTCTTAGAAGGTACGGGCTAGGCCGCTTCGCGGCCTCACACCCTATCTTTTTACATTTTTAGAAGCTTTTTGGCTATTGGTACGTCTACATCTATTCGTTATCCTTTGGCAAAGTTAATCCATTATTTTTCCTCGTCTTTTCAAAACATGGGAAACTTTAGTGTGGCTTAAAGGTACTGAGACACATTAATGTTGATTCATAACAACGCAATAATAACCAAGTATCACCAACAAAACATAGGGCACATTAGTGTGCTTAAAAATAATAAGACACATTAATGTGGATTCATAACAACGCACAAATAATCAAGTTCTTATGCTTTTTCTTATATTATTTCTTCTCTTTTCTTTGTTTTTTTTCTTGACATTTTCTTGGTATTCTTTCTTGACATTTTCTTAGAAGGTACGGGCTCGGCCGCTTCGCGGCCTCGCACCCTATCTTTTTACATTTCTGAAGCTTTTTGGCTATTGGTACGTCTACATCTATTCGTTATCCTTTGGCAAAGTTAATCCATTCTTTTTCCTCGTCTTTTCAAAACATAGGAAACTTTAGTGTGGCTTAAAGGTACTGAGACACATTAATGTTGATTCATAACAACGCAATAATAATCAAGTATCAACAACAAAACATAGGGCACATTAGTGTGCTTCAAAATAATGAGACACATTAATGTGGATTCATAACATCACAGTAAAGATTCTTATGCTTTTTCTTATATGCTCTCTTCTCTTTTCTTTGTATTTTTTCTTGAAATTTTCTTGGTATTCTTTCTTGACATTTTCTTAGAAGGTACGGGCTCGGCCGCTTCGCGGCCTCGCACCCTATCTTTTTACATTTTCTGAAGCTTTTTGGCTATTGGTACGTCTACATCTATTCGTTATCATTTGGCAAAGTTAGTCCATTCTTTTTCCTCGTCTTTTCAAAACATGGGAAACTTGAGTGTGGCTTAAAGGTACTGAGACACATTAATGTTGATTCATAACAACGCAATAATAATCAAGTATCACCAACAAATCATAGGGCACATTAGTGTGCTTCAAAATAAAGAGACACATTAATGTGGATTCCTAACATCACAGTAAAGATTCTTATGCTTTTTCTTATACTCTTTCTTTTCTAAAATTCTTTGATTTTGCGACTCATTTTCTCGTCTCTTCTCGCACTTTCTCTATCCTTTCTCAAATACTCAACCCTGACCGGTACCCTCATTATCTATGTTTCTTGCTTTCTTGGCATAACTATGTTCTTCCAAAACATTATAATTTCTTATTTTAGTTTCTTGATCATTGATCTCAACAAAATTTCCAACATCATCTATATCAAAATCTAAAACATTATCAATTCCTTCTAAACTGTTCATTTTGTTACATGTCAGAAGATGCGCCGGCCAATGAAGTTTTTTTTTAACTCTGGAACATTATAATAATACGACGAAAATAACAAAAAGGTATATGCATTTAACAAATAAAAAATAAATAAACAATGTAAATTTATCAAAAGAAAAAAATGATCATTAATAAAAAAAGAAATTAGCGACAAGCATATTCAGGAACATATGTGACAAATTGTGTGACTCTAATTTTTCAATGATATTTCTTGACATACAAAAACACATGTGTGACTCAAAAGCATTAAGTAACACATGTGTGACTCTAATTTTTCAATGATATTTCTTGAAACATACAGAACACACACATGCGCAATCGAAGGTATAAGAAACGTAAAATACTAAGCAACATGTGTGCAATTTTTTAATTATTAATTAAACATTTGTCACATATGTTTAAAAAAAATGCATAAAAACAAAACTGACCTCTTCATCGTTACACAAATTTTTAATTCCTTTTCATCGAAATTTTAATTCCTGTTCATCGTTACAAATTTACTAATATAATTTGTAAAACATCCTCCAAATGGTAACACAATTGTCGTAAAAACTGCTTAATATAAGAAAAAAAAAACAAATGTGACATGTCTATTCTTTTCTCTTCATTTACTATTCATAACAAAACTAAATTCAGTTCATAAAAAAATAACATAAGCAATAACTAATAACAAATTCATTTGCAAACAATAATAATAATAACACAAAAATCCTTATTAAAAAAAAGTACAAACAATTCTCTTTCTTTAAGACTGAATTTGCAATAAACATAAAATGAAAAACAAAACCAAACATTTCCATTTTTCAAATGCATTTTTAACGCTAAATTCAAATTATAACGCCACACATTTTACGACATACAAACCCAAACTTTATTATATAGGATTTATGAACTTAAGCGTTAAAATTATAATAATGTTGCAATATTTCAACCTATGCATTAATAAAAAGACAATTTTTTGAACCCAAATATGTGCATTAGTTTGGCTCATTTTCTACAGAATTCCTTGAACATTTCAATAATTATATTTTTATGGAGATGCCTCGAGAGTAAAATTTTTGGATTAAAATACGGAAAAGACTTTAATTTTTTACTAAAATTTCTCGGTATTTAAAAATATTATTAGAAGATTTTTGAGAGAAAATCCAATGTAAAAAGAGTCCGGCACTGTCGAAAGGCGCCGTCTGGGAAAAAATTTTAAATTTAAAATGAAATTTAAAAGAAATTTGTGTAAAAAAAATGACGTATAAAATTATGTTTAAAAAAAATGCATAAATGAAAAAACTTTTACGTGCCAAACACTCAACAAACGAAATATAAAGACACCATTTAGAGCTTTTTTTTATAAGTACATGATCAAAAAAGAATTGCTCAAAAATATAGGGCCCATTAAAGAGCGAATGAAGCAAAAGGGCAGAAAAAATACTTTGCTAAAGAAAGCAGTAAATTAGATTAGAAGGCTTTTCGAATTTAAATTAACAATAATAATTTTTAAATGCTTTAATTTCCAGTTTTTAATTTTTAAAGTAAAGAATACATTTTATGAAACCTTGTTTAGTGAATTCCGTTAGTCCCACTTGCCATTTTCCTAATTAATCTCAATAAGTTTATTTAATTGAAATACATTCTCCGAGACTGAATTCTCCATTATTGATTTATTTATTCATTTTAATTTCATTAGGAAATTTGTGGTTTAATCATTTATTCCTTTGGCTGTTGTATTTGTCGGACGTTGAAGCTTTAGATCTGTTACAGTTCATTTATTATTCCGTTTCATTTTCTCGTAATTTGTCATTTTCTCGGCGTTTACTCCATAATGTCAATAATGTTGCGTCATTTTTGCTTTTAAAAATTAATTTGAATTCATTCATTTTTTTAGACTGTTATTAAAGAAAATAATAAATATTTATTTATTTTCTTTCGCAATTATTGTTGGGCATTTTAATATGTTTTATTGCTTTACTTATGAATAAACACTTAAAATTAATTAAATTTTATTTTCTATTTGTATGAGAGTTCTTTAGAGATCGGAACCGGACCAGATCCCGACCGGATTTTCCCGGGATCCTGATCCAGACCCGGGTGTTTTTCGAAAAATTGACCCGGACGCGGAGTCCGGAAAAAACAGGATTTTTAATCCAGGAATCTTGTCCGGTCTAATTCCCAAATCCGTGTCCGGATCAGGATCCGGCTGAATTTGACGACGGTCAACCGGAGGATTTTTTTTTAATTTTGATTAATTTTTAGTTAGTTGGACTAAATATAATATATCATTGCCAAAAAAGAAAGTCGGGCAAAGTTTCAAGAAATCTATTTTCTTTAAAATTCCTTCTTTCTATAATATCCCTTTTTTGCACAAGGCCATTTCCGACTTTACTTATGCACGTAATTAAGTTTAAAATATCCTATTTACAGGTCATTCAATGATTTCACCCATAATATGGAAAATGGGTCTTTTTGAAAAACTAAAAGATGGCAAAAAAGCTGTGTGTATTGAGTGCCGTTATATTGAAAAGCAAAAATATGAATTTTCGTTGACAAACGCAAGCACCAAGTCATTGAAAGTGCATCTATTTTCGGGGCTGCATTCAAATTTAGAACACGCAAAAAAATATAATTTTTGTAGTTTTACCACTGATGTATGGTTTGGTCCTTCTAATAGTTTCATTAGGTTTCACTTAGTTTTAATACCCTTATATTTACGCAAAAGTAGTCTGACAGCACACGGAGTGACAAAAAATTGGGTTCGTCGCAATTTTGTTTTGGCAATGCAACATTTCCCGGGCGAGCATACTGGACTCACGATTGCTACCCGCCTGCGCAGAATTCTGGATGAATGGCACCTTAGCAATGCAAACATCTATTCGTTTGTAAGCGACGCAGCTTCTAAAATAAAAAAAGTGCTAACAAAATCTAAGATATCAATTTATTCATTCATTTAGGTATTTAATGAATTCAACGAGAGTACGAGTCGAATTTTGCCATTTGAACATTTTCAAATTGTGCTATTTACAGGAAGTTTCGATTCGTTGGAATAGCGCATTAATGATGTTCGGCGTTTGGTGGAGCAAAAATTGCCTAATAATTTTGGAAGAACTAATTGGGGGTGAGACAATTTTTTTATATATAATAAAAGATTTTATTACTCGAACCAGCTGAAGAAGCGAGTAATGGATTTTCGAAGCCCCCAATTTCCTTTCAAATTCCTTATGCGTATTATATGCATGCGCAACTTAGCGATATGAAGCTAGTATTTAAAGAAATAGACTACGTTCGTTCTGCCATTGTTCAGAGCATTGAAAATCATTTTTTTGATCTGCGTTTTCAACGGTTTTAATACTAAATTTTTTATAAGTTCTATTTTTAGTGGAAATGGCATTTCAACCATGCTTGACGCTCGGTTCAAAAATAAAATGTCAATAGAACATCCGAATCTTTTTCGTGAGACAGTTCGAGCTTTAATTGCCGAAGAGTCATCTTTTGATCTTACTTTAGAAGATGACATAGAAAGAGAAATATTTGAAACAGTTCGTTCTCAACCACAAAAACCGGGAAGAGAATCATTTTTTGATAGGCTTGAAAAAATTGCGGACACAGTGCTGGCCGAGAGTAATTTTATGGAGGGTTAACAAAATCTTTTTTCATTTTTCAGGAAACGTGCCTTCGCAAACGGACATAAATACGGAAGTTCAATGAGTATCTTGTCGCCGAAAGAGCCGCCATAAACTCTGACCCTCTGGAATGGTGGCGTAAACACGAAAACAATTTTCCCAAACTCTCGAAAGTGGCAAAGAAATTTTTGTCTGCTCCAGCGACGAATGTTCCAAGCGAACAGACCTTCAAAGTTGCGCGGGATGTCTTTGATTATCGGCGATTCAGATTGACACTAAAAACGGCAGAGATGTTGATATTTTTGAATAAAGTGATTACATGTTTGGCACACAAATATTGGTTTTTGTCTACTTTTCTCTATTATAAAATTGTTCTTTTTTCTTATTTTTGAAAAATCCGGAATCCGGGTCGGGGTCCCGGCCCAAAAATTTGGAAACCCGACCCGGAGTCCGGAAAAATTTTTTAAAATATTAAAATTATTTCGCTTTTCTTCTATGATAGGGAAATGAATTTTTTCTTTATGATTTTTACTAAAAAATTTGCTTTATAATTTTTTTTAGGCTTTTAAACGGCAGGAAAAATGTGCATTCAAAATTTTTATATGCCTTTTTTCATGCCTTTTTCGGGATTTTCGTGCCTTTTAATGCCTTTTTTCAATTTTTTTGGTGCCTATTATAGTGCCTTTTTCGGGATTTTTGGTGCCTTTTTAGTCGGTCTCTTAAATAAATTGAAATTATTATTTTTATAAAGAAAACAGTTTGTCATATAAACTTAGGCAAGAAAAAGAATTTCAGTTCATAACATGATTTTATTTCTGTTTTTCTTTGGCGTTATATGATATTTTAATTAAAATAGTTATTTTTAATTTTATGCCTTGCTGCTTTTTATATTGATAAATATTTTTTTGGTGAATCATTAAATAATTTAAATTAATTAATTTCATTCGTTTCTTCAAATAATAATGTTTGTTTAGTTATTTTATTAATTTTTAAATTCTTTATAAATGACCTTTTTAAACTGATAAGAATTTTTTAAATACTCTTCGTCTTTGCGTGTCAGGTCATTTGTTCTGTCGAAAACATCCTCATAAAGTTGTTAATTTACAAAAAATAATTATAGAAAGCATTTTGTTTTTACAATTTCTTGTGTGTTTTTCCCAGTAAGTCCCATATTAATCTGCCTTCTCACCTGATTCTATAAAGTGAAAATCTTTGTATTCAAATATTAATCTCTTTTTTTTTGCTCTTGTATACGTGAAAAAATAATTTTTATAAAAAAAATAAATATTCATACGACTTATGATTACAAAATTTAGGCCTTTTTTGCATTTGTTTGTTGTTTTTATTCCTCATAAAGATTAATTAGTAAGAGATTTATTTTTTGATGAAATTTTATGCATTTACCTTTCTAGTTCTAAACTTTTTTATTATTGTTTATTTGACATTTTTTATATGTGCGAGAAAAGTGAATTTCGCCCTTATATAGTTGAGAGATTGATTAAAGAGCTTAAAAAGCTTTTTAATTCTCTCTATTTTTCTAACAAAATTACTTTTTTCAAAAGCTAATGAGCAATTAATGGACAGTTATACAATACGAAAATTAATTAACTTGGTTGTTATGACTAAATTTAGCTGAAAATTCAGTTTTTACTAAAATTTCTCCTTTTTTAACATAGCATTTTAATGGAAAATTTGTGTAAAAAATGTCGTATTAAAATTTATTTTTTAAAAATGCATCAATGAAAACACTTAAGTGCCGAACACTCAACAAACGAAATATAAAGACACCATTTAGATCTTTTTTTAAGCAGTAAATTAGATAATGTAATTGCGAAAAAAAGAAATAAAAAATTTGATTTGTTTTATTTTTAAAAGTTCATTCCAAAAAGAATTTTTTTGTTTAATTTAGAGTTTTATTTTGCTATCATCATTCTTATTACAGGGAGGGGATGTCTATAAAAGAAGGGTTTTAATCATTTCAAAAGATTTCTCAGCATTTTCACTTTACAATTTTTTTTCTTTTATTCTTTTTTCAATTCAATTAAAAATTCATGTAAATTCCATCAAATTCTGTTGCAAAAAAAAAAAAAGTCGTCATTTGCAGTTAAATTTAGTTTTACTTAGTTGCTAAAATCTGCTGTGGGCATGTCGTGAAAATCTTCACGCTTCTGCAAAGAAATTGGCAATGAAATGAATTTACATAAATAGCAGCATTAATCTATCCATTAGCTGTAATGAACTAAAAACAGAATAACATAAAAAATTTGAATATTTTTTCTATTTTTGATTATAGAATTGTATAAATTTCTATTTGTTTTTGTTTTTTATGCAGTGCTCATAGATTTTGTTTATTTTAATATTTTTTAAAAAATTTATTTTTTTACACTTTTAACATGCACGTGGCCATACAAATCGGCGGAACTTCAATGCAACTGTTAATTGTTTTAAATGTATTGAATTTAAAGTATAAGAAATATATTTTTTTTCTTTGATTGCCGTAAAATATTATATTTTATCAAACAATATTTTATGAATCTATTTTTTTATTCATTAATATTTTTTATAAAATAATAATTGCCTGACTTTTTATTTTATTAGTTATGCTTGTAATCTCAGCAATAAATAATTTTTTTAATTTATTTTGGGTTTTGGAATTTCTTTTATTTTTTGATTTAAATATTTTTTCACTTAAGATTATAGAATTGTATAAATTTCTATTTATTTTGTTTTTTCTTCAGTGCTATTAGATTTTGTTTGTTTTAATATTTTTTTTCTTTTACAATTTAACATGCACACCGCGATGCATAATGGGGCTATTTCAATGCAACTGGCGAGTTTTTGATTGGCACCAAGTTTAATTGATTTGAATGTATTGAATTTAAAAGTATAAGAAATATATTTTTTGCTTTTAATTGCCGTAAAATATTATATTTTATCAAACACAAAATTATTTTAACAATTCATCTCTATTATCATAAATAGTCATATTAAACTGATAGGAAATTTCTTTATATTCTTGCACTTAAGTTCAAAACTTCAGTGAATAATTTCTCTCTCAGCTTCTTTTTTAATTTTTAAATTCATTTAAAGTTTGTTAATTTAGCTAAATTCATTAAGGCTTTAAATAAGTTATATTTTTAACTAAATATATTATTTATTTTATTTTATATTAATTTACCTTTTTATTTGATAAATTCTTTATCAAGAATTTAAATAAACTTTTTTCATCAAATTTTCAAACGATTTTTTCGGCAGTTTTTGTATGTTATATCAGAAAAAAGGTGTGGTTTTTTTTTTTTTATGTGCACGTGACAAAACATAAATGTGATTGCGCTCCAAACTGGAATAAGGGTAGATTCGAGACCTAAAAATTGTTACCTTTCTTTTATATTTGCGAGAAATTTGGAATAATGGCTATTACTTTTTTTGGGGAAAAATTGTTATCAAATAAAAATTTATTCTTTTATTATTTTAAAATCATTGTTATTTTATTTAGGGCATTGATTTTTCAATTAAAGTTTTTGAATTAATTTACGAATTAGCTTCAAATCCGTTTGTCATATGATCAGAATGGCGTTCATATTGGTCTAGAAAAAGTGTGGAAATTGGCGCATTTTTAATTCCTAAATCTATTTTTTTATTCATTAATAATCTTCTAAAAAAAAAATTTTTTTTTGTATTTTTGGAAGTTATTTGGTAGTCATAATTTTATTTCGATAATACAAAGTCTTTTCTTAAATTTGATTATATCTTCCTATTGACTTTTTAGATGCAATTCGATCTCTTTAAAGAAATTTTTCTTGGTAAGAAATTTATATTTTGTCAAAATTGGTCTAGGACATTCTGTTTCAATATCGATCATTGTAATCTTGTGGCTTTAAACGTCATTTTCTTTATTTTTATCTTTTTAATAAAATAATTTCGTTATTATTGTTATTTATTTAGTAAATCTACATGTGCATTAGTTTGGCTCATTTTCTATTGAAAAATAACTTGACTAACAACAGCCAAACATATAAATTATGATGACAAATGACCTCTGTTATGGTCTTGCTGATGATTTAAATCAACAGTAAATTACCTAAAGCTGTTATAATTTGTAATTAGAAGGCTTTTCGAATTTAAATAAAAATAATTATTAAAAAAAAAAAAAAAATTGCTGCCACCATAAACGATATTGAAACTCACAGAATTAATTTACTTAAAGTGCCACTTTAAATTTAGTTTTCCAGCTTATGTACCAGGGATGTTGCTCGTCTCGCTTCTCGCTTTCTAGCATTATCGCTTTTTTGGGGGGTTTCATTCTCGCATTTTAGCGCGAGATGGGAGAAATATTATGCACTAGTAAGAATGGGTGTCTGGGTCAGGGCTCCACGAAAATCTCAAAAAAATTTGTCCAAACGAAAACGAAACGAAAACGAAAAAAATAAATTTTAAAAAATCGAAACGAAAAATTTTTTCCGGACAAAACGAAAACAAAAATCGAAAAAATATCAATTTTCGACGAAATGAAAACGAAAAAACCGAAAATTTTTCACTGTATATTTTTCTTACCAAAAAAAATTCTAAACGCAATCTTTTTAATACCCCCTAATTCAGGGATGCCTTTTTACCCCCTTTTGGGGCATTTGCCCCCATTTTGATGGTCATGCCTCCATTTTAGAAAATTTTGCCACCTTTTTGCCTCCATTTTTGAGTTCGGCGCCCCCATTTTGGACTTTCAAAAGGGCATCCCTGCCCTAATTAGGGCCTTAATAAATCCTTAATTAGCGGTAAACTAAGCAAAAAATAGGGTCCCATTGAATTTTTTCCAAAATAAGAACATCAATGGTCAATAATAAAATCAGGGCTCCAAATGTTCGATGAGATCAGATTTTTAAGCAAAAATAGTTAAGTTTGGAGAATTTTTGAGACAAAAATACAGAAAAGCGTTGTTAAAAAAATGCAAAAACAAAAACAAAAATTCGAAAAGGAATCAAAGGCCCTAATGAGGGCCATTTGGGATTTGGGATCATCCGCATCGTCTCTGGGTTGGGTGGCAGAAGCCCACCGCGTGCATGTGCTACGGCTACAGCTGAGCCTTTGCGAGCAGCCGCTCAAGGTGTTCCACTTTGGCGGCCATTTCTTTCGACTTGGTCTCCGATTCTCTCTGATAGCTCTTCAGCTCGGTGATCGTCCCGTTTGCCGTCAAGCCTATATCAGGCTGCGCTTTTTTGTGCTGCGTACTACGCTGACCGTCCCCCTTTGATGTCGAGCTAGACCACTAAACTTTCACTGTTTACCGAGCCGGACAAAACAGCAATAAACTTCTCCAACTAGAGGCTACGTCTCGACGGCGACCGCATCCGTTGGTTGCAGAGGCCCGTCGGCCGCGTTCCTTGCGGGCGGCGCCAGAGGTCCGGCCGTAGGTTATGCAGCCTTGTTCTTGGCCATAGAGTACTTAGAAAAATAAATTCCATGAATTTTGCATATATATGTGTAGGAATTTACTCATAGTACCGGTTTCCAGATTATATAAGACATACCTTCGCCCCATGTACTTTCGTTCTGTGCCCCCGCATCGCAGGCACAGTTCGAAATTGCCTCTTGCACACAGTGCAGGCAGTGGTGTCTTTCTGCTCCTCGGGGGGAGTGCATAAGCCCTGGTTTGAGAGTTTCGAAATTTGAATATTTCTTCCTCAAAAAACGATCATTTTCTAACAAACAGAAAAATCTTTTGACCCCCCCCCCCCCAACAACGTGACAAAACAATAAATATATTTTATGTGTTACTAAATTTAATACAAAAATAAAAGACAGACGAAAATTTATTAACACGACTGTTTTTGGCGTTATGTTAATGTTATGTTGGCTTCAGTTTTTGTTTATGTATTATCAATCAATTTTCTCTTTCGCAATTGTTTTTCTTTTATTGTTTTGCTATACCTTTGTTCTTTTAATTCATTCGAAAATTCGCAACAATCCCTTTAGAGCAGCCTCGTACCGAGGACGCGGCTTCCTGCGACGGCAACGGCAAAGCGGCAGCGGGACCTGATGCGGGTGGTGCCACGTCAAATGAGTTTCAATTTTGTATATAATAATTTACACACATAATTCCCCCCCCCCCTCTCTTTTAGTCGTGACATCGCTGCCTCCCGCGAGCCGCCCGGTGTCGCCCGCACGTCAACCGTCCGGTAAGTTTTGCAAATTATTTTATTTTGTCTAAGAATGTACAAATAATGCATATATAGCCAGTGCTGCTGCTCCTGCTGCTGCTGCTGGTGCTGGTGGTGGTGGTGCTGCTGGCAAGGAGCGGGCTTCTGCTCGCGTCGCCGCAGTCGATCCGCGACGGCACGCCGCTCCTCCCGCCCGGTGTCGTCCGCACGTCAACCGTCCAGTAAGTTTGGCAAATTTTTATTTTGTCTAAGAATGTGCAAATAATGCATATATAGCCACTGCTGCTCCTGCTGCTGCTGCTGACAAAGGGGCGGGCTTCTGCCCGAAAGCATACCGCCACTTTGGCCATGGGCTGGCGCATCTGTGCCCATTGTGCGAATGTGCTTATCACCCGCCTCGACTCTGCCCCGCCTACAATTTCGCCAACAGTGGCAAAGTTTGTTTCTTTTGGTACAATTTTACAGACAGCCGCCCCCTTTACTACTTTAAGAACCGCGTGGCCTGTGTGGCATGCCATGGGGTTGGGCACCGGCCGAACCGCTGCCTTGTGTTGGAGCGCTGGTGGAAAAATGGATTTGGAATTAGTAGAAAAAATACACAGGTGAACAAAAAGCAGAAATGATCATAAAATATTTGGAAATAAAAGAAAATAATGCGAAAATCAGTGATTTAGCAATAGCAAAAACATTGAAAATTGGAATAGTGAGCCTTCAAAGATGGAAAGTCCAATTTCAAAGTTCAAACAAACGCAAGCAAACGTGAAATTGAAATGGAAATAAAAAAAACATTCGTGAATTTATTTTATTTTTGATTTGCCACTAATTTTTAACAGTTTTAGTAATTTTTTTTTTTTAATTGTGTTATTTCTATTTTTTTCACTTGGATTTGTGAATGCTTATGTCAGTGGTCACAAGACCCCACCTATCCTGGATTACTTTTTCAATTATAACAATTCGTAATAAAAATTAAAAAGACCAAAAAAACTCATAAACTGATGCATTGTAAGCGGACCTACAAATACAAAATAAACAAAAACAATTTCAAAAAATTATTAAATTGGCGCTTTTAGCCATACAAATAAAATCAATTGAACATTGGCGGGCAAAAGGCATAATTTTTCGATATTTCGCAAATTTTTAGCGCTGTCGGAAATTTGAAATCCGTATTTCATTCCGAAGTTGTCTTTTCCATCGTTTGTTAACCTGGATTTTTTTTGTTTGAGTGTGCCTTTAATCTTTAATTGGCCTTGGATTTAGTATAGGTTGTCAAGGACCTCGAAATCCCATTGAAAAACAAAGAGCTTCACATTTAAAATCTAATAGAGTAGATTCGGTTTTAAAAGAATTTTCAAACAGAATTTGGTTTCTATTTAAGGCATATGGGTGCTATATGAAATTTTCAAAACAACATGTAGTCCAAGACGCAGTTTTGGGGTCAATAACCATAACATTTTCGCAAAATTATTGCGCTGCAATTTTCGTCAATTTATTTATCTAAATAAGAATCCAATACATGGTTTTCATTACCCATATTTATGTTAGCAATTTGGGGCTGGATTTAAGCAAATACATATCGAGGCGAGTTTATTAGTTCACTGGCTTTGAAATAAGATTTTAAATTTTTAATTTAAAAAGAAAAGGTCGGCGGCGCCAAAAGCTTTGCCGGGAAATTTTAACATTTTTTAATGATTGTTAAAAGATGTTGCCCAAAAAAAGATTAATTATGAAGATTTTTCAGATAAATTTTGAGAAAAACCTACGCGAATGGGATTCGATGGGGCCGAGAGGCGCCACCGAAACTAATTTTCAAAATTTATGGCTGATTGTCAACATATTACCCACAGAAATAGACATTAGGGACGTGGTTTGAAGATTTCAAAAGGATTACCTGCCCCGGGTATGCCTATACATAGGTGCACCGGGAAAATTATTTAAAAATATTAAAAAAATAGAGCCAAAAAATTTTAAATTTTTAGCCATTTTTTGAAAATTGGTTTTTTTGTTTTCGATTTTTTGATTGCACATTATATAAATTAAGCAAAAGTTTATTTAATATAATTTCACTTGTTTCTTTATTGATGAAAAATGAAGAGTTATTCGCCAATATTTTTTCCCCTAATCGATTGGTAATAGGTAAATAAATATATACCGATTTTTACCATTACCATTTCAACGATCCGAAAAAATCGGTTAATTTCGTTAATTAGTAGTAAATTGTAAACATCACAAAATTATTATTTTAAGCCATACGATTCTAATATTAAAAACAAGATAGAAAACTCCGATCCTCGGAATGAGATTGCTTGATGAAAATATATGTAGATTTTCTAACTTATTTGAATAAAATTTCTATCGATTTTTACCGATTTGCAATAGTCCGTTTTTAAGATTTTTATATTATAGCCCTTCAAAAGAAAAAACTGTTCATACAATAAAATTATTATTTTTTTTTTCTGTAAAAGAGGAAACAAAAAATCTGACAAAATAACTTTTATTATATTTTCACTATTTTTTTTTAACTTCAGTAAAAATATGTCGGGGTTGGGATAAAGTCGAAAATACTGGCAATTTTCATTATTAAATATTCAATTTTTGTTTCGTCCTCCTGGTCCTTCTCGGACATTCGCCCGCCCCATTGAATTGGCCCATAATTTCTGTCCAGCCCATTCATTAAAATGAAAGGCCAAATAATTGTGGCCCTTCTCAGTTATTATCAATCTTCTTATTTTTTTTTTTTTGTTGTTAATTAGTAAAATGTTAGGCTTATCATCATTAATACAATAACAATTTGGCCCCGTTTTCGGAGAGTGCAATTATCATGTAGTGCATTTTTCCCAAAAAAGAGTGTGCATTTTGAATGACCGACCAACCGACCCCGTGCATGGCACCAAAAGGCTAAACAACAAATATTTTGCGGATACAAATGATAATGATTAGAATGATACAGCAGGGAAAGAGTGTTCAATGAGAAAAATTATTATTTTTTAATACATTTTATTTAATTAACCAAAAAAAAATAATAATCTTAAAAAATGGATGTAAGGAAGAGGCAAAAAGCGCTTCCGGTGAATATATACGATTGAGCTGGAGAAGCTTTTAGTGCAAAAATTGGGGAATGGGCGACCGACTTTGAACCGGCCTCTTTGCTTTTCCGGGCAATCGACCGCATCTGAATACAAAAAAACATTTTTTATAATTTTTTTCTAAAATCCGCACTCAAAATTCGAAGTTTGAGGGGGTTTCTTGCCATGAAACTAGTTTAAACTCAAAAAAACCGGGTTTGGCCATTTTGGTTTTAAATCGGTTAAAAAAATTCTCCTAAATTTTGGAAGCTGATCTAAATCTTTGAAAGCAAATAGATAGACAACTATGAAAGAATTTAAATGCCACAAATAGTTTTCTTCAAACAGATCAAAATGTTTTACACTATCAATATAAAAGCGAAGTTTTCATTTTATTAATTATTTTTATTTTAACATATGTCAGTGAAGCAAAATATTTTGCATTCATTGATTTTTATTAAATCTTTTTTTTTATTTGGTTTTTATTTATTTTAATCATGAAGACTTGTAACATTTATTGAAAAATTTTATAAATTATAATTGATAAAAACGACGCCTTTTGATAGATAGCCAATCTCAAATTTGTTTTCTAAAATTTAAAATAAAATGATGAATTAAAGAGTATATGTTTAATTTGGGTTTAATAACCAAATGTATTTCATTAATTTATTTTTCTTAAATTATTATCATTTTTAATTAATGATTTTGCATTTATAATAATTTTAATTGATGATTAAATTTAAACGGAACAGTTTTTTTTATTAGTAAAAATTTTTAGCCATTCCATTTCTTTAAGTTTTAAATGAATTGTTTGGCATTCATTTTGCTCCTCACCAGTGCATTAATTTCGTTCACCAAAAATGAAACAACAAAAAAAGTGTCGAAATCATTTGGTGACATTTTTGGAAAAGGATGGGAGAAAACCAATTTTGATCAATTTGAAACAAATGCATTGACAAATGATCAAAACCCAAATGAACGACAAAAAAGAAAAATTGTCAACGATTTCTACAAAATAAAAGAAAAGATGAAAGAAAATGGGAAAAAATATTCATCCAACGAATGGACTAAAGTTGAAATAATAATTGCGAAGAAATTGGGCACTTATCGAACCCAAATTTATGCATGGATTAAACAATTGGGATTAAATCATAAATTAAGTCACAAAACAAAAACAAACCAACAGAAAATTGAAATTGTACAAAAATTTATTGCAATGAAAAATCAATTGAAGAAAAAAGGAAAACATTCAAAAAAGGAATGGAACCAAAATTATGCTGAAATTGGCAAGAAAATTGGAGTCAATCCAGCACTAATTTACCAATGGAAGAAAGAATTTGGCATAAAAGAAAAAATATATAAGCGAGAAAGAAAAATTTGATATAAAGCAATATTGGGAGATAAAAGTGAAAACGCCAAAAACGAGTGATAAGTCAATCGCTAAGATATTGAACACTTCGCTATGTAACATAAGAACATGGAAAGTAAAACTTGGAGATAATTTCCAGAAATAGTAATTAACTAAATTGAAAATTTCAATTTTTTTTCTGCACTTGATAATTTCTTCGAAAATTCATAAAATTATGTTTTCTTGTTTATTATAATCTGTTTTAAATATTATAAGGAATATTAGGTCAAATTTTATTTGCTTATTAAAGGAATATTCTTCATTTAAGTGGTATCGTTGGGATATAAAATTCTTACCATTTCATTTTATTTATTTACAAAAATTTATTGCATTGAAAAAGGAATATAAGCAAAAAAGAAAATATTCACGTAACGAATGGGAACAAAATTATGCTGAAATTTGTAAGAAAATTGCAATAAGTCAAAGATTAATTAAAAAGTGGAAGAACGAGTTTGGCATAATATGTGACAAAAAAATTGACGAGAAAATAAAAATAGAAAAAATGAAACAATATTGGGAGATAAAACTGAAAACCCCAAAAATGAATGATAGAAAAATTGCCAAAGCATTGAAAACTTCGCCACACAACATAGGTAGATGGAAAGTGAAATTTGTATTCGAAAAAAAAAATAATGATTATTTAAAAGTCTTTTTTCTTTATATATACAACATATTTTCTTTCTTAAGATACTTTTTGAATTAGCATTCTTTTTAAAAATATGATTCGCTCTACGGCTAATAAATTAATTTATTAAATAAATCTAACAAATTGGGCTTTTTTGATTTCTTCAAAGAAAAAAATGCAAGAAATTAAAAAAATTATCTTCTGTTTTTTTATATCGAGTTTATTCCGATTTTACGCCATTTTTGGGGAATGATTCACTAAAACAGCTGACTACTTTAGTTATAATTATTTAGTTAATTTATTCACAGAAGTTATTATATGATAAGCATAGAGAAAAACTAAGTTTTCGTAAATCTTTTTTACAATATTTTGTGTCAATACAATAAATTGAACCATGATTAATAAATCTTTAAGTTTTGGTTGGAATTTTGGTTCAAATAAAATTTATATATTAGTAAAAAATCATATTTTTTTCTTATTTTAAATGATATTTATTTCCTTTCAAATTATTTTAATTTTGCAAAAAAAAAATATTTTTTTTTAGCAAAGTCATCAGAGGTAGCAATGATTTTTATACAAATAAAATCCTTTAACAAAATGATCAATGTTATAACTGCATGATAATTTTAATCTTATTTCTTGAGTTTTTTTTTTGAAATTTTTATAAAACTAAACAGACAGGGACCAGCTGTGCCGATAGGGGCCTGTTGGAAAACTCTGAAATAAGTGCATTTTCGTAACAGAATTTGTAGGAAGTACCAATTGTGAATTTTAAGATAGAATTGAAGAAACCCTAAGCTTGAGATGTTCGATGGTGCCGATAAGCGTCATTGGAATTTTTTTTTTAACTGGTCTAGTTTACCAACAAATTTTAGCTTTTTTTCATTCCGATAAGATGTTTAGTTGATATGAAAACGCCTAATTTGTGTTTAAATTATGACAAAAAACCCTCTCAATAAAACGCCTAAAAAATGTCAAATTATTTAGGCAATTTGATGAAAACGACAAAAAAGTCGATGCTTTAAAAACGCAAAAGGACGAAATATGCACGTATTTTTTTCAGAAATATGCTGAATTTTACCAAAAATATAAATAGAATAAATCAATTTAAGAATGTTTTGAAGCTTTACATCATCAAAATCGCCAAAAAAGAAAGTTGGGGCGAAAGTTATGATGAACTATTTTTTAATAAATTTTTTCATATGCCTCATCTTTTAGGTTTGTTACTGACACCAAGGCCGGAAATTTTTTTTTACAAGATATTCTTTTTTGGACATATTTTTATACATTTTTTCTTATTTTTTAACTGAGGTAAGAAAAGAGTTAGGAGGAACCGGGATAAAGGCGGTCTCTTTTTTTTTAAACTCACGTTTCCCGATCTTGTAAACGCTACTGCTAAATGCGGGAGTACTATGGAGCCGGTGGTGCCGATAGACGCAAGCGGGGAAGGATTGTTACGGCAACAAATAAACTATGAGTAATAATCGATAAATTTATCAATGATAATTTCCAAATATCATTTAAATGCTCACTCTGACAGACTGTAATTTTGGATTTCGTTGCTCAAATAACGGAGTGCGAACATTTTTATATAGTGATTTACATATTTAAGATGCCTTTTTGGTCCAAATTTTAAATTCTTATCTTATTGTTTTAAATATTTTGAAGTGTAATCTGTTTATAAGGCCAAATATCGATAATCGTATGCAAATATATGTATTTGTATAACCAAGTTTGTCTGTTTTGTATGGCCGTGAGTCGAGAAAAATTAAATTTGTCTATATTCTTGTTTTAATCCCATTTTGTGACGCTATCAGGTGTCAGGCCTCGCCAAACTTGTAAGGGTTTTATTTCTTTTTCGCACAGATGTTTGTAAAAAGTTACTTGGTAAATGATTAATATTGAATGTAAGTTTCTCGATTATAGGTATTTTCAAAGAAAAAAACGATACTTTCCTTTTGAAGTTTATAATGAATGTTTTTATTTAATATTTTATTAAAACGATTTATATTAAATTAAAATTATGGTAACGTATCTTATTCATTTTTATTATTTGTATGATTCACAAAGAGTGCGACAATGCTTTGTTTTTCTTTTTCTAAATTTCGAATTATCTGTGCAATTATTATCCTAGTTTATTTGACATTATGTAAATCCGTGGGTAAAAAAATGCATAGGAATTGCCCGACTTCGGCTCTTAATTGAATATTTTTGAATAAGTGTTTAACAATGTGTCTTAACTGTTCATTCTCTCGCAAAATTTTGGTCAACAAATTCATCCATCTCACGCAATTTTCTTTCACGACCTTTAGCTAATCCGTCCATTTGAATTTCATAAATTTAGTTAATTTGATTAAAACAAATGATTATAAAAATATTTTGATTTTTTTTAAGCAATTTGAAACTAATATTTGAAAAAATAGATAATTAATTCATTGTTATCTACTGATTATCAATAAAAATATGTAATTTGTCTTATACAACAATCCTAAATATTATAGGGTGAATTTTTTAATCTTTGACTTTTTTCTTTTTCATTTTTTTTAATTTAGTAGCTTTTTAATAAGTTCCGTTTTTGTTCACAAATAGTTATTTATTTTAATCTTACGACAATCAGTTTTTTTTTGCTTTTTTACCAATTCAGATGACATTCTAATGTGTCGCACAAAATTTAATGGCCTTATATCGCATCTTGCTGTTTTTTTTGCCATTGTGCCCCGTTGATAATGGAAGCACAAAAAAGTGATTTATTATAAAAAAATGGAATACGGAAGTTCATTTTAATTTCTTCCTTTTTAGTAAAGATTAGCACCAACACAAATTCATAATTTTAAATTAAGGCGTTTTTTTTACATAATATGCATTGAATTTGGTATTTAAAATATTTTTTTCTGCTAAGTACTTTTTAATTGAAATTAAATTTAAGGAGATATTAATGTCGTTTGTTATATTAATTTATTTACACCAAATTAGTGATTAATTGATATATAAATGCAGCTAATTTTATTTTATTTTTCTATATTTTTATCCTTTTTCTTTTTATTATCCTGCCTTTCGCTTGTTTTCAATTTGTATAGTTTTCTGCTATAATTTTTATTTATTGTTTGTTCTTAATACAAAAGTAGTTATTTCACTTTTTATTGTAATCTTTTTTGTTTGCGCTGCAAATTTTGTTATTGTCAAATTATGTGTTATTAATATTTTTTTATATATTTTTTACCAAAATTTTTAAGATATTAAAAGTATTTTTTTTCTTCATATTTTTGATTAATATTTTTATTTCTTTCTGAGTTGAAATTTTGGATTATTTACTCAAATGGCTCTCACTTCTCGACTAGTTAAAGCATTTTTTATTTTTGCAAGGCAGCTTCTGAAATATTTGCTATGAAATATCCAATATCTCTGAACATGAGTGTCAACATAATAAAATATTTAATTAATTACTCATTTACATTTATTTTTGGCTGAATTCGTTTTAGTTGTTCGAAATGAAAGAAAAAATAGTTATGTTGTTATGGAATAGCAATTTTTATCGGTAAAATTATTGATGCTTGTTTGCATTATTAAGTCATCTCTTTTATTATTATTTTTTATTTTAAAAATTCAATTCAACACTTTTTTTTTTATAAATAATAGAGAATTGATATCTTATTAAGTTTTAATGTTTGTCATGGAATTATTTATTATAAAAAAAAGACAATAATAATGAAAGAATAAGAACGGGTTCGGATCGATTAAGATTGGTTTCAAGGGACAGATAAGGTGATTTCAAAGGACGGCAGAATTTGTGATTTCAAAGGACACACTAAAATTTTTTCATATGCAAGAAAAAACCATTATTTTATTAATTTTTCACTAACAAATAAGCGGAGGGCTGGCGAAGGCGGTGCCGATAGGCGCAGCCGGGGAAATTTTTAAAATTTCAAGGTATTTTATAACACATTTTGCACAAAAAATAGTTGATTTAGAATAAAATTTGAGAAAAATCTAAGGTAAAAAGGGTCCGGTGGTGCCGATAGCGCCGGGAACACTTTTGACAATTTGTGTCTGATCTGCTAATGAATTTTGGTTTAAAAATTAACATTTTTTACCCTTTTGGGCAAAAAGCCGTTTTCAAAGGGCATCTTGGAAATAAAGGGCATTTCAAAGGATGAAAGCCAAAAATAAAAGGCTGCCCTTTGAAATAAAGGACGTCCCAACCCTGAATAAGAATTATGCAATGAAAGGGCAAAAGGGCACATATTTATGGGCAGATCAGAGTTGGGTAGTGACAATGGTAGAAAGCGAGAAAAGAGAAAAGAATGTACTTGGGTGAGTCTGTTCTTATCCAACACCTTTATTATATTGCATTGGATGCCCCGTTTGATTTGGCGGTCGGGGTCATTTTGGCGTGGCCATTTTGGCGTGGCCACTTTGGCGTGGCCGTTTTGGCGTCGGCCATTTTGGCGTCGTAGGATATCTTTTCTCAAAGGGAACCAAATTAAATATTTTTAGTATCATTCGATAGCCCCAAGTGTTCTCTATAAGCCTACATATTTTTAAAAAAATTTGGCCCACCCAATAAAAAGTTATGTTTAAAAAAGTTAAAAAATTTCAAATTTCGGAAATTTTCTCGAATTTTTGAACGTTTTTGAACATAACTTTTTATTGGGTGGACCAAATTTTTTGAAATTATGCAGGCTTATAAAGCTTACCAAGAGCTATCGAATGGTAGTAATAATATTCAATTAGCTTTCTTTTGGACAAAGTTATGACCAACGACGCCAAAATGGCCGACGCCAAAACGGCCACGCCAAAGTGGCCACGCCAAAATGGCCACGCCAAAATGACCCGTTTCGTGATTTGGTGTCAATTCGACAACTCGCAATAAATAAAAAATTCAAAAAAAAAATTCTTGTGATATTCACGAATTTTATAGAATTGAAGCAAAATCCTCCATTTTGCAACGACTCAAATTTGAAAAGTTAGTCGAATGCCACGTTGAGAGTGGGAATCGATTTGTTCGTCGTCCAGCAACAGGCGTCTTCCTTTTCTGTTGTTGCCGCCTCCAACAACGAAACTTCTGCCGGACATTCACCGCCGCCATCCGAGGGGACGGCGTGAGGGCGAGACAAATAAGAACCACATATACTGTTCGTTTAATAAAAATAGATAAAAAAAAATATTGCATATAAAGAGTTTTTGCTTTTTTGAAAAAATTTTTTTTTTGGGAAATTTTAATTTTTTTTTTTTTGTACCCTTAAAGTAGGTGCGCCAGGAAAACCAATGAAACTTCATTAACCGCCAACGCATTTGTTATATTGTTTGTCTATTTGTTTACATCCCTTAAATTTACATTATTTAAAAACAGGGTGCGGATTCGTACTTTATTTCAAAGTACGTACTTTATTTTCGGCTTTCATGCTTTGAAAATTTGAAGGCGTACTTTATTCCAAAAATGTACAGAAAACGGCTTTTTGCCCAATAATGTAAAAAATGTTAAACATGCTATATGAATAGGTTTTTAAAACTATGAATAATCAAACTAAATTTATTATAAGTTTTATATTCAAGACACGACTCTGTAATATATTTTCGAATAAAACATATGTAAAATGGACAATCAGAATCATTCTCGCATCAATGGGGTTGTTAGGTTTAAATTATTAACTCACTTTGGGTTGTTAATCGAATTATTTTTTTATTTTTTTAAATAATTTTATTTGTACAAATAAAGTTTTTTGGAAGTTTTTTTGTTTTATATTATTTCTATAGCTATTATTTTTTGATCTGGTAGCGTAGCAGGGTTAATAAAGTTTGTTTTTTCATTTATTTATAATATTTCTCTGTATTTCATTCCTTGAACTCATCATTTGTTATATGAAAAAGGTTTTGCAGCGTTTTCTGTTTCATTGTGATTGTGATTTAATGCACATTAAAACTCGATTCGTTAATCTTTGCCAAAAAATCCTTGCCCTTATACTGAATATATTGGCATGAATTGTAATTTATTAGATTTTTGATGTATTATTTTATTCATTGATAAATTCTTATTCACCATAATTATAATGTCGACTGCACTGCTTTTTTCCACTCCAAAATCATTTTCATTAAATCATGTTTTTTGAAATATTTATTAGGTAATTGACAGGGATTCAACAGGGATGTGCCAATTGCAACTGAAACTCACAAATAAGTTTAAGTTTTATTTTAATAATTTTGTTCTAATTCAAAAATTTTTGATCCTATTTCTCTTGTAAGGTCAACTGGCCGAAGGACAACTGGCCGATGGATTGGTTACAAATCATGCACAAAAAAAAATTTATGGCCCATTTGTTAACAGATTTTCTCAAAAACGGTCAACTTTGTGTTATTTTTTAAAATTTTCAAAAGGATTGAGCGTCCGGCGGTGCTGACAGGCCCTGCCGGGAAATTTTGAAAAATAGTAAGTGATTGCTTCAAAAATTATAAAAAAATGTGTGTTTTTCTTTTTTTACCTAACAATAAGAAAAAAGGACAAGATATGAGCAATAGGCTGAAAAAAGAACATTTCTTTGAAAAAAGGACATCGAACATCCCTGTATTAACTCTTAACTGAAAAATAATTTTACTGCATTTAATGATATAAAAAAGGAATTTTAAAAAGTATAAAGTATAATTTTAATAAGTTTTAGAATAAATTGTTTAAAATTGTTTTTTCTTTCAAGAAAATCAGAAAATCAGAAAAAAAAATATTTAAAAATTGCTTCTTTGCTAGCAATTTTTGGTCTGAATATTGGATACTACATTTAGTAATTTTACATTAAAAAGATTTTAGTTAAATTTAAAAGCTTGAATAGAAATTTTTCAGATTTAAATATTAAAAATGCCAAAAATTCTAAAGAAAGCACCATAAAAAAGTGAAATAACTAATGGAAAAAATAGAATAAATGAGTAAATTAATTGACATAATCCCAACAAAATTTGATGAGCCAACAATTAAAGCATCAAAAACGATGATAAGAAAGAATTTTAAGCATTTGAAATTATTATTTTCAAATTCCGGATTTAGTTGTAACGCATAAAAATTTTAATTCTCTTGAAGGAAATTTCGAAAAAAAATTTTTAATTTGAAGCCTTTGTTATTTAAGCATTTGTATCCCAATCTAAATAATGATTTCATCAATTTGAAGCCATTTATTTGTTCATAATTTTTAGGACACAAGTATCAACCACATTCACAACGAATTCCGCCAGGACGTTTATTAAATCCGCCATCCCTCCTTCCCCGATAAATATTTTAAAAGATTTATGAATTTTTATGAATTTAACTAAAAAATAAAATCCAAATATATTTAAAAAATCTCCAAAAATTTAAAAATTTTCGGTTTTCTTGATAACAAGCAATCGTTACTATTTTGCGGGACTGTTAAAATTATCGCGGTAAAATTGGCAAATTCACCAAGTAATACGATTTGGCCGTTACCGAAAAATCACATATGCCGCACACCTTGCAGGGATTCCGCCAGGACGTTTATTAAATCCGCCATCCCTCCATCCCCGATAAATTATTTTTAAAGATTAATGAATTTTTATGATTTAACTAAAAAATGAAATCAAAATATATTTAAAAAATCTCCTAAAATTTAGGGAATTTTCGGTTTTCTTGATAACACTACAAGAAGTGTGCTTTTTTTTTGCATAACTTTTTTAAACCTTAATGAAATTTTTTGATATTTAACATGCTAATAGAGCACTTAAAGGGCTATCTTACAATACCAAGATTGTTTAATTTGGTAGGGTCTGAGCAAAGTTATGACTAGATTTCATCTAAAAATTAGGCAAATTGGCAGTTTTACGAAACGCCCAGCACGTCTCTCTCTAGCACTCTCTCTTTCTTTCTTTCTACCTTGCCTCACACGTTCTCTCTTTCCCTCTTTCTCACTGTCTCGTTCCCCTTTTTAGAGACGGCAGAGAGAGAGAGCAAAATAGAGAGAGAAAGAGAGGGAGAAGAGAGAAAGTGAAAAGGAGGAAGACAGCAGGAGAGAGAAAAAAGCGGGTACGAGACAGAGAAAGAGAGGCGGCAGCGAGAGAGACAGAAATAAGAAAAAAAGAAAGAAAAAGCGAGGGGAGAGTGAGCGATAGAGAAATAGGCGGCAAGAGAGAGAGACAGTAGGGAGTGAGAGAAAATACAGGGTACGGAAGAGAGGAAAAAGAAGGAGAGATAAAAGAGAGAGAGAGAAAGGGAGAGAGGGAAAAAAGGGGAACGAGACAGTGAGACAGAGGGAAAGAGAGAACGTGTGAGGCAAGGTAGAAAGAAAGAAAGAGAGAGTGCTAGAGAGAGACGTGCTGGGCGTTTCGTAAAACTGCCAATTTGCCTAATTTTTAGATGAAATCTAGTCATAACTTTGCTCAGACCCTACCAAATTAAACAATCTTGGTATTGTAAGATAGCCCTTTAAGTGCTCTATTAGCATGTTAAATATCAAAAAATTTCATTAAGGTTTAAAAAAGTTATGCAAAAAAAAAGCACACTTCTTGTAGTGTTATCAAGAAAACCGAAAATTCCCTAAATTTTAGGAGATTTTTTAAATATATTTTGATTTCATTTTTTAGTTAAATCATAAAAATTCATTAATCTTTAAAAATAATTTATCGGGGATGGAGGGATGGCGGATTTAATAAACGTCCTGGCGGAATCCCTGCAAGGTGTGCGGCATATGTGATTTTTCGGTAACGGCCAAATCGTATTACTTGGTGAATTTGCCAATTTTACCGCGATAATTTTAACAGTCCCGCAAAATAGTAACGATTGCTTGTTATCAAGAAAACCGAAAATTTTTAAATTTTTGGAGATTTTTTAAATATATTTGGATTTTATTTTTTAGTTAAATTCATAAAAATTCATAAATCTTTTAAAATATTTATCGGGGAAGGAGGGATGGCGGATTTAATAAACGTCCTGGCGGAATTCGTTGTGAATGTGGTTGATACTTGTGTCCTAAAAATTATGAACAAATAAATGGCTTCAAATTGATGAAATCATTATTTAGATTGGGATACAAATGCTTAAATAACAAAGGCTTCAAATTAAAAATTTTTTTTCGAAATTTCCTTCAAGAGAATTAAAATTTTTATGCGTTACAACTAAATCCGGAATTTGAAAATAATAATTTCAAATGCTTAAAATTCTTTCTTATCATCGTTTTTGATGCTTTAATTGTTGGCTCATCAAATTTTGTTGGGATTATGTCAATTAATTTACTCATTTATTCTATTTTTTCCATTAGTTATTTCACTTTTTTATGGTGCTTTCTTTAGAATTTTTGGCATTTTTAATATTTAAATCTGAAAAATTTCTATTCAAGCTTTTAAATTTAACTAAAATCTTTTTAATGTAAAATTACTAAATGTAGTATCCAATCTTCAGACCAAAAATTGCTAGCAAAGAAGCAATTTTTAAATATTTTTTTTCTGATTTTCTGATTTTCTTGAAAGAAAAAACAATTTTAAACAATTTATTCTAAAACTTATTAAAATTATACTTTATACTTTTTAAAATTCCTTTTTTATATCATTAAATGCAGTAAAATTATTTTTCAGTTAAGAGTTAATACAGGGATGTTCGATGTCCTTTTTTCAAAGAAATGTTCTTTTTTCAGCCTATTGCTCATATCTTGTCCTTTTTTCTTATTGTTAGGTAAAAAAAGAAAAACACACATTTTTTTATAATTTTTGAAGCAATCACTTACTATTTTTCAAAATTTCCCGGCAGGGCCTGTCAGCACCGCCGGACGCTCAATCCTTTTGAAAATTTTAAAAAATAACACAAAGTTGACCGTTTTTGAGAAAATCTGTTAACAAATGGGCCATAAATTTTTTTTTGTGCATGATTTGTAACCAATCCATCGGCCAATTGTCCTTCGGCCAGTTGTCCATCGGCCAGTTAATGTTACACGAGAAATAGGATCAAAATTACTGTAACTCTATAACCCATAATTTACAGTATGCCGTAAATTACTCTTGGGCCTAAGACACTTATTTTGTTGCACCGTCTGCAATTATTGAAAGCATGGAAAAAAGCGAAATAATTAATTTTCGTTAAATAAAAAAAACGATTAAATCTTTTTTTAGACATTCTACTGTATAAATCTCTGTCCTCTTATGTATTGCTCGAAATTACCTTTTTCAGATTTCCCTCTATTCTTTTGCGTTATATGTCAGGGCATTCCGGTACAAAGCAATTTTGTTTATATAAATTTCGGAATTTGCATAGATTTGAAAAACCCCTAATTAAAAAACTTGAAAAAAAAAAAATTAAAGTACAGTAAATTCAATTAAAAAAATAGTTTATCTGCGGATGCTGAATTTACCGTACTCAACATCATTTGTTACCTGCATGTATTTGATGACATAATTTGAATATTTGACCAATGTATTTGTTCAATTACTGTTAATGAATAGGTGAAATAAATTATTTTTATTTTTATTAGCATTGTAAAAACGGGGTTCCCTTTGAACAAAATAATATAAACTTTGGTTCTATATATAAAAAAACATTTTTTCAAATTTTTTTTTTAAAGATCTTTCCTTTAAGCTTCAATTAGTGATTTTTAAAATTTTTACTTTTACAAAACCTTGGTATTTATAAAAATAAAAAAAATATAAGAAATAAGAAAATAACAATTTTTCTTTTTGTTCTATTTTCTCGAGACGGACAGTTATCAATTTATGGATTTGGTGCACTTGTTGATTTGTTGATTGGCACCAACTGGGAACAGAGTTGTTTCATTGTGCGATTTCCAGCTGATCAAATTAAAAAATTAAATTTTTTGCTTTCAATAAAATTTAACTATTAAAATTTCTTTATCAATTGTAGTGTTTTTTCTTTTATTCACTTTTTTATTAGATTTAATTTTTTATATGTTTGAATTCTTATTTTAATTAAATCAAATTTTGTTGTTATATTTTTTTGTTTATAATTATTTTTTAAGGTATTTGTGCCTTTTACTTTTGACATCATTACTCTCCTGGAAATGTGCGAAATCCATTTGTTCCGGATGCTAAATTTATGCCTTTTTTGATTCGATTCATAATTACCATGAAAATAGAAAAAATATTAATATTACTTTATACTAGAGTTTTAACTAAGTATGTTTGCCTTCTTTTTTTTCGAATAAACAGGGTTAAGGCTAGACATTTGTAGGTAAAAAATATATAAGAAAAGGACTATAAAATACAAAAAGAATAATTTAAATTCCTTATATATTATTTAACAAGGTAATTAATTTTATATTAAGTCAATCATTCTTAGTTATGAAACTATAAATTCGATGGTTCTTTCAAGAAGATTCTTATTAGAAATAAAAAATAAATTTCTTTATACTCTGGGACTGAAAAAAAAATTTTCCACATAAGTACGAAAATTGGTAAATAAGAATTTACATTTGTCAGCAAATCAAAAGGATGTGCGCAGGTTTATCAACGATTATTTGCGACATTACGGCCTTTTTGTGATAAGAATGTTAATCTTGCATACCGAAACTATTTTGATTAATGAATTCGTCGTATGACTTTTTGGGGTTCTGTCCTTTATTGGAAAAATCCGAAAACAACTTCAACACAACTTTACTTTTAACAAATTACAAAAAAACAAAGAACCACAATTATTCCACTCCTCTTAAATAAGCGAATGAATAAATCAAGAGCCAAACAGTGGCAAATAATAACAGAAATAATAACCAATAAGCCCAAAAAGAGAAAACGATCCGTTAATTTTTAAAAGAAGAATTCAACATAAGAATTCCAAAAAACATAAAACTTTTATTCATCAACGAATATCTCACCAAAATTTAATCTAAATCTAATCTAGGAACAACATAACATCTCTTCAAATCTGACAACGAATGGAAAAAACAATAAAGAATAAAATATTTGAAAAAGGGAAAAGAGCGCCAAAATATAATCGTTATGAAAAATAAATGAAAGGTTAATTGTGTAATTGTCCTACGTCCCTCGGCACTCAAAGATCAGCGCCCTCGCGATCTGATTTGCGGCCGCGCACCTCCCCCCTGATCAACCAATTCGAGCGCCCGCGAGAAGTCGTCGAAGTACTGTCGAGGTGCTTTCGCGTCAATTTGCGTCGGAGACCTGAAAAAAGAACAAGGGAAGGACGGAAAACAATTAGGACGGAACTTCGTCGTAATTGAACGACTGTTCAGTTCCCGATGATAATCTTGAAAGAAACGTGGAGAAAATTTTAATGACATAAGGCTCGGAGGTTTCTCCAAAGAACCATTAATTAACTATTTGATGGATTTTCGTCCAGTCGATCTATTCAAATTGGTGCGACTCGCAGGCAAACATTTGATAGGTCCTTTGTTTGATGGGACAGAATTTTTCTGACCTTCGTTTGATGGGACAGAATTTTTTTTTTCCGCTCCCATTTTGTTTCTTGAATTGACAAAAATACGGGGATGTAATTTCTGTGGAGTCGATTTTACGTCACTTTTCTGACTTGATTGAATTACCTTAAAAGGCTTGGGTGAATGATGAGTGGCTTTAACATTAAAAATTTTTCAGAAAGCAGCGAGTCCAATAAAATTTTAACTCATCCCTTTCATCCGAAACATCCTTCAAATTTTTCTCCATTTCGTGGATTTATCAACAAATCCATTTTTCGAAACTGTTTCCGCTTCTTCTCTTTCATTTTCATCAAATTCGGGAAAAGTTTCAAAGACTTGGAGACTTTCAGCATCTTCTGAGCCCTTCACAAATTTGGGGCATCCAACCAAATCAGGCACGGGCTTATGGAAATTTTCTGAATTTCTTAAGCACTTGGTCAACATAAAACCTTCCAAAAAATATTGGTTAAACCATTTTTGAATACCAAACTCTAAAATTTTTATCGGATTTGGAAATTGTTTGTCGAAAAACGGATTATTTCGGGACCTTTTCACTTCAAATTCCGAAAATTGCCCTTCCAAATTTCTATTTTATTTTCCGACGAAACAGGCACCAATTTTTCAATTATTGGTTCATTATACGAATGAAATGAGACTTCGGGTAAAAATTCAAAATTTAGGGCGCTTATTTCTGCACCCAAATCATTAAATGCGATCGCCTTAAGTGCAGCAGTATTTAATTCCGAAGTCAAACTTTCCGAATTTTTAGCCCGGGCAAAATTTTTTGATGGAAATTCAGTGGAATGAGCAATTAAAGAATGAAAAAATTTTTCATGGGGTGGAAGTTTTCCTTGTTTCACGTGATTAAGATAGAAAGTTTTGGGTTCCACTTTTTCAGGTAGTTTCTCCTTGATTATCATCATATTAATTTTTTTATTTTGAAATGCTGTTGGGTTGGACAGGTTTTGGCGATTTAAGCGAACTGCATTTGCACCAGTGGCCTCCAAATTTTGGACAATTTCCTCTCTCACATTGTAATGTCGATTTTGAAAATGACCAGAATTTTGATTTGGATGGAAATTAGAGGCCCCCTGCTGGAATTGGTCGTTTCTTAAACCTTGCCCCTGAAATTTTTCTGAACGGTTCATTTGCGACCAGGTTTGTTGGAATGGTGCTGAAACTCCGAGTGTTTCGTTCCTTTCCTGCCTCTTTCCATCATCAATCAAACTCAATCGATTGGCCATCATTAATAATTCATCAAAACTTTGCATTGGTTTTGCTTGACAGTCCAAAAACCTAGCCAAATTCATGTCATTTATGTTCGAAATGAAGTGCTTTTTTGCAACTTCGTTCAGTTGATTTTGGTCCAACCCAACGTATGCACAGCTAACCAATCTTTGAATTCGCTCACCAAATTTCACAATATTCTCATTTTGCTTACGTTTTCCATTCTGAGTCAATTCAGAAAAAGCATTGGCTTCTTTGTAGTCCGTCTCTCTCAAAATGGACAAAATTTCAGTTTTCAACACTCCAAAACCCACATCATTTCCGAATTTGTTCAGCGCAATGTGATACGCTTTCAAAGCCTTTCCTTTTAGCTTTGTCTGCAACAACTCTCTTTGTTTCTCTGGTTTCCAATCTACAACACACATTTCGGCATTTAGGAAAAAATCTTTAACTTTGTCTCTGCCTTCCGTTCCATACAAATTCGGAATTTCTCGGAGTGCGTTCGCTTATTGGTTGGACAGAGTTACTTTATGTAATTCCATAACAATTTCCGGAATTTGATTGTTTGGAAATAATTTTGGGAATGAGTGATTGGTAAATTTGGATTGTTCAAAAATTGGTCGGGATAGAAAACGGGATGAGGGCGATTCTGTTGGACTTCCACTTTTTGGAAATTCGGACGTGGCTGTTGCTGATGATCGAATTGGTGAGCAAACCGACCCGGATTCTCTGCTTGCCAATTCTCACAATAATTAAAATCCCTTAGGTTCCTAACCGAACTTGGCTCTCTCATTTCCTGACAATTTCCTTGATTGTGGACAATCCGAACCGGATTTTGTGCTACAAATTCCTGACCACTTCCAACATTATGGGTATTGCGAACTCATCCTGCTCCGTTCTCATTCATACTACTCGAATTATGAACATTCCGAACCGGTAACTGTTCATTGTGCAAATTTTGTGAATTAACGTAAATTCGAGAATTTTGACGACGAAAATTTCGAAAATTTTGATTGGGATTTTGTTTTTGTCCATCAATTCGATTCTGATCCAGATTACGATTTTGGGTTTTCATTATTTTGGCGCCGCTGTTGTAAGAAATATGCGGTGAAAAATTTTGAGGGGTCGACTGAGCATTTGGGTGGCCAAAATTTTCTTCAAAATTTCCGATTTGGGGATGGAACATGGCGAACCGCATGTGTTCCTGCATCCCATTTCGAACATTGATTTGTTGTGGGACCAACTGATTTTAGAAATTCGGTGGGAGAGAATTTTGATTTAGTCCGAAATCCAAACTGTTTTGTGCGACAACAAAATTCAAACCGTCAATTGGTGCAATTGGGTAAGTCCTGTTTCCTCCTCTCTGCAGCAAATGTTGTGAGCTTTGGGATGAAATTTCTTCCTGCTCCATGTAATTGACGGGATGGCGAGATCTGAGGTTATATCTTTGTTAATTTGGATTGTTATCCATTATTCCTAAAAAATGAAAAATAATAACACATTTTTTTTCCAAAAAACAATATCCTTTACGCTCTCCACAATCGGTGATTCGGCCGTCCAAAAGGCTGGTTACGAAAAAACAAAGAACCACAATTATTCCACTCCTCTTAAATAAGCGAATGAATAAATCAAGAGCCAAAACAGTGGCAAATAATAACAGAAATAATAACCAATAAGCCCAAAAAGAGAAAACGATCCATTAATTTTTAAAAGAAGAATTCAACATAAGAATTCCAAAAAAAATAAAACTTTTATTCATCAACGAATATCTCACCAAAATTTAATCTAAATCTAATCTAGGAACAACATAACATCTCTTTAAATCTGACAACGAAAGGAAAAAACAATAAACAATAAAATATTTGAAAAAGGGAAAAGAGTGCCAAAAATAATCGTTATGAAAAATAAATGAAAGGTCAATTGTGTTATTGTCCTACCTCGTTAACTAATTTTTAATTATTTTTTTTTAAATTGTGACTGAGTTAGTCCAGTCCTTGTGGATCTCATTTGTTGGCGGTGAATGTATCGAGCTGAAACGGAGTAACTCATTTCTTGTCCTTGACAAATGAGTTTTTTGTTGTTGGGTTAATCTAATAAATGGATATTTTTGTTTTTAGAGTGGGGGATTAAGCAACTTTCTTAATGGGAGGGGGGACGATAAAGATTTAATTCCTAATCCAACTGTCCAACTGGGCTTCGGCCTAATCTCATCTAATCTTTCCAAAAGAATTGGGTACCGTCTGTTGTGCGTCGTTTTTGACCGTTTGCACCATCTCATCACTGTGGCCCGCGCGTTCGCACCCTCTGGCCGTTCTCTTCCGACCCGCACACTCGCCCGGACGACTTCATGGCATATAAAAGAACGGATGATTTCTCTTTTTTTACCCTTCTTACCACTTTTATTCGCATTACTCTCTACACACGAATAAAACGACAAAAATCCTCTTCTTCGACTTCCTTTTTTTCTGTACTTTTGACCGTCTTCTTTCCCTTGGTATTCTTTCCCCTTGGGGGTCTTTCCCCGTGGAATTCTTCCCCCTTTTCCTTGCCTACCTTCGTATTCTTTGCCATTTGGCACCCTGCTTATCCCCCCCCCCCGCTCTTTGGACAACCTTCGGCCTTTTTCCCCCTGCCTTTCCCTTTTTGGGTTTGGCCCGATTTGTCTACATTGGTTTCTACCCCATGCTCTTTTGGGGGGAACCGGAACCCGGTTTTCCTTTTGGGGACAGAATTGCACAGGATTAAGAGTCTGGTGCTCTAACCTTTCGGGCAAAAACCAGGCAATGTCAGCCATTACTCGGCAGCAACTTCAGCCGATTCTATTGAACATTTGGTCCGACCTCTCTCAAGGCCCCCAGTTGGAGTCCTTAGCTACTAAAATTCTTCGTTGGATGCAATTAGCTCCACGAGCGAAAACCTTGCCCGAACAATTGGCTTGGCAAGAGAACTTCTTAGAAAATGGACCTATATTCTCAATTGCCAAGACCCAGATATTCGGGAAACGGAAAATGGACTTTTCGCTAAATTTTAGGTGGGCGGCATAGCCCCAGGCAAAACCAAGAAATCGAGAAGGGGCCCCCGCACCTTTGGGACGGCTTTTGGCGGTCAAATGGACTTCCGAACGCCGGCCTGGTCCCACAAATTGACCGGCCGCTCTCTTGCGGTGCCGTGGTAAAGGTAGCAAAACCGGACGACCTTGTAAAACAGTTGTAGAGGCTGGAATCAATCGGGATTCGCGACCCTTTAGCACCCAACGACGATACTTTTGCTTCCGCACTTTTTAAAAGTTCGGTGCATTTAAGGGGAACAGATATGAAGTCGAATGGCCATGGCACACGGGGAGTCTCCAGACCAAATACCAAACCACAATTACGGATCAATTAGAACGGGTAATTATCGAACCGGCGATTTGTACTGGGGCAAGAGAACATTTCATTCCCCACCATGCGGTCATAACCCCGAAAAAGTTGAGGTCGTGTATGATGCCTCCGCGCATGAAAAGGGGAAAGCATTGCTGAACGAACTGCTGCTCCCCGGCCCAAACTTGGTATCGGAATTGGCGGGAATTTTGCTGCATTTTCGACATTCCACCTTCCCTGTTCTCGGGAACATCGAGAAGGCCTTTCTGGCCGTTGGCCTTAAGGACGAAGAAGGAGAAGTTGCCAAATTCTTATGGATCTTCGGGATCAACTCGTCGCCGTTTCTGCTGGCCTCTGTTCTACATCATCATCTGTCGACTATGGGAAATCCCATGGGGATGGCCCGGAATTTTTACGTCGATAATTTGCTAATTTGCAGTGAAAGTGTCGAAGAAGTTGCAGCCGCCGTCCGTCGGGCCCGCCAGACAATGAACAAAGCCGGGATGCATCTCCCGGAATTTGATGCAGCGGACCAATCGGTTTCGTCCGGTCTTCCCTCCGATGACGTCCTGGTGGGTGATGTGCAAAATGTCCTCGGACTTTCGTGGAATTTTCCCGCAGAAAACTCGTTTTTGAGTTTCCAAAAGCTCAAGAATTTTCCCCGACCCGACGGGGAATTTTGAGTGCAATCGCCTCCCTTTTTGACCCAGTGGGGTTGTGTTGCCCGTGTTTAGTCAGGGCCAAAGTCTTCTTCCAATCACTCTGGGATTTAGGCACGGGGTGATATGAACGGGGAAGCACTCGAAAACACCTGGAATAAAATTGGCTCAAATTGAGATTCCTCCACTTTGGCATTTGCCCGGCTCACTGCAGATTTCCTTACTTTTCGCCAAATCTCGGCTGCGACCCAAGAAATGTAAAAAGGACGACCTAACTATGATGGAATAATAAAGTGAATATGTAATAATTGTAAAAAAGTATTATTGTTTTTAAAAATAACCTTTTTAAATAATCGGATAAAATCAAATAAACAATATTAGCAATGATGGAATAATAAAGTGCATATGTAAGATGAAATAATCGGGTAAAACCAAATAAAGAATATTAGCTAAGATGGAATAATAAAGTGCATATGTATGAAATTATTATTGTAAAAATTATTATTGTTATTTAAAAAAAACCTTTTTAAATAATTGGATAAAATCTTTTAAAGAATATTAGCTATAATAGAATAATCCGATAAAAAAAACAAGAATTGTAAATTTTTAAATTGGATTTAATTTGCTATTTTCATTTAATTGCGATAGTAAAATTAGAAATTTTAAATAAACTTCGAAGAAATGAAGATAATTTATTAAAATTTTTTGTTCCTTTTTTTCTCGTCCTGGTTCCAAATATTCCTTAAAATGATTTAACCATTTTTTGCCTGACTTAGTTTTACTAATTAAAAACAAATTTCAATGGTAGATATGGGCCACTAACGTTTGGGCGCCAAAGGTTTGGGCGCTGGAGTTTTTTTATTTATAATATCATTTGCAAAAATTTTTTAATTTTTTTTTTTGGAATACGATTCTGACATTCAATTCCCCATTGCGAACCCCGAACACAAATTCGAACAAAAAGTTGAAAACTCAAAATTTATTACGAAACAAACTGGACGCATGCACGAAAATATTTCGACCTTTTGCTCGAGATCTTGTTTGGATCAATGACAAAGCATTAATAAATATACTAAAACTCAACAGAAAGAGTATCAGAAAGTGGAAAGTCCAAATTGAAGCTAATTAAGTAAATTGAAAAATGTGCAAATAGATATATTCACTCCTTTTTAAAAGTTTTGACTATTTATCAATACTATGATTGAAATGACTTAAATGCAATAAAGCGAAACAACTTTTTTTTTATTATAAATTATATTTTTTTATTTATATTTGCTAATGAAAGGTGAAATTTTCCTTGAAATTTTTTATAAGAAATAAGAAAAAAGGTTGAATTTTATTTAAATAAATCAATAATTATTAGGGTTTTCAAATATTTGCATGGGTTTTACACAAATTTTCATGGTTTACCATTCCTTTTATTTGTTTATTATTTGCGGAGATTATTTATTGTAATATTCTATTTAAAACAAAAATTAATTGCTTTTTAGAAAAATTATGATGCATATTTTACGTTAAAAATTATTACATTCGTCGCAGATGAAAACCCATTTAAAATATTGAAAAACAAAATTTATACTTATTTCCAAACTCCAAACTAACAAAATATGGGAATATAAAATGAAAAAAGAAAAATAAAATTTCAATTTGTCACTTAAAAGTTTGTTTCTCAAATTATTTTTGAGCATTTCTCTATGAGGTCAATTAAAGTTTGTGTGTAAGAAATTTCTTTATTTAAGCATAGACTAGAATTTATTTTTAAAGACACCTTGTTATTTGTTTAAAAAAAGATATCCATATTATAAAGATGAACGAATTTTAAAGAACATTTCAACATTTCACTGTTTCAGGAATCCAAATTTCTTTTTCCATAGACATAGGCTCATTTTTGAAATTTTCAATGTTTTTGCGATTTTTTTATCAGTAATTTTTGGATTTTTCACTTTTATCTCCCAATATTTTTTCATTTTTTCTATTTTTACTTTATCATCGTATTTTCTGTCACATTTTATGCCAAATTCTTTCTTCCATTTGTCAATCACTTTCAAGTTTATTCCAATTTTATTACTAATTTCTGCATAATTTTCATTCCATTCCCTACGAGAAAATATTCTTTTTTGCTTATATTCATTTTTCAATGCAATAAATTTTTGTATTATTCCAATTTTTTGCTGTTTAGTTTTTGATTTATGCCTATTTTGTAATTTTTGATTTAACCCCATTTCTTTAATCCATTTATAAATTTGGGTTCGATAAGTGCCCAATTTCTTCGTAATAATTCGTTCAAATTTATACCATTCGTTTGTTGAATATTTTCTCCCTTTTTCTTTGATTTTCTTTTTTATTTGGTAAAAATCGTTGACAATTTTTATTTTTTGTCGATCAATTGGATTTTGATCATTCGTCATGTCAAACTGGTCAAATTTGTCATTGTCCCATTCATTTCCAAAAATTTCACCAAATGATTTTGCCACTTTTTTGTTTGGAGTTTCAATTTTAATGCATAAATTTAATGCGATTGTTATGAGGAAAATGAATGCAAAAAAATTCATGAAAGTATACGCAAGGTAATGGATATAAACTTAATGATAATAATTACAAAAATGTTACGATTTAAACTAAAAATACATAATATTAAAATGGTTTAAAACGCAAACTGTAGTAATTAAATAAAATAACCAAAAGAAAAATAAGAATTTCTAACTAATCAATTAATGTAAAATATTTCTTCATTGAATATGTAAAAATAATAATTAAATTAAATGTATAAAAATCAATCGAACATCACTAACGTATGCAAAAAAATAATAATAATAAAATGAAAACTAAATGATTTTTTGTAAAAAAAAAAAAACATAATTCACTTATACATAAACTTTTTCGTCGTTCTTGAATTAATCTAAAAGTCGGCTTACCTGATTTTTTTGGACTGGATGTTCTGGTTTTCAAAACTTTCAAATCGGAACACTGAATTCATTCCGTTTATTAGTTTAATTTTGGTTAACCGAAACGGCCGGTTTCAATTCGGTCGGTTCGGTGGGGGATTTGCCCGTTTGGCACTGGAGGATCGGAGGCGTTGGAGGGAGTTTGGGGATGCCAAACCGGACGCCGTCAATTGGGAGCTCACGATTGGGCGCCAGACTCGTTTAGGACTTTGTAACTTTTTTCTTAGTTAATCACATTTCTCAGATTTGGTATAATTCGAAAGCATTAAGTGTTTAGAAGGTATTAATAAGCTATTGCTAAGCGATTGACCCAATTCTTTAAAAAGTTACATCTGAAGAATGCAAAAAAGTCAGAATTAATCAAAAAAATTGATATCAATTAAATAATTGAATTTATTTAGAAAAAAAAATGCTTATGAAATTATATCCTTTAATTCAAAAACGAGTACCAAAAAAATCTAACTTAAAATTATAAAAACATAAATTACAAAGAATAAATTGCATCAAAATTTGCGTATATTATAAGATAAGATGGAAATTATAAATGAAAGATTAAAAAAACAGAAAAAATTATTTTGACGAAAAAAATTTTTTTCAAAACAAAAAACAGAAGTGACCGCGAACTTGGGACATTATTAGACCCCCGTTTCCAAGTGATTTTTAAAAAAAAAATAAAACGAGAAGAGAAAAAAAAGACAGATTTTCTATAATTTCTTCTGTTAGTTTTTTTAAATTAATATAAATATGAAATTTATAAAATAAATGATATATTAAAATATTAGGAGTTTTGATTCTATCGTCAAAAAATAACCCAAAAGTAAGTAACTGATGAATAATTAAAAAATATTTAAAATCTTTATTAATGTACCTTTATTTGATAAAAAGGGATTAAATAATTTAAAAAACCAAAATAATTTACTATGCTTTCACACTAGGGCCAGGAACGTTTGGGCCCCCACGTTTGGGCCCCAGGCTCATTTAGGGCTTTGTAACTTTTTTCTTTGTGAAGCAAAATTTACAAATTCGATATCATTCGAAAGCTCTTAAGAAGCTCTATTAACACTCTAAAATAGAAAAAATTTACCTACTTATAAAAAAAGTTATGAACTAAAATATACAAAAATTCTGACTTTTTTGCGATCTTCAAGTTGTAACTTTTTTAAGGGTTTTTCAATCGCCAAGGAATACCTTACTAATACCTTCTAAACACTTAAAGCTTTGGAATGATACCGAATTTGTAAATTTTGGTTCACAAAGAAAAAAGTTACAAAGCCCTAAATGAGCCTGGGGCCCAAACGTGGGGGCCCAAACGACCCCGACCCTTCACACTAAGCTATATTTTAAAAATTGTTTATGTATTATTTTCAGAAATAGGTAATAAAATTTGAAAACTATTATATTATTATTTATTTTTATTAGTCTACTTATTTCAAACAAATTTTCTGCTCGAATCAATTTAAAAGTTATAATTTTTTTTACTGTTTATATGTTTTTTTTATTCACGTTAGTCAAATGTCTCTTTGGTAGGCATCAATCTAATAAAACCTTTTTTTTTATTATGTATTTTAATTTGTTATCAAATAATATTTCTTTTTAATAGGTATTTTATGACATAAGTGACCTTTTTATATGATTGCTTATTATGGAAAATTATGTAAAATGATACTTTTATCATTCACTCCATTACGGCTTAAAATATTTTATTATCATAGATTGAGTATTTTAATAAATTGAATATGAAGTCGTTTATGTAAGATTCAAATTAGAATATTCTCATGGCAAGAAGTCCACAATGTTTTGAGATTCTTTAACGAATACATTTTCTGTATGAATCTTTTTCATTTATTAATAATATGTGTATTTTGCATATTGAATTTAAATTTTGGGTTTAATTTGTTATCTCATAAATTAATGACTTTTGAATTTATTCCCATTTTTTTAATCTAAATCTTTCCCAATTTTTATTTTGAAAACGAAATTGTTTCCGTTATTTCAATTATGTTCAATTTTATGGTATTTTAGTAATTTAGTTATTTTGCCAGAACTTTAATATTTCATTTCTTAATGTATAATTTAATTTTCTTCATAAATAAAAAATTGAAACTTTTTCGTAACATTTCCGCACTTTTTTTTTGTTGTAATGTTTTTCTTTTGTCACAGGGCAATAATATCTCTAGATTCTATTTCTATTTTTGCGCAAAATTTCTTAAAGTTCTTTAGACAAACAATTATCACTTTTTTGTATGTTTTAATATTTTCATATTTATAGAGAATTATTTTTAGATATTTTAAGCATAAATGTTTTTTTGTTATATACATATTTAGATTTAATGACTCTTTAAAGTAATGTATTTATATGTCAAAATCATTAGCTTAACATATGAGAGATGAATGCTAACTTTAATTAGTAAGAAAATGATTTGATTGTTTGTTTTTATTATTTTCATTCCGAGTATTAGAATATTCATTCAAAAAAATCTCAAATTCTCAGTTAACAACTTAGTTTTAAATATTGCTTGACAGGAATACCATGACCTTTTAAAAAATTTTCCCGAAATGATCAGTATCTTTTTTTTTTGATATCCATTAGACGAAGAATTTGGGTCAATTATCTTCTTTTTCGTCCTTTAGATTATGCCTGCCAATAATTAAAAGTTGAAGTTTTTATAGGTGCCATTTGAAAATTAGCAAAATATTTATTTTGTTAGTTTATTTGGCTTTCAAACAGACAAAATTGAAACAGTCAATAAATAAAAAAGTGGCGGAATCATATATAAATATTTGGCAAAGGATAGGGCAATATTGAGAAAAAAATGCAAGATAAAAATTTGCAAGAAAATGACATAAAAAGAGTATATTGTACGAAAATTCCTGGCAATAAAAGAAAAAATTAAATAAAAAGGAAGAAAATATCCAACAAAATAATGGAACAAATTAAGTGGAATAATTGCCAAAAAATTGGGCACAAATCAAACTTATATTTATAAATGGATTAAGGAATTTGGATGTTTTTAGTGAGCAAAATACAATAAATTAAAAAAAAATACATCAAATAATAAAGCAAAATAAAAAAAAGCCCGAAAACAATATGCCAAAATTAAAATAGTTCATATATTTATAGAACTCCTTATAAAATTCGGAAAAAATTCAACAAGGCAGCAAAAGGCGGAAAAACTCAAAAAGGTGGCAAATGCCGCCCAAAGTCGGTATAGTCACCCTGGTCACAAATCAAAAAGCGACCAGCAAAAATATGAAAATGTGCAAAAATTCATTGCAAAAGGAATGAATATAAGCAAAAAGGGAAACATTCAGAAAATGGATGGGCAAAAAATTATGCCGTAATTTGCAAGAAAATCGGATAAGTTTAAAATAATTAAAAATAGAAGGAAGAGTTTGATATAAAAGGTCACAAATAAATTGATGGGAAAGAAAATATTAAAAAAAAAATAATAATTTTTACCTATATAGATTTTTTATTATCTAAAAAATATGTCACCGTTACTTTTGAATCTATTTATATTATGCATATGTATAGAGAACTTGATGAGCTATCGAATGATATCAAAGGCAAAACTTAGCTAAACGATTAAAAAAGTCACAAAAACCAGATGAATTCGAAATTTTTTTGATTGACTAATGTAGATAGTTTATATCCGTCAAACTCTGTTTTTGATTACCAAATTAAATTATTTGGGTTGAAGCAGCTCACAAGATACGGAGCATGACATATAAATTAAAGGAGTAGATCCTTGTTCTATGAAGTATCAAACAAAGTTTTTGTAACTATTTAAAAAGATAAATCGTGCCGAAATTAAAAATTAACGAAAGAAAATACTTTTTTGGCATAAATAAATTTTTAAAATTTCAAAAAATAAATGGGAAATATGAACAATATGAACTTTTAAAATATATTTTAAATAATTGTTTGTCTATTGCGCTTCAGCAAATTGCTTTTTCCATCTCTTAATTGACATTTGACTGGCCCCTAACTTCTTCGGTATTTCCCGTTCAAATTGGCGCCATTCCTCTTTTGTGTGTATTCTTTTTTGCTTATATTTTTGTTTAATTTTGTTATATTTTTTGATGATTTCCTTTTTTATGACTGTATCTTTTATTTTACAGTATACTTTCGTTAGCCCAAATTCCTTCATCCATTTTTTTATCGTTTTATGATTAAACCCAATTTTCGTTTTTGATTCAGCAAAGAATTGGGCCCATTCTTTTTCAGTGTGTTGTCGTTTTGCGATAAATTCTGCTTTTACTTTTAAATATTTTTGTATTATTTTTCTTTTTAGTTCTTTGTTTGTTTTTAATTTGTTTATCCCTAATTCCTTTTTCCATGCATAAATTATTTTCCGAATTACGCCCAATTTCTTTGCTATTTTTGTTTCAATTCTACTCTTTTCTTTGTCGGAATGCTCACTCTTTTCATTGTATTTATTTTTCATTTGGTGAAATTTTTCAACTATTTTTCTTTTTTGTTCATTTGTCACACTTCCAAAATTTTGAACAATTTCAATAGTTTTGCTCAAATTTTCTTCCTTTGTTCCCATTTCTTCACCGTTCCAATTTTCATCAAATACTTCATTGAATTGTTGTTTAAATATTTCTTTTGCTCTTTGGATATTTTGTCCATCTCTTAACACATTTCCTTTTTCCCAATTGTCTCCAAATATTGCATTAAATGTTTTTTGCGACTGTTTTAATTTAGTCGAACAAATATTTTCTAATAGAATAATTCCAATAGAAAATAAATAAATTAAAAGCAACATTTTTAAAGAAATATTCTCTAAAAATGAAAGGTCAAAAAAATAAAATATTTTTTTAAATGGCACTAAAATGAATTTAAACGTAGAATTAAGCATAAAAAAACATATTTTCTTTACACAAATAACTCGGTTTGCCAGGAATAAATTTCAATATAACAAAAATGCTTTTTTCATCTCAGAATAGGTTGTTATTCGTTAGTCGATATCATTCGAAAAGCCATTCCTAAGCTTCTATTTTGCTATATTGGATATATGTTTAACCAAACAGATTCGAAAATATAATTAAGAAAACATTAATTTTATTAATTTATTAGGCTTTCAAAATAGAAAATATTGAATGAGTCAATAAAAAGCAAGAAAAACGCATATTATAATGAAAATGATGAGAAAAAAAATTAAACAAAAAGCAAGAAAATATTCAATATGTCAAAATCCAAAATAATCATCAAAAATTGGAAATTGTACATAAATTCACTGCAATATAAAAGGAATATAAGCAAAACAGATATATTCTAGGGTTGAGCGGTACCCGGTACTTAAAAAAAAACCGGTACCGGTACTTTTCAGGTTGAAAACCCGGTATTTTTTGACTGGGAAAACCGGTACTAGTACCGGTACCGGACCGGTAACGGTCAAAACCGGTACTAGGTATTCATTTGTACGTTTTATTTAATAAATTTTAAAAATTATCAGAATGAAAGTTTTGTATTTCTTCTTTATTCCTAATGATATGCTCGGCTATCCAAGTAAGTGAGGGAGGAATTTTAAGATGCAACTAAATACTTTGTTTTTGAAAAAAATAGCATTTTCTGAAATTTCTACATAGCTGATAGAGTAAATCAAGGGCTAACTTGCAATAGCAAGAATATTGAATTTAAAAATTTCTGCCAAAATTTCAAGCAAAAAATTTCAAAAAAAAAAAACATACAAATATTTTCATGTCCTAAATTCAAGAAAAATTAAACCCCGACTCAAACAGCCCGTATCGCCAGATTTTTTTTGTTACCTTTCATTTTCTCAAAAAATTCTCCATAATTTTCTATTTTTGGTCAAACTTTGTCAACAAATCAGAGTCACATTTACAAAAAAGTCCCTGTAGGATCCATCAGCACCGCCGAACCCTTCCTCACCAGAGGATCGGAGTTTTATAACTTGCTTTCCGGATTGACTGCTATTATTTTTTCTCATCTCCTCTCCCCCTTCTTTTTTGCGTATTCTTTTAAAACCAATAAATATATAGTTATTATTTTATTTTATTAATTAACACATTATTAGGTCTATAAAAAATTTTTTTTGAATAATAATTATGACTTTGAAATTACCGATTTACCAAAATTTAAATAATATATTAGGTGAATAATTTATCATTTTATAGAAAAATATAATTTAAAGTTCCTTTTCTCTCGAAATAATTGTATTTTTATGTTTTAATATTTTTAGTTGTAGTATTTATTTGTCAATTAATTATTTATTTTATTATAATATTTTATCCTTTCTCATAAAATTATTTTTACATTAATTTCACCCGAATAATCGATTATTAATAATCAATGGCATTTTCTCGTTTTAATCGTTCCAATGTGGCATCATCCAAGCCGAGTTCGTTGCGCAAAATTTCTTTGGTATGTTCACCCAACAAAGGAGGTGGTAAACGAATACAATTCTCAGACATGGAATAACGAACTGGTGGACCTAAATTTGAAAGAAATAATTTAAATTAAAAAAAACGAAAAATATGCACGAATTTTTCAATTCTATTCAGAAATGTAAAACAAAAATAGACAAAAAATTTTAGGTCCAAACAAATCCGTACCTTTGCTGAAGGTCCAATTTTGAGAAATTCAAAAGTTTTTTAAAAATGTTTTCAGTACTTAAAACTTAGGGGTAAAAGATTGTTTTCGTAAAAAAGAGCCCCTGAGATAATATCAGGTCCAAACCAAAAACAGACAAAATTTGACTAAAATCAAAAATAAAACTTAATTTTGTCACTTACCAACCACCTTCACCGTGCCGTATTGCTGATGGTTTATCGGCTTAACAATGTCTAAATGCTTTGCTTGTTCATGCTCAAAGGCTTCCCGAATTGTGTTTACTGGGCCTGCTGGGAAATTTGAATGCTTAAGCAAAGTTTTCCAGTAGTCAAGGTCATGTTCGAGAAACCTGAGAAAAAGGCGAAACAAATTAGAGAAAATTTTAATTTATTTTATTTATATTCTAAAATAACAAATAATTTTAACTCATTGATTACTTTTTTGTGAGAATTCCAATAAGTTTTTCTCGGTTCCGAACTCGATCAGCATTAGTCGTGAAATCGGAGGAATTGTATAAGTTTGGTAAATTCATTTTTTCACAAAGCTAAAAAAACAAAAGAAAACGAAACTTTTGGGGTAAAAAAATATTGGCTCAGCATTTGAAATTAAAATTATTACTTATTTAATTTTTCTCAAAAATTATCAAAACCCAATAATTTTAACAAAATAAAAGCAATTTACCTAAATTTCAGAGCTAAGCTTTGACCCAAATGTTATTGAAAACTTGATTAAATTTTTCGTTAAAAATAAAAAATTCAATTATTTTTTCTCTAATAAAATGCCGGAAATTCCCTGAATTTAATGAAAAGTCCAGAATCCGGAACTCCTAACCTTAGAATTCCGGAGGCAGAATTTGTCCACCCAAGCTCGGATTTTTATTGTCAAAATCTGAATTAGTTCATCAATATTTAACCCAATAAGTTTGGTTCAAAATTTAATTTAAGCGAAAAAAACATTTAATTTTATCACTTTACGAATTCCCACCTTTTTGAATGCCTGATCATTGCCAGTACCGATCACAAAAAAGCGGTTGTCCTTGGTACGAAATGCTTGGTATGGCACAATGCTTTCATGTTCAGTGCCTAACGGTCGTCCATCAATGCCGGCATTCAAAAAATTGCTCCCAATATTTGTAAGCATGGCCAATTGGGTTGAAAACAAATTGCAATTGATGTGTTGGCCCTAAATTAAATCTTGGTATATTTTTGGAAAATAATCATAAAATGAAATAAATTATTGGCTTTGTTGCATAAGTCCGTTTGATTTTTTATCTGGGTAAATCATCTTTAAATTCTTAATCTGCTGTTCTCTAAAAATTTACTTTAAAGATTAGGCCAGCTTCACAAATTGAGGAGAAAATTTGTTTTGAACCGGTTTATGTCAAAAGAGCCAAACCAGGATTTTTCAAGTTTTAAACCGGTTTAATGCCAAGAAAATAATTGTTTTATAAACTCAGAGTGCTGTAAATTACGGCTTTTTCTGTTTTTTAAGTGAGGATTTAAAAAAGAAATCATAAAAACTCAATCAATTATTATCTTGGTATTAACCTGGTTTAGCCATTTTGGCCCAAACATGTTTAAAAATATTTCTCCTAAATCGATTTAGATTTTTTAATTTTTTTCCTCCAATAAAGTCGTCAATAATTAAATTATTATTTTTTTTATTTTCTCGTTCTCTCTTCATAAATTGATAAAAATATTTCAACATTTCTTTAATAATAAAAGAATAATAAATCCCTTCATAATATTAAATTTAAATGCATTGAATTAAAAATGGTTAAAATAATTTTATATATTTGGGAAAAAATATTTTTTGTTCCAAGAAAATTAATTGAGTGGCATAATTGCTCGCTTAACAAATAAATTAAATCCAAATAAATTTGCTATTATTTTATTACCTTCCCCGTGATGGTCCTGTGAAATAACGCAGCCAAAATAGCCCCGTGGGCGTACAGTCCGGTGGCCAAATCTGTGACTGCCACGCCGGCTTTAACCGGTTCCTGGTCACTGCCTTTTGGACCGGTAATGCCAAGAAAGCCACCGACAGCGGCAGCAATCACGTCATATCCTGGATCATTGGCATACGGTCCATCAGCACCGTAACCTGAAAATAAAAAAGATTAAGTCTTGGTTTTAACATCAACGACCCTCGGGGCGTGCTTACCAGGGGTGCCAGGGTTATAAAGGGTCAGGAACAGATCCAAAAAAGTGTTTGAGACGTAAGAGTCGACAATATTATGGTCGGAAACGGGAACACAGGGGGTCGGTGTTAAGTGAGATCAAAAAAAACCCCAGATTCGGGCACAATAATTGCTATATTGTTGCAACAATTTTTTCTTCTGCACTCGGAAATTCCTGACTTATGGTTTTTTTTCATATTGGTGTCTTAAACCAAGGTCTTATTCTCATTTTAGGAACCAAATTTTGTCCTAACATTTAATTGGCGTATAAATTTCAGTTTGATTTGTACCAGTGATTGAGCAATAAATAAGGCCAGGATTCAGCTGCACTAATTCCGCGTAATCAAGGCCAAATTTGTTCATGTGCCCTGTTTTGAAATTTTCAATCAAAACATCAGCTTTTGTGGACAATTTACGAGCCTAAAATTTCAAATAAATTTTTCTTGAAAAATCTTATTACCAAATGTTTTGCTTCAGGATGGGCCAAATTCATTGCAATGCTCTTTTTGTTTCTGTTAACGCCAACTGTGTAGCAACTTTGTCCATTTATTTCGGGAGGTGTAAAGCGGCGAGATTCATCACCGACACCTGCAAACAAAAAAAAATTTCAAATTTACTTTTTTTTTTAATTTTTTTTTGCTTTGAATTCATAATTTTTCCTCACTTAAATGTATTGGTATTGGTTTTAATTAGGCAAAAATTTTTGTTATAGAATATTTTTTAAAAATGTATTTTTTTTTACGGGAAACGAACTTTTCGGCACAATTGGCAAAAAGTTTTTTTATTTTTTTCAAATTAAATAAATTAAATCTATCAAACACCCAAATTTTCCAAAATTTCGGTAGGGTACAGTAAGGTTAGAACAAAAAATTTCAAAAATTTAAATTTTTTGGCGGGTTTGGCTTAATTTAAAGGGCAGGCTTAGAAAAAGTTATGGAAAGTCGGAAGCGCAGAAAAAGCAGGAGCCAAACTGACCCGACCCCCTCTTTTTTGTTTTAAAAAATTTAATAATTTTTGGCACCAGGCCGTTCAATTTTCCACACTTCTGCGCCTAAATCACTCAAAATCATTGAAGCAAATGGTGCGGCAACAACACGTGAGAAATCCAAAATTCGTATGCCACTAAGTGCTGATGACATTATGACAATTTTTTGACAAAACGACTAAATTTATAAATAATTTAAAATAATTAATTTGGTTAATAATTAGAAGAAAAGGTGTAAAATAGAAATAAGAAAAAGGTATTCGGAATTATTGGGTAAACGTAATCAATATAAACGCAGACAGACGATTCCATCATCTGATATGATGAACAATTTGTGCTCATTTTTGGGCGATTAATACAAAGCACGAAGCAATAATGACAATTAATGATTGATAAAATTAAAGTAATTTTATTTATTTTTGGTAGTTTTTATTATTTAGAGTATACAAATCCCCCTACGTCAAAACCAATAAGACAAATTGTTCTTATTTCTAAGATTTTTCTTATTTCAGCCCTCTGGCCTTATCATTTTCTTTGTTTTCTCCGGTGGCGCCTATCGGCACCACCAGACCCCTTTCGCCTTATGTTTTTTTTAAATTTTCTCAAAAAAATCACAAAAATCGGGCCGTTTTAATGCATCTGTTACCAAAATACACCCAATTTTAAAAAATATTTCCCAGTGACGCTTATCGGCACCACCGGCCCCCTTTTACTGATTTTTTGCTATTGGAATACAAATTTTCAAAATGAGGATTTTGACCCCAAATGAAGATTTTTAACCAGCCAAATAAGGCTTTTGAAAATTTTCATTTGCGAGCCTTGTATTAAACTCTCCTTTTGAGGGTCTCAATTTGTTATTTTTACTTTAATAAATTGCATGTTATTGTTCAGTTTAAGATTTAACACGCTTTTTTGAACGTTTCACCTATGTTTTGCGAAAAATCTTATTGTTGGGGTCCAAATCTTAGAATTAAGGCCATTTGTTCTTATTTTGAAAAAAAAACTTGGCAACCCTGATTAAAAGCACAAATTTTCTGCTCATCTTTTTATTCCGTTACTAATTAAATCGCAGAATATTAAGGGAGAAAAATTTATTAAATCGATGATAATTAGGGACAGATGTTGTAGGCTATTCATCTTCATTCTTCTCATATATTATGAAGAAAGGGGCTTAAAATAAGCATTAATGCATTCAAAATATCTTCGGAAAATTCGTCTTATTTTCTTGATATCATAACAAATTTTTTATCATATTTCTTGAAGATTTCTACATTTTTAACTGAACTTAAATTTTAATGGGAAAAAATATTTGGTTTGGCAATGGGTTAAAACTAATTTTAAAAAATATTTTTTATTTTATTTTAATTACAAAACGAAAAAAAGAATCCTTTACAAATTGTTTCGACCAAAATCAACCATTTTGGTAAATTTCCGATTTTCTGATTTCCGTAAAACTTTTTGGGCAAAGCATTAGAATTATTTTTCGGAATAAAAAAATAAAAAAAATTGGGGTGAAAGGATGAGGATAAGGTTCATCATTTAGACTTTACGAATTACTTTATCCATTTATTTTGATAGTTGAAAAGTGAATGAAGATTAAATCTGTATTTAAATATAAATTCTTAATAAAATTTTATTGGGGTTCAAGAAAATAAATGAATTGGGAAAAAAGCCCTCGTTTTGCCCCGGCCATTTCATGCAGCCTTGATCCGAATTTTTCCTTAAGGGCGAGAGCCTCCACCGAAGTGCAGAAACACAGAGAAGCAGATTGTCCGAATTTTGGAATTGGTCCGCAATTTTAACCCTTTGAATATTATAAAGGTTTTATCAGATGTTTCGCGAAACTATCGAATGGGCGAATAAATTTACATTTCTGTCTTATTGGTATTATAATTTTCGCCCTTCCATTTAAAACAAAACTTTTCGTGAGACATGTTCAACAAAAAGATGCATTACCTTGTCTAAACTTCATTTTTGCATTATATTTTTAAGAAATTGTTTAAAGTATTTGATAATTATTTTTGCCAACTAACGGAGATTGATCATCCAAAAAATGTCGGACTATCCAAAGGAAGCGGATTGAAATTTGAAGCGAATGTGAGTTGAATTTTAAGAAATTTTCTGTCGAAAAATCCGCTGTCGAAAGGCCCTTCTGTCAAAAGTCCGCTGTCGAAAAGTCCGGCGCCCCGAATGGGGTTGTAATTGAAGGAAGGGCCGACCGAGTTTACTGTTTCGGTGAAGAAAATTAACAAAAAAAAATTATAAAAAATCAAAATACCTAATTTTCAGCCAGAAAATTTTGCAACAAATTTACTCAACAAGCACATTTTATGGGAAAAATGCATGCTCAAATAATCTTAGTAAATGTTTTGGGATGTTTTCTTTCTCATCATCCGCCCCATTCTCTCATCATCCGCCCCATTCTCTCATCATCCGCCCCATTCTCTCATCATTCTCCTCAATCCATCATCATCCATCTCATAAAGGCGCAACAATTTGCGGTCACTTCATAAAGCTTAATTGTTGACTCATTATGGCATTAATTGATGGATGGATAGTGAAGCAGATTAGTAGCGGTAAAAAAGGATAAGACCCGAGAAAAGCCTATTTTGAAACGATAGTACTTAGGGGGTAACATGTTTTGTCCCTCTAAAATTTTTTCGAAATTTTATTTTTTTAACTATACAAAACGCAATTATGCTTATCCCCGCAAATAAAAAGAGATATAGAGACAAACAAATATGGATTGAATAGAGCAAAGTCAGAACTATAAGAATAAAATAAGGTATTTTTTTCCTTTGTGAGTTGAATTTTTAAGGACTGAGTTGGAAAAAAAAGTCTCTGAAAATGGCATTTTTCAAGACCAACCAAAAAATAATAATTTCTACGCCGATTTAAAAAGTTAGTCAAACAAAACTGAGTAATTCAAGAATTGATCATGCAGAATCAAAATCTGTCCTTAGGACTGAGAACCTGAGCTTTCCGGAGCCTGTACTGCTTAAATTTGTGAAAATGGAAGAGAAAGTGCAAAAACTAGGGGGTTAGCTTTTAAAAAACTATTAGCTTTTAAAAAAACTATTAGGTTTTAAAAAAACTCATGGTACTATTTCACTATTTTGGCTTGGGCCAAACAACCCTGGGGCCGAAACGACGGGGCCGAATAGTCGAGGCCGAAACGTGAGGGCCGAAACCCCCCCCCCCCCCGATCATATCAGACATTAAAAAACATAAAGAAAGTTTTTACCAAGTTTAAAAAAGAAAAAAATTTAGGGGGACAAAACTTATGTTTGAACCAATGCCAAAATGAAATGAATAGTAACGATTGAAAGTTTGTATACCAGTTTAGGCACAATGTAAAATTTCAAATAATTTTTTTCAAAATCTGTTCTGTCATGGGCAAACGGTGATAACCAAATCTTACTTCCTGCAGCTTTTCGAGCAGTTTTGCGAGAACAGTTAAGTGATGGCTTGCGTTGCTGTGTCTAATATAAATAAATTGTGTTTTTAATATAAAATTGTTTTTTGCAGGGTTCGTTCGGATTCTAAGTACAGCCTTTAAAATGAGCCTCCCGCAAGGCCCTTCTTCTTTCTAAGAATATCATTTGAAATCGGCAAATTCCCGTGGAAAAATATTTTTTCATTATGCAATTATTCATTTTTCATTAATTTCTTTTTATTGTTTGGAATTTTCAAAAATTTATCTTAAACTTGACCTCTTTTTTTGGGCCAAATTTACTTAGATAAAATCCTTTTCCTTACAATTCAACAATTCCTTCTCCCTTCTTTCCTTTGTAAACAGTTTATCTGTCCTTGGAAATCGAGCTCGAGCTCATACAAACTCTGCTGCTGGTTTAATGCCAATTGCATAATTTAATTGGTTACCGTTTTTGGCAAATTTTCTTCATGGTCGCTTTCTTCATGGTCAGTTTCACCATGGTCACTTTCTTGATCGTTTACCACTTGTGGGCCGCCAAATGCTAGCGCGTTTGCTGTCGCACCCGCCGCCGCTGCCCAGGAAAGAGAAGGGCCACCAGCACTAGCAGACTTATAACATTGGCTGGTGCTGGCGTTCAGTTGATAGTATCCCCAGTCATCGTATTGTCTGTATCCGAGGTATGAACAGGTTTCATCATTTAAAACAAATGGTGAAAAAGAATGGCTACTAGCAGGCATGCTGTAACCATGCTCTTCGGAGCAATCATAACATTGGTTGTCGGTGATGTTCAAGCATAAAAAGCGACAGCATTTTTCGTAGTAGCGTTGAAGGTATTCACAGTCTGTTTGAATTAAAACATATGGTTGTGGCGGTTCTACGCGATTTTCCTGCACAAGCGGTGGCGGTGCTACGCCATTTTCCTGCACATGTTGTTGAAAGGCGGAAGGTGGCATCTTATCAATAAAAAAAAATTTGTTGGTATACACAATGCCACATTTTTGTGGGCAAAGAGGAGACTAATGAAAAAAAAATTCTTCCAATTTTCCATCCCTATACATAAAGCCAAACAATGTAATTATTACAAGCCCAAAAATTCTTGTGAATTTGTAATTTTCTAAAATTTCAAAAATTGAACAGACGATATGTCAAGGTGTTAAAAAAAAGACATTATCCCATATTTAATCAGCCCCAAAAACAGGCGCAGAAAATCCATCAATGTTTCTATTTTTTTATTTTGTATAATGTGTCGCCATTTGGTGCGACTGTTTACTGTATAATAAGCAGGCAGTGGTGGAGGAGTCCATGCATGAGCACCAGGCAAAGTATCGGGTGACTGCATTTTTTGGACTGCAACTGCTCCGCCAGGTTGTGCAGCAGCAGCCGTTGGCATAGCGCTAGCGGCAAGCAATGCCGTCGCAACAGTAAGCGCTTTGGTGCCAGTTACAGCAGAAGACCAAAGATCCGCTGATTCAGAAGAAGAAGAACGGTCATGATTTGCTTCTGTTGCTTAAAGTAGTTAATTTTTCCATTTCATTAATGCTTTTTTTAATGAAATCTATTTATTTTATTTTATTTTGAATTAAGTTTTTTATAAACTAACGCGTTCCATTGGCTGAAGGCATCAAATGGAACAAAATGCCAAGTAGAAGAAGAAGGAATGTTGAAAAAGATTGCATTAGGTATCTGGGCTTTCCTGAAAAAAAAGAAATAGTTAATCTTTCAAATATATTTTAAATAGGAAAAATAATAATGAAAGAATTTTTTAATAATGAAAAATAGAATTGAATAAAACCATCGACTTATAATAACGTTTCACTATTGGCATCTTCATGGGCTTGACCAAAATAGTAAGTGCATTATGTAACATTTTAAAGCATTTTTAGCAAATGATTTTGATGAGCTATGCAAAATTCATATAAATAAAATCATTAATTTTAAAATGATTTAAATAAATTTGAAATCATATCATTTTCCATATTTATGGCCATTGATTATGGCAAGTAATTTTTTAGAAATTTAATAATTAAAGATTTAGATGAACTTTTCGAAATTCATATTTATTATCATCCATTTGAAAATCATTTAAAATAACCTAAGCATTTAAAAATTTAGAGTTTTATTTTTAATGGCTATTGATTTTGACATATAATTTTTGGACGTGCTCACGTGTTCTTAAATTCGCCATTTTTACTAGATTTCATAACTCTACTCAAAGGCAACCCAATTAGCAATCTTGTTAATGTACGATAGCTTTTATTGCTTTATTGGGCGCCGGACTTTTTGACAGCGGACTTTTCGACAGAAGGACCTTTCGACAGCGAACTTTTCGACAGAAAATTTTTAATTTAATGGTAGGACTTTTCGACAGCAAGAATTTGTTTTAAAAAATTAAATAATGTATTAATTAGTAAAGCGAAAACTATTCGTTATAATTTTAAAATCCTTAATTTTTCTTAAAAATTAAACTGGGACCTTCGATAGGCCACCGCTCTTAAATATTGATAGGGATGGCGTTGCCCACGCGTGTTGTAAAGTGCAAGCAAATTTGCGCTTGTTCAACAGTTGTAAAGTGCAAGCAAATTTGCGTCTTGTTCAACATAAATTTCTTTTCTTTTCATTCCTTTTCCACGTATTCCACATGCTGCGTGTCATCCCAGTCACGAATAACATTGGTCCAATGCAGGTCTTCTGATTCCATTGCCCTAACAACCTCATTCACTTTCGGGTGAGCGGTTCTAAATTAGGAAAATTAAAAATTAAACTTTTTATTTGACCTAAATTGGCTGTTCCAGACTAGAATAGATTTCAAAAAAAAATTGAAATAACGAAATTTTATTAAAATTTGATCGAGGTGATTATGTGAGGTGAGATTCTGTCGGCGCGCCGTTATTAATATAATACCTTTAACTTCCTCATTTTCCATATCAAATTGTGACATAAGCAAACAGAAATGGATATAAACAGACTCATTTGGAACGAACGCTAGTGAGATTAGGCATTTGATATGGGTTTTGGGTTCATGTGGCACTTGGTTTGGTGCAAAAAAAATAAAGAGTATTTAAATTTGGCAATTTTTGTAAGCGTCGGTAAACTGATTGGGACATGTGAAACAAACATCCCTTTTGTCTTGCTTGTGGGAAAACTTTGAAGCTGAATTTAAACTAATAATTGGTACTTTCCACCTGATTCACGGCCTGAATTGAGCTGTTTTCAAATCCGAGATAAAAGTCTGAGAATTCCACGCTGGGACAGTGTTTCGAACGACTTGAGAAAGTCTCTAGACAGTCATTTTTTTACTTGGAAGAAAGACATAAACGGCAGGAATGGCGACATGGTCATCGATTGGGTTAATTGTATAAATTTCTTTAAAACTAGTTGGACACGTCTTTAAGTTTAGGCATTTCAGAGCAAATTTTGTATCAGTACCTTAAAGGTGCCATCAATGGCAACATTTGTTCCGAAGCGTGCCAAAATTCCTCGGCCAAAATCACGAACAAAAACCAACAATTTCCGGCCATTTACCAACCCATCAAAAATAACTGAACCAAGTAGTCTTTCCGGCATAAGATCTTTGAGAATTTTTCGAGCATCTCGACTGATTCGTGTTTTGCTGGGTGATTGTGATCTCTTCCAACAATTCTCCCCAACTTGTAAGATTGACCCTGATCATCGTGGTGCCAAGCTGAACTAACATGCACTCTCCCAGGATAATACGGAGGGCAATTGATAAATCGCCAAATTTGGACCCCTAATTTTAAACTATAACAATAAATTCGAAGATTTGCACCGTCTTGAAGTCCGCTATCCGCTTCAAAGACATATTCAAAACCACCACTTCTGACCAACTCTCGGCCACGCTTGCTTTCTGCTTGAAAAAATTGGAAAAGACCCGCTGGTGCTTCGGCTTCTTCAAAGGCTTCATTTGCAAAGGGTTCAGCAGGAATTTCACCTTCTTCATGACCACTAGAACCAGAGAAGATTTGTAAAGGAGTTTAGAAATATTTGTTGAATTGGTTATGAATGGCATGGTCATTTGGGTCGAGAAAAAAAGTCAAACATATAATTTGTTCCGTATTATTGATAAGAAAACCCATTCATGGGTCACAGAAATGCTGCAAAACAAATAATGTTTAAAATCTGATAAGTAATTAGCGCTATTTGTAATCCAATGATTTATAAAATTATTATTTTTAAACAAATTAATTCTCAATATAAAGTTATAAAATAAATTAATTTAACCAATAACAATTAAAATTTATTTGAATATTCAATTTATTTGAGGAGTCGAAAAGTCCTTCACTGTCGAAAAGTCCGCTGTCGAAAACTCCTTTTGTCGAAAGTCCGCTGTCAAAAAGTCCTAGCGCCGCTTTATAAGCTTACTGAATTTTAATAATATTTCATTACATTTTCAAGTTGTGGCATTTTTATTTTTATTTTTTTGTAGCTCCAATTTTTTTAAAACTTAATGAAATTTTAAATTTAACAAGCTTATAGAGCTATTTAAGGAAAGTACGGGATGGGGTGGGGGTGGGATTTCAAGTCGGATGAGAGAACCACAATTCGTACTCTCTCTCTCTCTCTTTATACTTCTTTATCTTTCCTTTCTCTCTCTTCCCATTGCTTCCTCTGTCTATCTTTCTTTTAATTTAAACTCCATCTTTATCTGACTGTCTTTCTGTGTTTCTCTCACATTTCTATCTTTCTCTTATTTTTCGTTTTAATTTTCTCCATCCGATTTTTTAATTATTCCATCATAGCTAATATTCTTTAATTGATTTTACCCGATTATTTAAATATATTTCTTTAAATATAACAATAATAATTTCTTACATAAGCACTTTATTATTCTATCATAGCTAATATTCTATCCAATTTATTATTCTATGCCAAACCAAAAAATAAAAAGCGAAAGGTGAATTGCGAAGTTGTAAATTGATAATAGAAAGCGAAAGGTGAATGCCCAAATTCTTGCTATTTGGATACACAACGCTTATCCCCAAATCCATTAACAAATCTGACTCAAATTTACAAAGTTCACTCCGATGGTACCTAGGCACCACCAGACAACAATTTGCTTTTTCTAAAATTCTATCTTAAGATCCACAATAATTGGGCATAGGCGCCAAAGGGTGCAATTTTGAAAATCTGGGTCCGATTTGTAAACAGACTTTCACAAAAATAGTCAATTTTCGAGTTTTATTTTGAAAAATTTTAAAAGGGATTGAGTGTGCGGCGGTGTCGACAGGCAGCCGGGAAAATTGATGTTGATTTACATTTCAAAAAAATCGTATCAAAAAAATATTTCTAAAATTTGTCCCAAAATATAAGACCTCAAAAAACTTCTTAAGACATATAAAAATTCCGGAAAACAAAACCTAATGATAATAAAAATCTTTGTCTTTTTTAATTAATCATAATTATACTTTTAATTGTTTATTAATGAAAAAAGAAAATATATCAAGAAAAAAATTATGATAGAATGTATAACTAATTGAGCTCTTTTTATAAATATAAAAAGAAGATATCTTTACACCAAATTTAAATATCTTCAAAATTACTCATAATTTTCAATAACGTGCCATCGATGTCTTGGGTCTGTTTTCTTCGACCGGAATAACACCTTCAGCAGGCGGTATTTGTGCCACCGCCACCATCATCACAGGGTTCATCTGATGTTGCTGATTATTTGGGCAATACTGTCGCGACAGCATTGGCACAATACGATCCGAACGACGTCGTCCATTCTTTAATTTATAATAATTACCGAGGGCATAATTTGACATTTTATTACAAAGAAAGTCTAAATTTTGGAAACCATTGTTTTTTCTTTGATTCGTGCTTTTTTTTCATCAAATTTACATAATAACCATGCAGATTCCTTGAATTAGTATTGATTAAATTTTAACCCAAAGAAACCTCTCAACTTAAAAAAATTATTTTTGTACTTATAAATGGGGCTTTGACGGCACTTTAATTAATTAATTTATTTAAATAAATAAAGAATATAAATCTCTGTCCTTAATTTTCTATTTACTTTCAAAGCATGAAGTACCATTAAATTGTTGTTGTTTAACTCCATTCGCCATTGTTGTTGTTGCTGTTGTGGTGTTTCAGCGGTGCCTTGTGCTGATTCATCTTGTGCCGAAAACATTTGAGTGTAAAGGGTGGAGAAAAGCAGCACATCAACCGAACTCATGAATTCTGACAATGGCCCCGTGCCGAGCGATGAGCCGGCACCGAAAAGCTGAAAATTGGCAAAATATTTAATTGAGAAGTATTAATCCAACTCTTTTAACAAAATAAATTGTAATTTTTAATATACGAAATAATTTTTTATGTGTTTTTATAAAAAATCTTTATGTTGAATGTATATACACAAATATTACAATATAAATTATCATTATCAAAATGAACAATGAAATTAACTTACCATTTCCCAAATGAATGGAAGAAAGTGTGGTAAAAATGATAGAAACAATTCGCTGATAATTGCAATTGCTGTCAACAAATTATTCTGGAAGAAAATTGAGGGAAAATATCGATTTTTCAATTTAAAAAAGTACCGCGCGATTGGCACGGCGTATTTGTTGTTGCCCAACACTGTTTAACAAGTTTGTCACAGATGCCATTTTACGATTAGAGCGATAAAAAACCACAAAAAACATGATGCCACTTATTGTGTTGAAAATCGCACAAAATGCTCGCCAACCAAGATAAAATTGGACAGATGTACCAAGAATGCAGCCGAAAATTTCACAATCTGTTGAAAAAAAAGATATGTATGTATCTAAGTGTTGAGCTTGGAATCGGGATATGCTCAAAAAACTCTTGATTTTGCCAAAGTGATTAACAATAACAGGTGATTGCAGCAAAAGATGCCCAACAATAAGGGATTAATTTCTCTCGTAAAATGATGGTTGCTGGGCTTTCTTAAAAAATGCCACCAATGCGCGTTTCTTAAAACTTCGACGACTTAATTTAGTTTTAACTTTTCACAGAATCAACCAAAAAAAATCTTGGTATTGTAGGATAGCCCTTGAAATGCTCTATACTCTTGCTAAATTAGAAAAATCCCATTAAGTTTAAAAATTGCCATAACTCTTGAAAACCACAAGATAATTTTTTTTAATTTGTAAAGCTAATGGCGTAATTCAACGGCTATTGTACAATGCCAAGATTGTTTAGTTTTGTTGCGTCTGAGAAATGTTATGACAAAATTTACTCGAATATTCAGTAAACATGCCGGATTTATGATACGCGCATAGGTGGTGGCATTTACGAAATGCGCCCGCATCTGATCATGGAACTATTTCATGAATAAGATATTCTCGAGGCTCTATTTTCAGGGTCGAAGCAGAAAATAGGCACCAACCCGTTTGTTTTGGCACTGGCATTGCTGACAAAATTCCGCCAAGGTTGAACAGTATGCCAACCGTCAAAGAAGCAATGAAGAACGCTTTCAACAAGCGCTTGATCTGATAGCCATAATTATGCCCCAAACGAATGATACAAATTCTGTCGATTGTCAGAAAGAACACGCACACAGGGATGGTGGACAGGAATAAATGTGCCAGAACTGCAATGAAGAACAACGTGTTGCCATCGTAGAACACACCTATATGTGGACAGTATGATGGATATACGATGGTATATTGATACACCAATACAACTGAGTCCGAGATTGTAACGTAACCCATAATTGCATAATTTCAAATTCCAACATTAATTTTTAAATAAAAAATTTTTGCTCAATGGAAATTAAAAAAAAATCCAATTTTCAAATTTAAAAAAAAATACAAACCACAATTGTTTGTTTTCAAATTTTTAAAGGTTAAATCTTTTTTTTTTAATTATAATTTAATAAGTAAAGGTTCATTTTTTATTTCCCAGGGAAGGGGAGCGTAAAAATGAGATCGCCAGGATGTACGGTTTCGCATCAAAAGCCTTCATTCCCAACAATCTTAGTAACCCTGAAGTATCGGTGTCAAACCCCCTCAATTCCCGACCAATGAAGGATTTTTTTGTGGAATGTTCTACCTTCTATTGCACGCCAAACCATGACAGAATGAATTTCATATGGCAACAACAAAAGTGCGGCACATAACCAATTGATCAACAGTGCAATGAAGGACATCGAAATGTTTTTGCGCACATTTGAGCGAAGAATGAGTATAATTTGGAGAATTGCCACAGTATGGAAGATGATGGCTAGCACAAATTCGGCCAAAACAAAATAAGAGCCAGACATTGTTTTAATGAATTTGCCTTTAATTTGTATAGAACTACAAATAAATAATAAACAAACAAATTTTTAAGTTATAAATTTCATAAATTTTTGTCGTTTTTGTGGCTGTGAGAAAATTATTCATATGTAGTTCTGAAAAAATTATAAATTTTGTTCAACGAGAAAACAAAAATTACCTTTTTCAAGAATTAAAATTATTTTATAATTAGACCCTCGAAATTACGGAAAATAATTTTTTTTTGCGGTAATTGGTGGCTTTTCAATAGAAATTGGCGATTATTATGAAAAAAATCACATGTTTATGCAATATAATTATTAAGTAAAATACAATAATGTTGTTGACTGTTAACGTTAACGATATTAAGAATTTGGAGATGGAGGAGGTGATCTTTAGGTTTTGCTCCAAATAAATTAATTTTTTACAAAACCCATCATTTATTTTAAATGAATATTCATCTAATTATTTATTTTTAAATTGTCCCTCATGCTTATTATTAGGGACCGGATTTGGGTGATGCGACATTTGCGTCGCAGACACTTGCTCCGCTCAAGAAATTTTTATTTTTTATTTTCAACAAATTATTAAATTTACGCATCAAACCACAGTTTGCGCATCCAATCATTTTTACGCGTTCAATCAAAAGTTTACGCGACCAATCAAATAAAACTTTTTAAAAGGTGGTTTTTTTAAAATCTAACCCCATTTTTTTTGAAAACCCAAATCCCCTAGATTTTTTTAAAAGTCTTACCCTCAGTTTTTTTTTTGAAAACCCACCCCATAGCCTTTTTGAAAACTCACCCCCTAGCATTTTAAAAGTCTTACTCTCAGTTTTTTTTGAAAACCCACCCCATAGCCTTTTTGAAAATGCAGCCCCTATTTTTTTAAACCCATCCCCTAGTTTTTTTGGAAACCCAACCTTAATTATTAAAAATTTTTTCTTAAAAATTAAGGGGTTAGGTTTTTGGGTTCACGTTTTCAAGTGGTTTATTTTGATTAAACGCGTAAATTTAATAATTTGTTGAAAATAAAAAATAAAAATTTCTTGAGCGGCGCAAGTGTCTGCAGCGCAAATGTCGCGGCGCAAATGTCGGCTAACCCCGGATTCATATGCTAATGCGTATTTTTTTGCTAATATTCAATGGACAAAAAAGCACGAAAAATGTATTTTTAACTTGGTTTTTGAAGCTTCTACGATGACTTTTTTCATGCATATTTTGTATTTTTTGCTAAAATTTCAGAATTTACACTAACTAAAAACAACTTATAAAATTTTTGAAAAAAGTATCCCAAAAAATAAAAAAGTTGATTTTTTTTGAAAAAATCTTTGACAAAAATTTTGAAATTCAAAATATTTTCCAAAATATTTTTCGAAAATTTTTTAGATTTTTATATATGAAAAAAATAATAATTGCATGCCCTGAAACGTATATCATATATTAAAAAATAATGAGTTTTTAAACATATTTGCTGAAAATTTGGTGCATATTTTGCCATTTTGGTGCGTATTTTAGCATTTTTCGAGCGTATTTATGAGCATATTTGGCTTTTTTGGGTGCATATAAATCCGGTCCCTATTATTATATGTATACCAAATTAAAGTTACCAAAAAAAAAAACTAAAATTAAAAATAAATGAAACATACGATGTGTGTTTTAGGGTATAATTGAGAAAATTACGGCTATTATTTACAGTTATAATAATCCCACACACTCCAAAACTTAAATATGTTTCTAATTTACGCACAGTTCTAATTATAGCTAGTGCCATCATGTGCGTTTGTGTCAAATTTTGCAAAATCTCAATTCAATTATGCCATTTTGATTCATTATCATCCCACCAAAATAGGATATATATATTTGGTAAAGAATTTTTTTTTTATTAATTCAGTTTAATACCCATGCAAATCAAATTACAAAATTTTATTTTGCAAAGATGAAAACCCTAAATTTGGAAATAAATGATTAAAAGAGAGAAATTTTTTGGTTATAATTGAGCAAAATGCATTTTTTAATATAATTATCCCACATAAGCAACAAAAAAAAAACAGTAATTCTCATTGACACAATGTTTCTCTAATGTCATTTTGTGTTGTTGTGAGAAATTGAGCAAACCCTAAAACTCAATTTGTGCCATTTTCGTTGCAAAAATGCATTACTCTGCAAATGAACAAAATGCTATAATTGACGAGAGTTTTATTTTATTATAAATTTTAATTTTCTTACCTTCTAAACTTTTTGTTTTTCGCAAAATTATATGCTCCTAATATCACTAGCAACGGGAGGTTTTCAGTAGAAATCGCCGGTCGACTTTTTTTTCGGTTCTTTTCGACTTTTAAACGAAATCGACCGACCGAAAAAACTGGGGTCTCTCGACTTTTTTCGACTTCAACTTTTTTTGATTGTTTAGCCGAAACCGACCAACCAAAAATTTGGAAATAAAAGTCGAAAGCAAAGTTTACTCAAAAAGCTTCAATTTTAAGGATTTTAATGGATGAATAAAATAAATAAATTAAGTTTAATTTTTGGCAAAGAAAATTGTCTTTTTGCATTTCGAAGTTATTGCAGAAGGGAAATAATATTTTAAGTGGTTCACAGCAGGCATGTCAAACGAGGACCAAAAAAATTCTTTCCGAAACTCCAAAAATTTCTGAAATCGGAATCCCGACCCCAAATTTGTTTTATTTAACCCCGACGTCCCCGATTGCCCAACATTCCATCCCCGGAGCTCGTCGAACCCCAACATTGTTGTGCCCGAAGGGTCGGGGTTGAACCCTATCCGAAATTTTACGAACCGGGCCGTTTTCGTGAGAGCGTGTTTATGACGTTATAACTTTGTCTCGGCCAACCATTAAGCAAACTTAGAATTATTCAAAAGCTCTGTATGCTTAAAAGATAATAATAAGTTATTATTAAGCGATTAAGCATTAAGCAAAAAAGTTACAAAAAGAAAACGTAAAAAAGTCAGAATTGTTGTAATTTTTAATCAAAATAAACGCTCATACGAAGACCCGCATCCGAAAACCTTCAAAGTCTTAGATTGAAAATTTATGAATAAAATATCCATATATATATATATATATATCAGTTTATATGTAAATAGAAAAGGCGCAACAAAAAATAAATGTTTAAAAAAGAAAATCTCATAAATACAAAATTCCCACGTTTCCAAATCAAGAAAACTGGCATTAAGAAGGAAAAACATGAAGAAAACAAAACTTAATTTGCTTACGTAATTGCTTTTATTTGCTGATGTAATTGAATTATTTATGGCAACAAATATTGTGTTTATGCTTTTATTGTGGGGGTTCACCTTGGAAAGTTTTCCAACTCTTTTGCCCATAACTTCTTTAGAAGGCAATGAAATTTTTTGAAATTTACTAAGCTAATAGAGCCATTTAATAGCTATCGAATGGTACCAAGATTATCAAGAAATGGATTTAGGGATTTATGGGAAAGGAATATTTACTTTGACATGGTAATTTTCAAGGACATTTTTCAGGTACATGTCAATCGCTTTTGCAAGGACATTGTTTACAATATTTCCTTTGGTGAAAATTACGATATTCCAATTCCATTTTCAATTAAAACATTGTTTTCTTTTGAAATAAGCAAAAGACAAAAGGAAATAGGAAATTTTATAACTGAATAATCATAAGAAATAATAAAGTAAAATTTATGAATTTGGAAGAAAATCGAAAGAAATTGAAGAGGGCAATCCCAATCAATTTTCAATTATTTTGGAACTCATTACCAAATTTCACTTTCCATTTCTTTATACTCCTTGTTGAAACATTCAAAATTTTTGCTATTGTACGTTCACTTAATTTTGGCTTCTTCCGTTTCATTTCCAAATATTGTCTTATTATTTTGAATTTTTCTTTATCATTTATTGTTCTTATGCATTTTATACCAAATTCTTTCTTCCATTGGTAAATTACTGCTTGACATACTCCAATTTTCTTGCCAATTTTGGCATAATTTTTGTTCCATTCCTTTTTTGAATATGTTCCTTTTTGCTTATATTCATCTTTCATTACAATGAATTTTCGCACTATTTCTATTTTTTGTTGATCAGTTTTTAATTTGTGACATTTATTTAGTCCAAATTCTTTAATCCATGCATACATTTGTTTTCGATTTGTGCCCAATTTCTTCGCAATTGTATCTTCAATTTTACTCCATTCTTTTGTTGAATGTTTTCTCATTTTTTCTTTGATTTTCTCTTTTATTTTGTAAAAAACATAGACAGTTTTTCTTTTTTGTCGATCATTTAAAATTTGATAATTTTTCAATTCATTTTTGTCAATTTGATGAAAATTGTTATTGTCCCATTCTTGTCCAAAAAGTTCACCAAATGATTTTGCCATTTTTTTTGTTTGTTGACTCAATTTTTGCCAATGAAACCAATGCGATGGGGAGGAGAAAGATGAATATGAAAAATTTCATTTCAAAGTTTAGGCAATGGCTTTATTATAATGAAAAAAAAGTTGGGTCTCTGATTCAAATCTAAATTGTACAAATAAAAATATTATTTATTTAAATTATAATATATATAAAAAAAGTTTATTTCTCAGACCTCCATTTTTACAAGTGCTTATTTGGTAGCGGTTAGTACCGGTACCGTCGGTAATGGAAAAACGGTACCGGCACTTCACTTTTTTAAAAACCGATACCGGTAAAGGTACCTTAAAATCAGAAAATACCGCCGGTACCGGTGCCGGCCATGCAGTTAAATGTAGAATAAATTGTCGACATATTAATAAGATAAAAATAATCAAAAGAAAAAAATTAAAAATTGATATTTTTGAAAATTCAAAATAAGGATTATTACTAAGTTATAGATTAAGTTTTCCCCTCTTTTCTGTTAAAATTTGGTGAAAACCTTGGCACAACCGTTTTGGCACGCCCACCTTGACGCGAAGCCATTTTTCGTGATGACATTGATTTGGTTAAACTTTTTGTTTTTATTATTCATATTCTTCAAAATAAACAAAAATTTAAAGCGAAGAAATAAATATTTGGTACTCCTAATTGGCGCTGAAATGTCACGCCAAGACGGCCCAAGCCAAAATGGCTTCGCGCTAAGGTGGCCGCACCAGGCTGAACTGTTTCCTAAATGTTCTCAATTCTGCCGCAATTTTAAAACATCGGCAGATTCCGAAACATCTCGGGTGCTAAATTGCCGAAAGCCATCATAAAGGTTTTTTCTAAGAAATTTAGTTTTTGTTTTACATTTTAAAATTCTTGATTTTTATTAAAATTTTATTTTACTTTTTCAATTAAAAAATGAAAACACGATTTGCTTAAGCAGTGATCATCTCATCCATCATCAAAATCTGCTGCTGCTATGAAAGCTCTGCGCAATAAATAATGACAGAATGGTCCGTTCTTCATCCATCCATCGCGCTCTTCATGATGATGACTTGTTCATTAATCCAAATCCAATTTTGGGAGGTGGTAGGGAAATTGGATGTTATTAATTCTTTGATCCATAAGACTTCATAAATAAAAAGGGAATTTTCTTAAAACTTTCTTATCCCGATCACTTTAATACTATAAAGAGCAGTTATTAAAAAAAGAACACAAGTTTTTTTTTGTGAAAATATAACAAAAATAATTGGTTTCAAAAAGGGTAATTTTTTTTTCCTTCAAAAACTCTTTTTTTTTTATTCGTCGTGTTTTCATAGTCATAAATTTTTTTACCAATTACAAAAAGTTTCTTTATAAAAACCAAATTCAAGGTGTAATCACCATATTTTTTTCTTCATTTTTATATTTTTGACTTCAAACATTTGAAAGGACAATTTTCACATTATTCAAAAAGTTTGTTCCAATCCATTACAATTTCTTTAGTGGTTGCTGAATAAATTATTTTTTTGTGAGATGAGAAAGGAAAGGAATGAAGGTAAGATGTTTATTGATGAGAATCATTTTTTAAAGTCATTCGTCAAATTTATTATTTCTTATAAAATTTAAATATTTTCTATGGGAATTAAATTCGTTGATATTTAATATTCTTCTCATCTTTTTAAAATAACAAAAAATATTGTTATTAGATTAATAAAAAAAAGTTGAACGCAAGCAAAGACTTGCCCACCCTCGAAATCCATTTCCGAATCCTTGGCTTTCCATCTTTGTAAACAAGAAAAAAAATATTATAATTAATGTTCAAAGCACAAAAAAGGCTTGCCTACCCCCATAATCCATTTCCAACCATTTTGTACTGAACCCGTGATGACAAAAATTTTTTGCCCAATTTTTACCTCGGCATACATAACCCCGAAGGTCAGCCAGGAATGTATCCAATTTTAAATATATTTTTTATTTTTTTCCCAAAACCAATTTCATCAGCAACTGGAAGAAGATGTGTGTGCATGTGTGTGTGTGTGGGGTGTTGAATTTGTTCAGTGTTCAATAAATCCGGATATGCTACCGCTCTGCTGATGCTGATCCACACAGACATTCCCTCCCCCCGCCCCCCCCGCCCCCCCCTAAACAGCCCCACCCAAAATTTCCTGCTTCCTCTTCCTTTCGCCCCTGCTTCGCCTCCTCATTCATAAACCAGGTCATCTACACCACCCATCCATGCCCATTCACCAGCCAACCCCAACCAACCAACTCGACGGGGGCAAACAATCGCCAGTTTTGGTCACAATATGTGAGTGAGCATATTGGGCAGAAATGGGCGGGGGGGGGGGCGGGAGGCGGGGGTGGGGGCGTCGTCTCCGTCAAAAGGCAGGGAGCACGGGTGCTCCTCGCTGGCGGGGTCGTTTTGGTGTTGGGTGTGAATGGTGGTGGTAGTAGTGGGTGGATGGGTGTGGTCGCTAGGTGAACATATAACAGCCAACTTTACATTTATTATTCACTTAGGCGATGGCTGAGAGGGAAATTGAACCAAAATTGACCCAATTTGATTTTTTTTTTAAATAGTTTATTTTTTTAATTACTTTTTTTAAGCTTTTTCAAAAATTTGAATTGCAATTACTAAAATTCTCTCAACGCAGGTGTCGGTTGGGCTGAATTTGTTTTTTTTAAATTAAAATGTCCAAATTAAAATTAATTTTTATTGTTTTAATTATCGTTAAAGTTATTCATTGGAATTTTAAATTTTTTCAAAAGCTAATTATTTGAAATTTATTACAATTTTAACGCTGGTCAAAAATATTAAATTTTAATAAATGGTCGTTTTCTTTTTAAAAATATTTCATTATTTTAAAACAATCAAAAATATTATATGTCGAAAAAGATGATTTTTTTTTATCATTTTTGGTTGTTATAAGAATTAATCCACTTGAATATTTAAAAAATTCTTCACTCGAAAAGAAGTAAGCTTTTTTCAAAAGGCTGATGACAATTCCATTTCACATTTTTTGGTTTGGTTTTTTATTTAGAATTAAAAAATAATAATTTTTCTGGAATTTATTCTTTTTTTCATTTTGGTTTTTGTGATGCCATTTGACAAAAAAATTAAATATAAAAACAAAATTTAGCCATTTCGCCCAACAATAGGAATTCACAATGAATCATTCTTGGCCAAATGTATGCTTTTGTTATTTATCACACTTCTTTGTTTTATGTGCAAATAGTTTTCTTAAAATTTGAATCGATTATTATTTTAAATAATAATATAATTTATTTTGTTTTAAATTAAGGAACAGGAAATTAATAAATTTATTTTTTATTATGGCAAATCATGGACCAAGTTATGGGTTGAGCCGTGAATTGGAACGGAAGGTAATTAAATGATTTTTAAAAAAATAGATTCCTTAATAAAAAAAACAATTATGATAAGCAAATAAATTTTAGGCATAAAATTTTAAAAAACGATAATTTTACATAAACTTTTGCAGCATTAAATTAATTTTTGTCTCATTATTTTTAGGAGACTAAAACATTTTCAGTGATGTTGATGAAATTAAATTAAAATTCTCTAAGTATAAAAATTTGTTTGCTTAATAAAAAAGCCTTTAAAAACAGATTTTTGTGAAAAAATTGCGAATTTTGTTAAATTAAAACGGCTTATTTATTTTGAATCTCCAATTTTTGTAGAACCAAGCTCGTTTTTGTCTGGAAGAAGCACTTGAAGTGCTTCAATGGATTGCGGAAGTGACGGGTGTCCAAATGTCCGAACCGCTCAGCCAAGTGAATTCATCCTCACAAGTTTCTGAGCTGCTCAAGGATGGTGTGACGCTTTGCATGTGAGAAAATTGTTGAAAATTTTGTTTAAAAAATGGTTCTTAACCTTTTTTGCCACCCCCCCCCCCCTTGTCCAATTCCGAATCCCGAACCATCAAAAATTCACTATTAAAATCCGATTTTCAGGCCAAAAAAGGTATAAAATAGCCTTAGATAATTTAATGACGCTTTTTTGCTTTATAAGTTTTAAAAATCGGATTTAAATTTTCTTTTGGATTTTCGGGTTTTTGTTCCAATTTGGGGCCCGGAGTTCGAAAATTGGACAAAATGGATGACAAAGTAGTCATCAACGAACCCGAAAACTCCTTAAGACACGTTTTTTATGGCTTAGATTTTTTTTTTTTTGAAAGATGGGAGGGGGAGCCAGCCTTTTTCTAATTTACTTTTTGTTGCTATCATTCTTTTAAATTCTCCATTTCCTTTACAATTATTTTTCATCGTTTGGTTTATTTTTTTGATTTTCAAATAATGAGTAATTTTAAAAAATTTTCTTACCTTTTTTTGCTCCTCAGAATAACATATTAAGAAAAATCTTTGTTTCATTTATATAAATTTGGCAGCGAAAATTTGCCTATTGTCTTGCGGCACGATTGGCTTATTTTCGATAAAAATTTATTTTATAAAGTAAAATAATATTTAATTTATAATAGAAAATTAAACTTCATTATTCGGAATAAAATATAATTATGTTTTTTAATTCAAATATCAAAAATTCTTTTAATTTTGCAAAGATGCATTTATTTTTCAGAGCATAACACTTGAGAATTAGGCTGTTTTTCTGGTGCTAGGTCGTTTCTTAAACCGCATTTATTACTTTTCGACAAAAAAGTCATCAATCTTTTCTCAAAAACAGCCAAATTAGACATTCTTTAGTTGATTCTCTCTATTAGCTTATTACATAACAAGAAAAAAATTGATTAAATTTTAAGAAAGTTGTGCAGCAATGCCTAAATTCCTTACAAAATTTGTTTATTCCAATTAAGTTTGATGAATCGCTTGATGTCTTCCTCCGTTGCATGTACCGCTGTCAAATATCACAAGAACCCACGGATGCCTTTCCACAAAGTTTACCACGCGTGTAGAAATAATTAAAAATATTTTTTTTAATTTTAGATGGAAAATATTTCAAATTTTTTGGATGCTTGTAAAGCGTATGGCGTTGCAGAAATTTCGCTGTTCCAAACAGTAGATTTGTATGAAAACAAACAGTGTTACAAAGTGATTGAATGTCTCCGATCATTGGCTGCTGTTGTGAGTGATTTATGTTTACATATTTAAACTCTGGCAAAGTGTCAAAAAAAATTAATTTTTTTTAACTTTAAAAAAAAATAAAAAAAGGCGCCTAATAATTTTTTCTTTTCATTCTCCTAATATAAGAAAAGTCAAACAATGTTATAATATGCCTTTTTCATGTTTTCGTCACTTTTTCGGTTTATTTAGACCAGAGATGCCATATGTGATGATTTATTACAGAGATCGCATTTGTCCTTCTTTCTAAGATTTGTCCTTATTTGAGCCTAGGATCCTTATTTTGTCCTTATTTCTTACTCTGAGGTAAAAAAAAATTAAAAATGGTTGTTTTTTAAAATTTTTTGAAGCGAATTCGTTATTATTTTTAAAAAATTTCCCCGGCGGCGCCTATCGCGTTTTAAAAAATATCCTTACATTTGACCCCAAATCCTTATTTTTAACCAGCGATGTCCTTATTTTGCAAAATTTTCGATGCGATCTCTGATTTATTATCATTTTGTGGCTTTTGAAGGGGTCAATGATTTGATGTTATTTGTGGCTTTTTGGGGAAATTTGATGATGATTTTCTGGATTTTTGAAAAAAGTCCTCTAAAATGGCCATTTTTAAGCTAAATTCCGTCAAAAAATAAAACACTAAGTTTTTGAAATTAGCTCCGGTGGCGCCTGTCGGCACCACCGGCCCCCTTTTATTGTTTTTTTTTTTTGAAAATTAAAAAAAAAAAAGATTTTTTACTTCAAATGAGGCTTTTTTGCCAGTCAAATGAGGCTTTTGAAAATTTTCATATGCCATCCCTGTTTTAGACCGTTAGCGTTTTATTCGGTTTAGTTTTCGGAATTTAAAACTCGTGATTTTCGTTTCAGGATTTTCTCAAATTTGGACAAAAAATTAAAAAATTTTACACTCCTTAGAATGGGCTTTTGTATAAAATTAATTTTCATTTTGCATGACGATATATATGTGGTGGTTAGTGATACAGTATTGATGGGGGAATTTTGTCTTGAGTTCGATTCCGGTTGACTCTTCCGGTGGAGGGGGTGCCCGACGATGCCGATAGGCGCCACCGGTGAAAATTATGAAAATCTGGTTTTGTTTTGTTAAGATTGACAAAAAAAAAATTTCACTGTTGTAGAATTTCTGAGTAATTTTGAGGAAATATAAATGATGCATGCCCGGCTGTGCCGACCTTTTTTCATGCTTCACTCATCATGAACTATCCGAAAAAAAATTTTCAACAATTTTCTCATTTCCCTAAATTTCGTTCGTTAATTTTGAACTCAAACCCTCATTCTTACCACTGTATTACTCGTTACTCGTGGCAAAATACGAGTAACGAGTTACGGGTAACACATAATCAAAAGTCACGAGTAATCACGAGCAACGAGTACGAGTTGCCTATCATTACTAGGATTATTATTTCGGTGTTTTTGAGAAAAGTTAGATTCTTTTTTTATCTGAAAATCAATAAAAGTGTATCCTTTACGAGACAGCACCAGTTTTGTTCGGTGAGAAGGAAACGGATTTGAATATAAGATCAATTTATAAAATAAAATCTTTCCCTTAACTTTTTTTGTCCAAGGCCCAATGCAAATACAAGTCGGGTAACGGCGCCACGAGCTGCCCTATCACAGATTTTCCGCCATGGGTGGTGAAGATGGCACAAAATCAACCGCGAAAATTTTCGCCGGAAATCATTCGCCAAGGCGAGGCGGTCATCCCATTACAGTACGGCACCAACAAATGTGCGTCACAGAAGGGCATGACACCGTATGGGCTGACCAGGCAAATTCGAATGGACTGACTGATCAGAAACTGGATATGGGACAGAGAGAAGCGAGTGAGGCGGAGATAATGAAGAAAAAGGCCAAACAATGATTGTCTAAGAATGATGAAATGGATATGTTCATGAAATGATTGACACTATTATGGCTCATTTTTGGCATGAAGAATGGATAAACAACAAACAGACAATTACGGTGGCTTTTGCAAGAAAAATGTTTGGAAGAAATCGAAAAGGTTAAGCAATATTTTTTATAATAATAAAGAAATTTTCCTTTTGTCGTGTCATAAGCCATTTTTTAGTCTTGTCATAAGCTATATTTTATCCTGTTTTTGTTAACAAATTTTATGCGGATTTTTACCTTTTTTATGGAATGGAAAATTTGTTATTTTTAATGTTTGCTTATTTTTTAAACCTTTCCAAATTATCTTAAATGGATGACAAGAATGGGGCCAATTCGATTCTGTTGCCCATATTTTTTTCAGGAATACGAATTAATCATTGGCAAAAATGCCTACCCCATCCAAAGTCGTGGGGGCTGAAACGAGGCCGACCCCCAAAAAGGGCCTTAATAACGAACTACTTATGTTTTTAACTGTTAAGTGGGCAGAAATCAAAGATTGCGTCAAAATCCTATATCTGCCGTTTATGAACAAAATTAAAGAAAAATTTATCCAACAAGCCTAAATGGCCAACAAAAGATGAATCTAGCAGACTTCATCTGATCACAAAGGCGTCACTTCCGCTTTTGGGTCTCTGACACCAGCGTTTACCCACAACAATGTGGTCCTGAAAAGGGTGTGGATAAAATATATGACAAAGGAAACCTAATAACATAATTATTTTTTCTTTTTAGGTCAAATGCATTTTTCGGAATCCTCAAAAATTCTATGAGCGAATTTTACTGTGATTGCTTTTCCCCAATTGCCCAAAATCAAAACAATGACGTGAACATAATTTCATTAACCCAAATATTAAAGAATATAATGCAAGTAAATCACCTCCAGCAAGGTATAAGATTTCAGAAGTGTCGCGCAGTTGAGATACTTGAGCAAAGTTTGACTAAAATAACGTAAAAGTATTTCGTGCTGACGTGTTTCTTAAATTCTGCCACCTATATGCATTTTTCTTAGATCTGCCAATTTTACCGATTTTCGATTGGCCTTTTTCAAAAAAAAAATGAAATTTATGAAAAATTACAAAACTATATCTATTGTAAAATTTAAAGGCTAGCGTATGATACGAAGATTGTTTAACTCGGTTGTATCTGAGAACAGTTGTGACTTGATTTATCTGAAAAATTAGTAATAATGGCAGCTCTAAGAAACACGCTAGCACCAAATTTTTTTTATTTGTTTTGAGTGTTTTGTTCTCACCCGATGAACTTTTTTTCGTTTCGTTTTTAATTTTTCAAAATTACATTATTTTGTCCTTTTTGTTTTTCGTTCCAATTTGGGGTGCAATTTTTATAAGAGTTCTTCCATTTTATGATCAATGAAAAAAAAACCCGGAAAATTCACAAATAAGAATTTAAAATTATTTAAAGAGTAAAAAAAAAAAGTTACTGATCATTTTTAAACACACTAAAAAAAATAAAACAGAGATATATGCTCCGTCCCAAAACTATAAACTCAAGAATTTTTCATTAGTTAAGTTACTTCTGATGGTCCAACTGCTGAAATTTTTAACAAACATACCTTCCACAAAAATATTAAGATACAGACAAAAAAATACAAACTGTAGAAGAAAAAAATGATGTTTTTTTTTCTAAAAAGGGCCCAAAGGAAAATAGCCTAAAGTTACTATTTTGGATACCCAATGTTTGAGCACTGAAGCTGCCTCACCCAACTACTGTGGATATTAGCTAGACTTTTCAGTGCCAATCAACCGCCGCCAGGAGGAGTCGAACTTGAAGTTCCTTTTTATTGTGTCTGAGCTGTAGACCATTGAGCTAAATGGTCTACAGCTAAGAACCAACATATAACTTCCACAGTAATATTAAAACAAAGACAAAAAAAAATACAAAGGGTAGTAGAAAAAAAATTTATGAATTTTTTTCTTAAAACGGCAAAAATTTCGAAACGGGTCATTTTGGCGTGGCCATTTTGGCGTGGTTGGATATAACTTTTTTCAGAGACAATCAAACTAAGCCATTCTTAGTATCATTCGAGAGGCCTAAGTGTTCTCTATTAGCATGCAAAATTTCAAATTTTAGATTATGTGTCTACGATCAGGCGCCACAGAGGCTTCAGTGCTCAAACATTGGGTATCCAAAATAGTAACTTTAGGCTATTTTCCTTTGGGCCCTTTTTTTGGGCCCTTTTTAGAAAAAAAAACATCATTTTTTTCTTCTACAGTTTGTATTTTTTTTTGTCTGTATCTTAATATTTTTGTGGAAGGTATGTTTGTTAAAAATTTCAGATCAGTTGGACCATCAGAAGTAACTTAATTAATGAAAAATTCTTGAGTTTATAGTTTTGGGACGGAGCAAATGGGTTTATTTCTTTTTGTAATTTATACTTTTTTTTATTAGAGGTTTTTTTCAAAAATTTTAAATTATAATAAACATTATGGCAGTTTTAATGGGTCCGGGTCGGTTTGCCGTTGACAGTTCGCCGCCAGACTCGTTTAGGACTTTGCAACTTTTTGGTTTGTGAACCAAATTTTATAAATCCGGTATGATTCAAAGCTTGATTGTTTGAAAATGTGAATAAATTATTTGAAGCGATCGACGAACTTTTAAAAAAAGTTACAACTTGAAGAACGCAAAAAGTCAGAATTTTGGTGTATTTTAATGGTGCTAGGTCGTTTCTTAAAAACCGCCACTATGGGCGTTTCTTAAATCCGCCATTTTTACTGATTTTTCATATTAATTAAGTCATAACTTTCCTCAGAAGCAACCAAATTAAACAATCTTGGTATTGTAAGATAGCCCTTAATTGTTCTATTAGCCTGCTAAATTTCAAAAATTTTAATTAAGTTTTAAAAAATTGGAGTTAAAAACCTCGAAAAAATTGCCATAACTTTTGAAAAATTTAACGAAATTTTTTCAAATTTGTATATGTGATTAAGCCAACCAAAAGCTATTTTACATTACCAAGATTCTTTAATTTGGTTGCTTCTGAGAAAAGTTATGACTTGATTTAGTCGAAAATTCAGTAAAAATGGCGGATTTAAGAAAGGCCCATAGTGGCGGTTTTTAAGAAACTATTTTAATTCATAACTTTTTTATATGAGGGTAATTTATTTCAATTTTTGGAGGATTAATAGAGCTTATAAGTAGCTTTCGAAAGACACTAAGCTTAAAGAATTTGAGTGTCTAAAAAAAAGTTATGGTGTCCGAAAGCTGGCTGGCTGCGAACTGTCAGCGGCGAACCAGGCGGTTCCCGTTTTAATACATTTTTGTTTTTTTTTCAATTCGGACTCTAATGATTAATGCATTAAAAACACTAAATATAACCTAAAAATGGGAAATGTGACTTAAAATGTTTCAGATTTAGGAATGTAAATTGGTTATAATATAATTTCCGTATTTTTGTCTTAATTACTTTAATTCACTGCATCAATTCAATGAAAAAGCTTTTATATTTTTGCAACTTTTTGGTTGGGAATTTTCATTTTATTAATTTCCTATGCGAGTTAAATGCTAAAAACCTATGCCCTACCTATGATAGCAAGATTACCTAATTCGGGTTCTCTGATAAACCCACAAGCCTAAAATTGGTCTGACCAATAAAGAGGACTAGTGCTTTCCTGCGATAAATTTGGCATCAAAACTTTTAGTGATAAATCAAAAAGTTGGCTCAGACGGAGTTTACCAGTTTGCTAATCTGGATGAACAAAGTGACACTGATTTAAGAGAAATAATTCATTAAATTTTACCCATTCCAGAACGTCAGAGTTGTCAATCTTTTTCTGGAAAAAGACTAAATCAGTTGCTTCCATTCCTTTCCATTCATCAGGGTCAATGTCAACATATTGGTCGGAGAAAAACCCTTTCTCCACCTTGTTTGGCTCCAAAGATGTTGTTGTCAACGAAAAATTTTTTTGTGCATGCACAACCTCAATTTTATGAGGTTTCGCAACTGAAACAACTATTCGCTTTAGAGCAGCGTAAACACTTTGCGGATGATGTGCCACAAAAAAGCAGCAAATCACAAACAGAAAAATGCTTTTTCTCATCTCTAAAGAATTAGAAGATTATACAAGAAAGGGCGAAGATATTTGAGAGGGTGAGTTGAAACGAGTCAGAAAAGTCGGATTCCGGGCGGTTTTATAGGAATGGGTTAAAAATGTTGTCGAATTGGATTTCTACCCACAAATCTTGTACATGACGGATGTAACGGTAGTTAGCAGTAGTTTTTTTTTATTTGGAAGAAGGCTTAAGAAAATAACACGAAGGGGGTACCATTTGCCAAAATAGGGGCACTTTCAATTTTCAAGCGACGAGGCCCAAAGAAAGGTGCTATTGGCATCCAAGACGAACGAAATTGAGCCCTACGTTAAATTGCCCCATGCTGAATCGATAAGACCCAAAAATAATTTGGCACCACCGGATTTTCCGAGTGTCAAGCACCAAAACTAAAAATTTCTCATGTCAAAAGATTCAGCCCCGAGGCTTTTTTTGAGAAGGGTTGCGACACCAGTTCCTTATGTTTGTTTGTATTTGGGTGTAACTTCTTTTACCCTATCTTAACTAGACATCGGCAGGGTCTTTGAAAAAAAGTGTTATAGATGATGATCATATGTCTTTTATATAGACTAGTTTGTATTGCAATGCACTTGAGCATAAAAAGATTATATGAGAAGTGTCTGGCCATATTAGACGTGTATATTGGCATAATATTGTAATTCACTTGAGCATAAAAAGATTATATGAGAAGAGTCTGGCCATATTAGACGTGTATATTGGCATAATATTGTAATGCACTTGAGCATAAAAAGATTATATGAGAAGAGTCTGGCCATATTAGACGTGTATATTGGCATAATATTGTAATTCACTTAAGCATAAAAAGATTATATGAGAAGAGTCTGGCCATATGATACGGGTATATTGGAACAATATTGCAATGCACTTGAGCATAAAAAGATTATATGAGAAGTGTCTGGCCATATTAGACGTGTATATTGGCATAATATTGTAATTCACTTGAGCATAAAAAGATTATATGAGAAGAGTCTGGCCATATTAGACGTGTATATTGGCATAATATTGTAATTCACTTGAGCATAAAAAGATTATATGAGAAGAGTCTGGCCATATTAGACGTGTATATTGGCATAATATTGTAATGCACTTGAGCATAAAAAGATTATATGAGAAGAGTCTGGCCATATTAGACGTGTATATTGGCATAATATTGTAATTCACTTAAGCATAAAAAGATTATATGAGAAGAGTCTGGCCATATGATACGGGTATATTGGAACAATATTGCAATGCACTTGAGCATAAAAAGATTATATGAGAAGTGTCTGGCCATATTAGACGTGTATATTGGCATAATATTGTAATTCACTTGAGCATAAAAAGATTATATGAGAAGAGTCTGGCCATATTAGACGTGTATATTGGCATAATATTGTAATGCACTTGAGCATAAAAAGATTATATGAGAAGAGTCTGGCCATATTAGACGTGTATATTGGCATAATATTGTAATTCACTTAAAAATAAAAAGATTATATGAGAAGAGTCTGGCCATATTAGACGTGTATATTGGCATAATATTGTAATGCACTTGAGCATAAAAAGATTATATGAGAAGAGTCTGGCCATATTAGACGTGTATATTGGCATAATATTGTAATGCACTTGAGCATAAAAAGATTATATGAGAAGAGTCTGGCCATATTAGACGTGTATATTGGCATAATATTGTCACTTGAGCATAAAAAGATTTTATGAGAAAAGTCTGGCCATATTAGACGTGTATATTGGCATAATATTGTCACTTGAGCATAAAAAGATTATATGAGAAGAGTCTGGCCATATTAGACGTGTATATTGGCATAATATTGTAATGCACTTGAGCATAAAAAGATTATATGAGAAGAGTCTGGCCATATTAGACGTGTATATTGGCATAATATTGTCACTTGAGCATAAAAAGATTTTATGAGGAGTGTCTGGCCATATTAGACGTGTATATTGGCATAATATTGTAATTCACTTGAGCATAAAAAGATTATATGAGAAGAGTCTGGCCATATTAGACGTGTATATTGGCATAATATTGTAATGCACTTGAGCATAAAAAGATTATATGAGAAGAGTCTGGCCATATTAGACGTGTATATTGGCATAATATTGTAATGCACTTAGCATAAAAAGATTATATGAGAAGAGTCTGGCCATATTAGACGTGTATATTGGCATAATATTGTAATGCACTTGAGCATAAAAAGATTATATGAGAAGAGTCTGGCCATATTAGACGTGTATATTGGCATAATATTGTCACTTGAGCATAAAAAGATTTTATGAGAAAAGTCTGGCCATATTAGACGTGTATATTGGCATAATATTGTAATGCACTTGAGCATAAAAAGATTATATGAGAAGAGTCTGGCCATATTAGACGTGTATATTGGCATAATATTGTAATGCACTTGAGCATAAAAAGATTATATGAGAAGAGTCTGGCCATATTAGACGTGTATATTGGCATAATATTGTAATTCACTTAAGCATAAAAAGATTATATGAGAAGAGTCTGGCCATATGATACGGGTATATTGGAACAATATTGCAATGCACTTGAGCATAAAAAGATTATATGAGAAGTGTCTGGCCATATTAGACGTGTATATTGGCATAATATTGTAATTCACTTGAGCATAAAAAGATTATATGAGAAAAGTCTGGCCATATTAGACGTGTATATTGGCATAATATTGTCACTTGAGCATAAAAAGATTATATGAGAAGAGTCTGGCCATATTAGACGTGTATATTGGCATAATATTGTAATTCACTTGAGCATAAAAAGATTATATGAGAAAAGTCTGGCCATATTAGACGTGTATATTGGCATAATATTGTCACTTGAGCATAAAAAGATTATATGAGAAGAGTCTGGCCATATTAGACGTGTATATTGGCATAATATTGTCACTTGAGCATAAAAAGATTTTATGAGGAGTGTCTGGCCATATTAGACGTGTATATTGGCATAATATTGTAATTCACTTGAGCATAAAAAGATTATATGAGAAGAGTCTGGCCATATTAGACGTGTATATTGGCATAATATTGTAATGCACTTGAGCATAAAAAGATTATATGAGAAGAGTCTGGCCATATTAGACGTGTATATTGGCATAATATTGTAATGCACTTAGCATAAAAAGATTATATGAGAAGAGTCTGGCCATATTAGACGTGTATATTGGCATAATATTGTAATGCACTTGAGCATAAAAAGATTATATGAGAAGAGTCTGGCCATATTAGACGTGTATATTGGCATAATATTGTCACTTGAGCATAAAAAGATTTTATGAGAAAAGTCTGGCCATATTAGACGTGTATATTGGCATAATATTGTAATGCACTTGAGCATAAAAAGATTATATGAGAAGAGTCTGGCCATATTAGACGTGTATATTGGCATAATATTGTAATGCACTTGAGCATAAAAAGATTATATGAGAAGAGTCTGGCCATATTAGACGTGTATATTGGCATAATATTGTAATGCACTTGAGCATAAAAAGATTATATGAGAAGAGTCTGGCCATATTAGACGTGTATATTGGCATAATATTGTCACTTGAGCATAAAAAGATTTTATGAGAAAAGTCTGGCCATATTAGACGTGTATATTGGCATAATATTGTCACTTGAGCATAAAAAGATTATATGAGAAGAGTCTGGCCATATTAGACGTGTATATTGGCATAATATTGTAATGCACTTGAGCATAAAAAGATTATATGAGAAGAGTCTGGCCATATTAGACGTGTATATTGGCATAATATTGTAATGCACTTGAGCATAAAAAGATTATATGAGAAGAGTCTGGCCATATTAGACGTGTATATTGGCATAATATTGTAATGCACTTGAGCATAAAAAGATTATATGAGAAGAGTCTGGCCATATTAGACGTGTATATTGGCATAATATTGTAATGCACTTGAGCATAAAAAGATTATATGAGAAGAGTCTGGCCATATTAGACGTGTATATTGGCATAATATTGTCACTTGAGCATAAAAAGATTTTATGAGAAAAGTCTGGCCATATTAGACGTGTATATTGGCATAATATTGTCACTTGAGCATAAAAAGATTATATGAGAAGAGTCTGGCCATATTAGACGTGTATATTGGCATAATATTGTAATGCACTTGAGCATAAAAAGATTATATGAGAAGAGTCTGGCCATATTAGACGTGTATATTGGCATAATATTGTCACTTGAGCATAAAAAGATTTTATGAGGAGTGTCTGGCCATATTAGACGTGTATATTGGCATAATATTGTAATGCACTTGAGCATAAAAAGATTATATGAGAAGAGTCTGGCCATATTAGACGTGTATATTGGCATAATATTGTAATGCACTTGAGCATAAAAAGATTATATGAGAAGAGTCTGGCCATATTAGACGTGTATATTGGCATAATATTGTCACTTGAGCATAAAAAGATTTTATGAGAAAAGTCTGGCCATATTAGACGTGTATATTGGCATAATATTGTCACTTGAGCATAAAAAGATTATATGAGAAGAGTCTGGCCATATTAGACGTGTATATTGGCATAATATTGTAATGCACTTGAGCATAAAAAGATTATATGAGAAGAGTCTGGCCATATTAGACGTGTATATTGGCATAATATTGTCACTTGAGCATAAAAAGATTTTATGAGGAGTGTCTGGCCATATTAGACGTGTATATTGGCATAATATTGTAATTCACTTGAGCATAAAAAGATTATATGAGAAGAGTCTGGCCATATTAGACGTGTATATTGGCATAATATTGTCACTTGAGCATAAAAAGATTTTATGAGAAAAGTCTGGCCATATTAGACGTGTATATTGGCATAATATTGTCACTTGAGCATTAAAAGATTATATGAGAAGAGTCTGGCCATATTAGACGTGTATATTGGCATAATATTGTAATGCACTTGAGCATAAAAAGATTATATGAGAAGAGTCTGGCCATATTAGACGTGTATATTGGCATAATATTGCAATGCACTTGAGCATAAAAAGATTATATGAGAAGAGTCTGGCCATATTAGACGTGTATATTGGCATAATATTGTCACTTGAGCATAAAAAGATTTTATGAGGAGTGTCTGGCCATATTAGACGTGTATATTGGCATAATATTGTAATGCACTTGAGCATAAAAAGATTATATGAGAAGTGTCAGGCCGTATTAGACGTGTATATTGGCATTATATTGCAATGCACTTGAGCATAAAAAGTTATATGAGAAGAGTCTGGCCATATTAGACGTGTATATTGGCATAATATCGCAATGCACTTGAGCATAAAAAGATTATATGAGGAGTGTCTGGCCATATTAGACGTGTATATTGGCATAATATCGCAATGCACTTGAGCATAAAAAGATTATATGAGGAGTGTCTGGCCATATTAGACGTGTATATTTGCATAATATTGTAATGCACTTGAGCATAAAAAGTTATATGAGAAGAGTCTGGCCATATTAGACGTGTATATTGGCATAATATTGTAATTCACTTGAGCATAAAAAGATTATATGAGAAGTGTCAGGCCGTATTAGACGTGTATATTGGCATTATATTGCAATGCACTTGAGCATAAAAAGATTATATGAGAAGTGTCTGGCCATATTAGACGTGTATATTGGCATAATATTGTAATTCACTTGAGCATAAAAAGATTATATGAGAAGAGTCTGGCCATATTAGACGTGTATATTGGCATAATATTGTCACTTGAGCATAAAAAGATTTTATGAGGAGTGTCTGGCCATATTAGACGTGTATATTGGCATAATATTGTAATGCACTTGAGCATAAAAAGATTATATGAGAAGAGTCTGGCCATATTAGACGTGTATATTGGCATAATATTGTAATGCACTTGAGCATAAAAAGATTATATGAGAAGAGTCTGGCCATATTAGACGTGTATATTGGCATAATATTGTCACTTGAGCATAAAAAGATTTTATGAGAAAAGTCTGGCCATATTAGACGTGTATATTGGCATAATATTGTCACTTGAGCATAAAAAGATTATATGAGAAGAGTCTGGCCATATTAGACGTGTATATTGGCATAATATTGTAATGCACTTGAGCATAAAAAGATTATATGAGAAGAGTCTGGCCATATTAGACGTGTATATTGGCATAATATTGTCACTTGAGCATAAAAAGATTTTATGAGGAGTGTCTGGCCATATTAGACGTGTATATTGGCATAATATTGTAATTCACTTGAGCATAAAAAGATTTTATGAGGAGTGTCTGGCCATATTAGACGTGTATATTGGCATAATATTGTAATGCACTTGAGCATAAAAAGATTATATGAGAAGTGTCAGGCCGTATTAGACGTGTATATTGGCATTATATTGCAATGCACTTGAGCATAAAAAGTTATATGAGAAGAGTCTGGCCATATTAGACGTGTATATTGGCATAATATCGCAATGCACTTGAGCATAAAAAGATTATATGAGGAGTGTCTGGCCATATTAGACGTGTATATTTGCATAATATTGTAATGCACTTGAGCATAAAAAGTTATATGAGAAGAGTCTGGCCATATTAGACGTGTATATTGGCATAATATTGTAATTCACTTGAGCATAAAAAGATTATATGAGAAGTGTCAGGCCGTATTAGACGTGTATATTGGCATTATATTGCAATGCACTTGAGCATAAAAAGATTATATGAGAAGTGTCTGGCCATATTAGACGTGTATATTGGCATAATATTGTAATTCACTTGAGCATAAAAAGATTATATGAGAAGAGTCTGGCCATATTAGACGTGTATATTGGCATAATATTGTCACTTGAGCATAAAAAGATTTTATGAGAAAAGTCTGGCCATATTAGACGTGTATATTGGCATAATATTGTCACTTGAGCATAAAAAGATTTTATGAGAAAAGTCTGGCCATATTAGACGTGTATATTGGCATAATATTGTCACTTGAGCATAAAAAGATTATATGAGAAGAGTCTGGCCATATTAGACGTGTATATTGGCATAATATTGTAATGCACTTGAGCATAAAAAGATTATATGAGAAGAGTCTGGCCATATTAGACGTGTATATTGGCATAATATTGTCACTTGAGCATAAAAAGATTTTATGAGGAGTGTCTGGCCATATTAGACGTGTATATTGGCATAATATTGTAATTCACTTGAGCATAAAAAGATTATATGAGAAGAGTCTGGCCATATTAGACGTGTATATTGGCATAATATTGTCACTTGAGCATAAAAAGATTTTATGAGAAAAGTCTGGCCATATTAGACGTGTATATTGGCATAATATTGTCACTTGAGCATTAAAAGTGAGAAGAGTCTGGCCATATTAGACGTGTATATTGGCATAATATTGTAATGCACTTGAGCATAAAAAGATTATATGAGAAGAGTCTGGCCATATTAGACGTGTATATTGGCATAATATTGCAATGCACTTGAGCATAAAAAGATTATATGAGAAGAGTCTGGCCATATTAGACGTGTATATTGGCATAATATTGTCACTTGAGCATAAAAAGATTTTATGAGGAGTGTCTGGCCATATTAGACGTGTATATTGGCATAATATTGTAATGCACTTGAGCATAAAAAGATTATATGAGAAGTGTCAGGCCGTATTAGACGTGTATATTGGCATTATATTGCAATGCACTTGAGCATAAAAAGTTATATGAGAAGAGTCTGGCCATATTAGACGTGTATATTGGCATAATATCGCAATGCACTTGAGCATAAAAAGATTATATGAGGAGTGTCTGGCCATATTAGACGTGTATATTTGCATAATATTGTAATGCACTTGAGCATAAAAAGTTATATGAGAAGAGTCTGGCCATATTAGACGTGTATATTGGCATAATATTGTAATTCACTTGAGCATAAAAAGATTATATGAGAAGTGTCAGGCCGTATTAGACGTGTATATTGGCATTATATTGCAATGCACTTGAGCATAAAAAGATTATATGAGAAGTGTCTGGCCATATTAGACGTGTATATTGGCATAATATTGTAATTCACTTGAGCATAAAAAGATTATATGAGAAGAGTCTGGCCATATTAGACGTGTATATTGGCATAATATTGTCACTTGAGCATAAAAAGATTTTATGAGAAAAGTCTGGCCATATTAGACGTGTATCTTGGCATAATATTGTCACTTGAGCATAAAAAGATTATATGAGAAGAGTCTGGCCATATTAGACGTGTATATTGGCATAATATTGTAATGCACTTGAGCATAAAAAGATTATATGAGAAGAGTCTGGCCATATTAGACGTGTATATTGGCATAATATTGTCACTTGAGCATAAAAAGATTTTATGAGGAGTGTCTGGCCATATTAGACGTGTATATTGGCATTATATTGCAATGCACTTGAGCATAAAAAGATTATATGAGAAGTGTCAGGCCGTATTAGACGTGTATATTGGCATTATATTGCAATGCACTTGAGCATAAAAAGATTATATGAGAAGTGTCAGGCCGTATTAGACGTGTATATTGGCATAATATTGTAATTCACTTAAGCATAAAAAGATTATATGAGAAAAGTCTGGCCATATTAGACGTGTATATTGGCATTATATTGCAATGCACTTGAGCATAAAAAGATTATATGAGAAGTGTCAGGCCGTATTAGACGTGTATATTGGCATTATATTGCAATGCACTTGAGCATAAAAAGATTATATGAGAAGTGTCAGGCCGTATTAGACGTGTATATTGGCATAATATTGTAATTCACTTAAGCATAAAAAGATTATATGAGAAAAGTCTGGCCATATTAGACGTGTATATTGGCATAATATTGTCACTTGAGCATAAAAAGATTATATGAGGAGTGTCTGGCCATATTAGACGTGTATATTGGCATAATATTGTAATGCACTTGAGCATAAAAAGTTATATGAGAAGAGTCTGGCCATATTAGACGTGTATATTGGCATAATATTGTAATGCACTTAAGCATAAAAAGATTATATGAGAAAAGTCTGGCCATATTAGACGTGTATATTCCAACCTTTAAAAAATTAAAAAATACGCATAATAATTTTTATATCCATTCTCCTAATATAAGAAAAGTCAAACAATGTAACATCTACTTTTTTTCGGAATGACGTGTTTAACACTATTTTTAATTTTTTTTTCTGATGAAAACTCGTTTTCTTACAATTTCAATACTACTTGTAAATTTTTTGATTAGGTGAAGATTTTTATGGCATATAAATGTATATTTGGGGGGGGGGGGGTTTCGAAATAAAAGCATTTTTCGCCATTTTTGTTTTTAGGGCATATTTGTACATTTGGAAATTTCCTTAAGAAAAATGCAAGAAAAAAGGACCCCAAAGAATCGAATTTTGTAAAATTTTTAAAAAAGCATTTCCATAAAAACAAAAATTTTGAATTTTTTGAAAAACCAAATGCTTCACAGACGGGCATGACACTTTATGGGCTGACCAGGCAAATTCGAATGGACTGACAGATCAGAATTTGGATATGGGACAGAGAGAAGCAGAGATACTAAAGAAAAAGAAAAGGAATGATTGTCAAATTGGTTCAAATTAACCGAAAAGATTAAGCAATATTTTTTTATAATAATAGTGAACTTTTCCTTTTGTCGTGTCATAAACCATTTTTTAGCCTTAAAGCTATATTTTCTCATGTATTAGTTAACGCAATTTTTTGTGCGGATATTACCTTTTTTATGGAATTGAAAATCCTGCGCTAGTAATCTTATTTTTTTGTATAATGATCAGCAAAAGGGAATTTTACATAAAAATTTTTACTCTATCAAAAAATACAGGAATATTTTTTTTACCATACTATGAAAAAAAAGAAAAAACAAGATATGTGCAATTATTTCAAACGAATTCCAAAATGGCGAGTTTGAAAGCCAATTTCAAGAGCAACCAGTCTAATAATTCATCAGTGAAAGTGCAGCTAATATTAAATTTGGTTCATTAAACATAATCTTATTTTTATTTCTAAATTTATAATCAATGAATGATCAAAGAATAAATTAATGTAAATGTTTAATTCAATGAATATGATTGGTTTAAGAGTTTGGTTCATAGGGATAGATTTTCTGTTTTCATTAAATTTCCTTTGTGGGTTAACATATCCAGGTCCCACTTCATAGTTCAAGCGCAAAATCATCAATATTAATTCATTTCAAATGTTTTTTTCCAATTTGACAGGCTTCCGTTGCTTTTTTCAACATTTTGGCGATAGCCGAATCACAAAATTTTGGATCTGTTATTCTGATTTGCAAAAACTTCAGTATTTTTTCAATTCTTTCTGTTTCGATAATTTCTTTATGCGTATTTATCAGGGATGGGCCAAATGAAAAAATAAAATGCGACATACGACATGCGACTTACGACATTTCCAAAAATACGACAAAAAATAAAATGCGACAAATACGACATACGACATGCCCAAAAGTACGACAAATGCGACAAATACGACATACGACATCAGCCCATCCCTGGTATTTATGCCAAACGTTTTCTTCCATTCATAAATTAACCGATAATTGACTCCAATTTTTCTACCCATTTCTGCATAATTTTGGTTTCATTCTCCACGCGAGTGTTTTCTTTTTTGCTTATACATATTCATCTTTCATTGCAATGAATTTTTGAATTATTTCAAATTTTTGCTGGTCCCTTTTTTTGGTTTAGTCCCAATTCATTAATCCAATTGTAAATTTTCAATCGCTGTGCGTCCAATTTTTTTTTGCTATAATTGTTTCAATTTTCACTGATATTTTTCTCGGATATTTTCTTCCTTTTTGTTTAATTTTTTCTTTTACTGAATAGAATTTCTTAATTATTTCCCTTTTTTTCTCATTTTTATAATTGCATTTTTCTTGAAGACATTGATCTTTTATTTCATTCCAATTATTGTCCCATACTCTTCACAATTTACGTGTGTCATCAACAGAAATTAAAAAAAAAAAAAACACTAAATGAAGCAAATCTTGGAATTTAATAAAAAATTCTAAATACCAAGAATTATAAAAAGAAATACTAAAATAAAAAAGAATATCAAGATAGGTAAGGTTTTCGAGGATTCTCCACGAAACATACTTTTAATCTTTAATTTGAAAAATGAAAAATTTAAAGAAACTAAAAATTTTTTATGTATAAAAAATACAAGAAAATAAAGTTTCTTCAACTAAGTCAAAATCCATCCGTTTTGATAAAAGAAAGGCGGTTTCTGTAAATTCTTTGAAATCAAACCTGCCGAACCGAAAGCGGCCGGTTTGGATAACCGAACCGAAACCGATAACCACAACGTTTGGCCCATTTACTATTGCGGTTTCCGGTTGTTTTGGTGCCGGCGCCAAACTGATAACAAAAGCGATCAAAGTTACGAAAAATAAATAAAATGGGTAATTTTTAAAAATGAATAGAATATTTTCCTACTGTTTTCCTCAGGGCAAGAAATAAGAACAAAACTAGAACTAAAATTTTGCTTCAATACATATTTTTTTTTAAATAGACATTCAAAAGAGAATTTTCTCTAATTCCTAAAAATAAGCAGCGACAAGAGCTGCAATAAAAGAAAGCCAAAAATAAAACAAAAGTACATTCTGAATATTGGGAAACGTTTGAGAAATGTCATCCAAACATTGATACGACCGAGACCATTGGTGTACAGTATCCGGAGCAAACAATTTATAGTTTTGAATATAAAAAAAATGTCGTGTATTATGAAGAATAAATTGGAAAATATTTTTCTCATGATAATTTTCCAATTTATTAATTTGTGGCATATAAATACTAAAATATTAATTTGTTGCCATTTATAAAATTATATTTTTATTTTAAAAATTTTCTTTAGGGTTTCTAAATAAATACTTTGTTTTTAAATAAGCACATTTCAATTTTCATTTCTAATTTATGTTTCAATTTATATTTTATTATTCTTTTTTGCAAGTAAATAATGATCACTTATTTCCGATAAAAAATTAAAGCTTACGAAATTTCAAAAAATTTCATAAGTTTTTAAAGTGTTATGGCAATTTTTTCCAGTTTTTTAATTCCATTTTTTTAAAGTTAATGAAATTTTTTGAAATTAATCAAGCCAATAGAACAATACAAAGGCTATCTTATAATACCAAGATTATTTAATTTGGTTGCTCCTTAGAAAAGTTATGACTAGATGTATTCAAAAAACTAGTAAAAATGGAGGATTTAAGAAATGCACCAGCACCTATGCAAATATGTTGGCTATATTTTTTATTATTATTATTCGATAAAAATTTTTCGATTGATGTAAAACAGTATTTGATTGTGGGCTTTCAATTTTTAGCCGTGAAAAAAATTTTTAGAAAAGGCTTCTTGTTTTCATTCCTCAATTTCAGTTTGAGAATTTTTGCCCTTTTTATTGGCTAAAGCTTCTCTTAAATATTTTATGATTATGTTTAGCAGAGTATTTTATTATTTTATTCTTAAGCTTTTTTTTTATAGAACTTTCGTTTATTTTAGAACGACCTTTTTGTTGTTTTTTATTCTCAGGCATTTGATTACCTAAAAAAAATTTTTTGAGTATAATTTTTATTTTAAATGCATCAAAACTTTCTTTTTTATTTTCCCCTTAATTTTAACAAATGAATTTGTGCTGGTCAAGTAGTACAAGAATTTGAAAACGCATGAATAATTTATTTACATTATTAAATCGTTTAAAAATTTTGGTTTCTTAGATTATTTTTGGATTTTTTGGGTTTAATCATGATATCTATAAGCATTGCGTTTTTTGGCATTTACTTTTTTGCAGATATTATAAGAATTTTATTTTAATTTATTTAATCAAAAAACCTTCCTTTCTTTTATTTTTAGGTTTTCTTAAATTGGCTTTTGCATTTAATTATTGCTTTACTTATAATGCTAAAATAGTAATTCTATTAAAAAATCAATTTTGAGTTTTTTTTTGAGAAGAATTACTCGCAATTCAATGTAAAATAAATCAAAATTTCCCTCTTGGCGTAGCTCGTATTTCATATTTATTTCATATTGCTTTAAAAATATTTTGACGTTAAACTTAAAAAAATGATGTCAGAATTAGAGATGAGATTGATATGCTTAAGTTATGAAAAAAAGTAAAATAAACTAAAATGCACGAATTTTTTGTTGTATTTCGTACTGTTTTTTACTTTTTAATTTTATTGGCTTTTTTCGATTTTTCAAGTTGGGCTTTCCATATCCTGATAGACTCTCTGCTAAAATTAATGTTTTTGCTATTTTTATCGCAGATCTATAAAATTATTTTGCTTTATTTCCCATTATTGTTTAATTCTTAAAAAGATTTAGGGTGCATGTCGTTTGGGCGCCAGCCTACTTTAAGACTTCATAATTTTTTCCTTTGGCAACTATTTTTTTTTAAACTTAGTGTCATTCGAAAGCTTTATGTGTCTAGAACTTTGAATAAGCAATTGCTAAACCATTGGCCAACTCACAAAAAAGTTACAATATGAAAAACGCAAAAAAGTCAGAATTTTTGTAAGTTTTTGTTTATATCTTGTTCATATTATAAAGTATTTGTTTGTTTTTTGTAAGGTTAATAGTACTTTTGAAGAGTTACTGAATGACACTAAGTTTAAAAAAAATGGTTACCAAAGAAAAAAGTTATGATCCTGAAACTTGGCTGGCGCCCAAACGTGTGTGGCCCAAAGATTTAATCAAACGAATTTGCCATTTTTATTTGGCTAAATACGATTTCACACAAAAAAAAATATATTAAATAGTTTGAAAAGTAAATATACGACAATTTCATTGTAACAAATTATTTGTTATGTTTATTAGCGAAGTCCACTCTTTAAATAAACTAACTATAAAGTTTAATAATTTATTTAAATATTAAGCTTATTTGAATTCATCATTTATGCCTTTCCATCTTTTTGATGCTCTCAGCTACATTTTTTCCTTTCATTCTTTTTTGAGTTTTTTTTTTTTTGTTGGCGTTTATTTAGCATTGCATTAAATTTTCGTATTTTTAACGAATTCGACATAAATTTTTACAAAAATTTATTTTTTTTTTTCAAATAATATGACGATAACGATTATGGCCAAAAACACATTTAATCACGAATTTTTTGAGACAAATTTTGAGAAATGCTTAAAAGATTTCCCCGGCGCCGTCGGAATTTTTTTTGGAAATATTAAAGAAATTGCTTAAAATAATATAAAAAAATAGTAATATTTCTTATTTTTAAAGTTCAAAGTAAGAAATAATAACATAATAAGAACAGTAGGCTAAAAAAAGCTATTTGTGAATTGCTTGAAAATAGGTTTAATCCCCGACCCGATTCGGGGAATTGCGAAAGACGTCAATTGCACTTTAATAGTATGAGTGTTTTTAAATGAGTTTTTATGAGTTATTTGTTTTAGAAAATTTTTTTTTCTTTTACTATCAAAATTATCTCCCTGACCAAGGAGTTTTTCCCCGACATTTTTTTAAATTTCTCAAGCCATGCCCGACAAATTTATTCGGGGAATTTCCTCCTCGATCCCCGACTTTTCTCTCCCCGAAGGGACGGGGATTAACCCCACTTGAAAAGATCGTTTCAGAGAAGAATTTTTCCAAAATTCATATTGTCTGGCCACCAAATTGTCCTCCAAAAGATAAATCTTAGAACGGACAAGAACAGACCGGAGGGAACTTCTCAAGCAGCGCCGGAACGAAGCACATACTAAAATTGGAAAAACCCCATACTACAGCTGCTCAGAAATGAGAAGCGGTTGGAAAGATTTTGTGGTGTACCCGATCATCTGAAATGTGAAAAGAAACTCTTGAGCCGAAGAAGGTCAAGAACTGATTTAGCAACAACTACAGTCATTTTAACTACTTTTTATTTGAAATATAATAATTTCTGATTTTTCAATTATTATGGATATTCACTAATTTATACTTAGTCGTTTAAACTAAATAATTAATTTCAATTAATATTTAAGTGTTGAAATAGAAAAGACTCGCTTAAGATTATAATTTTTATTAACAAATTTCTTTCATTATAATAAAAATTCTTAAAGTTGTATTTAGTTTATGAAATCTTATTAATTAAGATAAGCTTTGTTATTATAATTTTTAGAAATTAAAAATCAATATTTTACATATATATTCATTATTAATCTTGTTGAAAAAGTAGTTAATCTTCTTACTATCATTGCATGTTAATAATTTTTTTTATTTTGTAATAGACTCAAAATTTTTTAACTCATTACAAATCACAAGGAGGAAATCGAATGTAATACACTCTGAATTTAAAAAAATGAACTATTTTTAAAACCTGAAAATAAATAAGTTAAATATTTAAGAATTAAAAGAAAAATAAATATTACCTTTTTGAATCATCTTATAAATGCTATTAAGCTTTAACTAAAGATTAAAAAGAAAGTTCAGAAAATAAATTTTAACGACCCCGTTACCATAAACAATTGTTACGTGAGAACCAATAAAGAGGTCAGCCTTTCAAAAATAAATTAATAATGAAGTAGATAATTAAAAAAAAAAAAAATTAAATTCATCATTTACTCAAGGCCTTTTTTGCCAAATGGGCGAAATCCCTACAAAAAATTAACTTCAGTTTTGAATGAAAATGTGAAAACATATAGCAAAGAGTGAATAATTAAATGCACCTCACCTTAATATTTAGGTTTATGAAGTGGGAAATTTTCTACCGCAGCAGACATCGCACTTAATCTTTTTGCAAAAAAAAACGCAATAAGTGTTTAATAAATAATAATTTTCAATGCTAATTATAGCGAAGAATGTAATTTATATGAATTTTAATTTAAAATGAAAAAAAGAAATTTTATCTATTTTTTTTTATGTATATTTGGCTTGTTTATTTATTACAATTTTGCATACATAAATACAGTACGACGAAGTATCATTTATTTGTATTTTGTGTGTATTTTATATAATACATTTTCAAACAATAGTTATTGCTATAAGAATATTTTGTAAATCTTCTAATTATCTCAGTCGAAAATTTTTTTTTAAATGTCTTCCATTCTTTTCTTATTTTCAAAATGGCCGATCCGCCCGAAACGCGGCCCGACTTTTTTCTCGAACCGCGGCGATCCCTGGTTGTAATTAATGAAGAAATCAGGGGTCACGGATGTCCGCGGATATATCGGCATTTCAATGTAATTTTTTTTTTTTGTTTTTTTTTTCCCTGGCGCCAAAACTGATTAGAACAAAGTGACCAAAGTTTCGAAAACTCGATAAAATAAGGGGGCTTAGCATGAAATCACTTTTTTTGATCATTTTTGGCGCCGGGGCAAAAAAAAAACCAAAAATTAACAATAGTAAATCGACTATTCTCTACACGATTAAAGTGGTTTTAAAGAGCACAGTTCGGAATGTTTACTTGTGAGTTGAAAACTATCCTAAGTTAATCTATTTTTAAAAATAATTAAAATAACATTTTCGATTTAACAAAATCAACTTTTGTTCTTTTGTTTCCAATATGTCAAGTTTCTGATACTTATTTCCAATTTTGTTGCGATTTGGCGATCACTCATTTTTGTTTATTCCTTTTAATTTCCCAATATTGTTTCATTCTTTCAATTTTTCTTCCCCAAAAATTTCTCTATGACTTTTTATGCCAAATTGTTTCTTCCAACTCATAATTGTTCTATAACTTACTCCAAGTTTCTTACCAATTTCATCATAATTCCGATACCATTCGTTTTGTGAATATGTTCCGTTTTGCTTTAATTTATTTCGCATTGTAATGAATTTTTGCACAATTTCCAGTTTTTGCTGTTCACTTTTTGATTTGTATGAATTATTCTTATTTCGATATAAGTTTAGTGCTTTTATCCACCCATAAATTTTCGCTTTGTTAGTTCCCAATTTTTTTGCTATAATTCTATCAAATATGTTCCATTTTTTCGTCGGATATTTTCTCCCTTTTTCTTTAATTTTCACTTTTATTTTACAGAAATTGTTTATAATTTTTCTTTTTTGTCGATCATTTGGGAATTCTGATCATTGTCAATTCATTTTTGTTAAATTGATCAAAATTGTTATTATCCCATATTTTTCCAAAAATTTCACCAAATGATTTTGCTATTTTTTTGTCTGTTGACTCAGTTTTGGCCAATGAAACCAATGCGCTTAGGATGAGAAGGATGAATTCAAAATTCATTTCAAAATTTGTGCAATGATAATATTTCTAGTTTCAAACCTAAAAGGCAAAATTATAATAATTAAAATCCAAATTCATAATAAAAATTAAGAGATCAAATGAATAAATTAATGAAGAAAATTTTATGTTCAATGTTTTTTTTATATGTTACATAAAACGCAAAAAATTATAACGATAAGTTGCAATTTAGTCCGCATTGTAAACGTTATTAAATTGTTAATTTAAGTCAATTATTTTTATTTTCTTTTTATTAAATCACATTTTTATTCATGACTTATTATAATAATGCGGTTGTGAGGAATGAATATGTAAGATTTAATTCTAAAGTTTAGGAAATGCTAAAATTTTATAATATTAAATAAATATATTCTTCCAATATAAACCTGAAGCAGATAATTAAAAATAATAAAATGTATAATCAGTAATTTATTTAGTGACACGAAAGATGAATATGAAACATTTCATTGAAGGTTTAAGCAATGACTAAAAATTTGTAGAGATTTCAATAAAATCTTCTATTCAAACCCATTCATAAAATAAAAATAATTGAGATATAAAAATTATAAAAATATATAATTAAATATAATGCAAAAAAATAAAATAAATGGAAATCAATTAATGAAAAAAAACTATTTCAACTATTGACGAATGTAAAATTAATAACAGCTAACAAAATTTATAGGAAAATATTGTTTTATGAAAAATCATGTTCTACATAATGCCAAACACTGATATTTTCGGTTCTTCAAGTTCCACCCCCTGTTCTCCACTTCTGTCTTGTTATTCCTCACCATACATTTGTCACATGAGTGCGGTTTTCCAATGCCACAACCATCGGTTGTCTATTGTGGCGGTGGTGGCGGTGGTTGTGGTGGTGGATGTTGTGGACGTCAAAAACGCAAATTCCAGTTTTTAAAAATATTATAATTAATAAAAATAAATTAGTAATTCAGTTTTCTTTTTTTAACTAACAAAATATATAAAACTGACTTTTCTTCAAGGTCCTCCTGATGATCATTGTTATATTGTGTAAAAGTAATTCAAGTTCTACTGCATTTTATGAGTCAAATCAACTGACTATCCTTGGTTAAAGTCTCATGAACGTATTATTAGTACATGAAAATTTCGAAAATTTGCATTAAATAAAAAAATAAAGGAGAAAAAGGCATAAATGCTTGTTGCTTTTTAATAAGATTTTATTTTGTCGGTTTACTTATTGTTTTAATACTGACAAAATTACGATGATTTATTGTTGGAAAAAATGTCAGATTTACGAAACGATTTAACATCCTTTTTTGCGGATAAAAAAGTAACAAAATGTGATTTACAATGAAAATTACGATAGTCCATTTCCATTTTCAATAAAACATTGTTTTCTTTTGAAATAAACAAAAGGAAAATAGGAAATTTTATAACTGAATAATCATAAGAAATAATAAAGTAATATTTATGAATATAGAAGAAAATCAAAAGGAGTTAAATTTTCAACTATTTTGGAAATCATTACCAAATTTCACTTTCCATTTCTTTATACTCCATGTTGAATCATTCAAAATTTTTGCAATTTTCCGTTCACTTAATTTTGGCTTCTTCCGTTTAATTTCCAAATATTTCTTTGTTAATTGCAACTTTTCTTTATCATTTATTGTTCTTATGCATTTTATACCAAATTGTTTCTTCCATTTCATAATTACGCTGCGACTTACCCCTATTTTCTTACCAATTTCGTTATAATTTTGTAACATTTACTTCTCCCTTTTTGTTGTCCCATTCTTCTCCGAATATTTCATTAAATGATTTTGCCACTTTTTTATTAAAAGTTTCAACTTTGTCAATTTCAAAAATAGAAAACTAATTAAAATTTTAATTTCTTTTTCATAAAAAGTGAGTTCATTTTTAAAGGTTTTGGCCCTTTTTTACCTAATTAAAATATAATTTAAAGCAAAAAGGAAAATTTTCTTTAAATAATTTACTTATTTATTCGGCTGTAACTTAAAAACAAAAAAATCTAAAAAATTTGGTATCGTTATTTTAGAAGAACCGAAATTAAATATTTTTTTATGATTTCTTTTAAAAAATTTTCATAATTAATTTGTATAAAATACAGTTAATGTTATCACATTTTCATTTGCATATTATTTAAAATATATAATTTAATGAATAAATAAGCCGCAAAATTTAATATTTGAAAACACATTGAAAATTTTTGTCATTTTTTTTTCATTTGATTTATTTCGCATTCTGATTTCAACAATACAATTTCAAAAGCAAAAGAGATTTTGGGGGAAACTGGAGAAAATTCTAATTTAGAAACTAAAACTTTTAATGTAAATAAAAGGTTTTTTGAGAGTCTTTCCTTATTCATTCGGCCACCCAGCTTCCATAAAATGAATGTTTTCTCAATCAGTGAACAAGACCACAGAGAGGAGAGATGGTTTGTACGGGCAAGAAAAAAATTTCTTTTATATGTAAATGAAACAAAAATAGTCACAAAAATCGTCTTTCTAAAAAAATGAAACAATAATAAACATAACAATTTTTGCACTTTAAAATGATGTTTTTTAATGTAAATAAATAATTTATTTAAAAAAAAATTAAACAAATCAAAATGTATTATTATGATATTGTTACCATTTCTTATATTTTAAAATGGAAATTAACTACTACCAAAAATTTTAAAATTATCAAGAATTTTCTATCCTTTAGGTCTCCCTATACCTGAATTCTAAAGCATTTCTAAAGGACAGAAAGAAATTTTCTGCGACAGCCGCAAAAAAAATTTTCCCCGTACCTTATAGGAAAGTTTTTTTTTGTTTCCGATTACGAGACTTTTTGTTTGGTCTGACATTTTGGTACTTTGTGCTATAATGTCATTCATTGTCTTCCATGTTACACAATTATTTTCTGACATAATAATAAAAAAACAATATAATAAAAAATTGCACGTAATCCAATACAATGGGATAGGGAGGGACTAATTGTTTACTTTTATGGAATGATTCTTTGTTGATGAATTGCCCCCACACTTAGCCATCCCAGGCCAGTCCAAGCGATCACCACGCATCCATCCATTGTCCAGTCCACCAATGGTGTTTGTTGTTGAGTTGGGAGTCCACCCTTAACCGGATCACATCCATGATCTCTTTTTTGGGGAGTCCATAATTTGGTATATAAAGTTGGGTTGTGGGTGTTCAGTTATGTTAAAAATATTAATTTGCATATTCATTTTTGTATTAACCATTGGTGTTGGTGTATTAATTGAGATTATTTTTCGAAAAAAATGTGAGTTTTTTTTTTGAATTTTTAAATTTCAACAGAACTGGTTGGTTAGAAAGTAATTGAAAATAGTATGTTAATTTTAAATTATTTTTAATAAGATTATTTATTTAAATTTTCTTTGCAAAACTTAATCAAGAAATCTTTTTTAATTTTCTTTATTCTTTTAATAATTTTTTTGGTTATTATAACAAGTAGTTCAATAAAAATTTATTTTTTATTTTTTCCCCTTAGGCTCTTCGTGGGTCGAGAACTCTGCAAGCTATTGCTTGTACTTGGTGTACTGCTCGCTGTTGTATGTGTGGCGACTGCTTTCTTCGGCGGCGGTTTCGGCTTTGGTGGCGATTGCTGTGGCGACTGTTGTTGCGACTGCTGTTGCGGTAATTGAACCATACTAAATTAATAAACTAAATAAAAACATTCAATTAAATTTTCTTCTAGGCCCCCTAATAAATTTTCGCGGAAAAAATTACATAATAAATTTGTTACCCCATAGAATTTTAAAGACTTTTCTGCCCCTATTTGGGTCTCTGATCACGAACCCAAATTCAGTTTTGACAAGCTTCCGCTTCGAGTGTCGAACATCGCCGAATGTCTAATGGCTTAATGCAAACGATTTTGAAATAGACGCCCTAACAGTAGAACTTAAATTGCTTCAAGTTTTTTTTAATTTTTTCAAATTTAAAAATTTTTTCATAGGGCTGCTTTTTTCAGTTTATTGGCGTTTTACATAAAAATTTTTTGAAATCCCAATGAAATTCCTTTAAAATGGGCATTCGCACGAAAACGACCCCTCGAATGCAAACGCCCGCACGAAAAAGGCCGCACGAAAACTGCCGCACGAAACTGACCTCAACCGCAAAATTTGATAAAAAAAAATAGCCGCCAAAAAATAACCTTATGAAATATAAAAATTTCTGAGATAAATTCGGCCGAAAACAAAAAAAAAGTTGTAAATCATGATTATTTTTGGAGAGAAACACCAAGGTTTTGGAAAGGCGTTGGATAAATGTATAAACTCACAAAACACTAATTAACTCATTCTCAAAACCAAAAGGTTTTTGTGCGCCCGCATTGTTGGCAGTGCCTTGCGGGTGCAGTGACAGTTTTGGCCTTTACGGTGGTTCAATATTTGGGCGACGGCGCCGGCGGAAGCGCCAAGAAATTGAGGTGACACGCGAGGAATTGTACACGGACAGAGGGCCAAAAAGCGCCGACTTTCTCAACGATCACAAGTAACTCAAATAGAATAAAAAATTCCATAAAAAATAATTCTATCATAACAATTATTGTCGTTTATTTGGTGCTAGTGTGTTTTATAAATTCCTCCACCCATGCGCGTTTTATAAATCCGCCACCATACTAGAAAATAAATCAAATTTTTTTTGTAAATTTAGGCCTAGTTTTTAAAAAAACCTTTACCACTCCTTAGTTTTTCAAAAACCTACCCCTAAATTTATTCTAGCCTTTTTTTGAAAACTATCCCTATTTTTTTCAGAAAGCCAAGCCTAAAACCTAAACATATTTCTATTTCCATGGCTAGGTTTTCAAAAAACTAGCGTTAGTTTTCAAAAAAAAAAGCTATGGTAAGTAAGATTAAGGGTATGTTTCAAAAAAAACTAGGCTTGGTTTCTGAAAAAATTAAATTTTCAAAAAATGGCTAGGGTTAGATTTTCGAAAAACTAGGGAGTGGTGAAGGGTTTTAAAAAAACTCGGCTTATCAAAAAATGATATTTATTTTCTAGCAATGGTGGCGGATTTATAAAACGCGCCAGCACGGTATGCCCAAATTAAAAACATTAGATATAAACAGATTATCTTCAGCCAAAGTGTTTAAAGATTAAATAATTGGTCAATTCAAGCGATTTATCATCAAAAAGTTACTCTAAATAATTCGGCTTTGTTTTTCTGCGTTTTTATCATAAACTTCTTTGGTCATTTTGAATATATTTTCATAATTTATTAATATATTTCTAACAATTTTTGGATCTCTAATAGAGCCCAGTTTCCTGGATTAGGCCCGAAAATTTATCTCTGATAGTAAAAAAACCAGTGAATTTATTGAAATTTTATTTGTTTTCTGCAAAAACAAAAACTTTAATTATAGTATCCGACCTATTATAGACCACATTAATAATATGCGACTGAAGTTATGTATGATTATAATTTTCTCAAACAGATGTGCCGACCCAATTTGGTTGACTTTGTTGGCACGCAAATGGGCCAAGGAAAATGAGGAAAAAGCAGTCACCACTGAGGAGCAGGAACAAAATATGGCCAAAGAAAGTGCCAAAGCGCCACCAAGTTCAAGTAAAATTGTAAAAGAAGGACCGCATACGAGAAGAATGAAGCGATAATAGAGAAAACAAAAATGCTAAAATGATTTTTTCTTATAAAAAATTAAATTTTATGTGGCGTTGTTTTATTTTTTAAATAAATTTGGCATTATTTCATCGGCCCCGCCCAACCAATTTTTTCCATCTACTTATGTTACGTTGCGGAATGTTCAAATTTTTTGGCGATTGACATATCACTAGAGACAGAATTTTTATGTTTTTATATATATTTTTTTTGCGTTTATGTTATCGCACAAGAAGCCCAAAAAAATTTTCTCCAAAAAATTCTCCAATTAGAGCGACTTTTTAGCACATAAAAACACCTTTTTCACATATTTCGGCATTTTTCACAAATTCCTTAACAAAAATACAAGTAAATTGAAAAATACACCCTAGAAATCAACTTTTTTTGAGATTTCTTACAGCATTTTCAAAAAATTTTCGTCTAAGCAAAAAAAAAAAAAATTCAAAAGTTCTTGTCAAAATCATTAAAATATATAAATAATTTTAACAATTTATTTCAAAATTTTAGAGAAAAGTGCATATTGAGTAAAAATTTATTAATTTTTTAAAAATCACATTTTTATGTGTCTGACAGCAGTAGAATAATTTGAAACATGTATTTAATAGTTTTGGAGAAAAATACACTGTTTTGAACAACTTTTTGGCATTTTTCGCCATATTTTTAGCACATATTTTAGGACATATTTTGGCTTTTTTTAGCATTTTTAGCACATATTTTATTACATTGTTCAGGATTATTAGCACATAAAAATCCTGTCTCTACATATCACTTAATTTTGTGTTTTCTTCTTTTATTTCCCTATATTGCTTTAATTTTTGCAATTTTTCTTCTCGTTTAATATTTTTTTATCTTTTATGCCAAATTCTTTCTTCCATTTGTAAATTAAACGATTGTTGACACTAATTTTTTTGTTAATTTCGGCATAATTTTGGTCCCATTCCTTACGAAATTTTTATTTTATGAATGGGTTTGAATAGAAGATTTTATTGAAATCTCTACAAATTTTTAGTCATTGCTTAAACCTTCAATGAAATGTTTCATATTCATCTTTCTTGCCTAAACTTTAGAATTAAATCTTACATATTCATTCCTCACAACCGCATTATTATAATAAGTCATGAATAAAAATGTGATTTAATAAAAAGAAAATAAAAATAATTGACTTAAATTAACAATTTAATAACGTTTACAATGCGGACTAAATTGCAACTTATCGTTATAATTTTTTGCGTTTTATGTAACATATAAAAAAAAAATTGAACATAAAATTTTCTTCATTAATTTATTTTCATTTGATCTTTTAATTTGTTATTATGAATTTGGATTTTAATTATTATAATTTTGCCTTTTAGGTTTGAAACTAAAAATATTATCATTGCACAAATTTTGAAATGAATTTTGAATTCATCCTTCTCATCCTAAGCGCATTGGTTTCATTTGAGCTGAAATCAAAACATTTCTGACAAATAAAGTTATGTCTTTTATTTAAGACCTATCTTTTAATTATTAAGAAATGAAATTTTTTATTTTAATCATTCTATTGACAATACCATATGTATTTGGTCATTATCGATGGGTGCAAGTGTTATTGCGCCTATTTCGTTGGGTTCTGCCAAGAACACTAACAAGATCAGCAAGTGTTGCATCGGTTCGAACTGCAGCATCATACAGAAGTGCATTATCAACAATCGGCCGTGCGGCATCCCACGGAAAATTAAAAATTCTGGCATCATATCAGCGGGCCATGGTGGAGGAGCAGGCGGGACAATGCTTTTGATGGAACTTCTCGAAAAAAATCGAAACGACAACAAAAACACACCGGAATTGGACAAATCGAGTAAACATTTACGTTAAAAAATTATTTTAATAAAAAGAACAATTGAACATTTAATTTACCTACTGTTTCCAATTTGTTTATCTTTGCCATCAATGGATTTGTTCATTCGCAAAGATGACTGGCAGTTGGAAACTATTTTCCATAAAATTGAACGCATTTCCGGGCGTTCCGGCTTAACGCAATTTTGTTTCTTTGGTTTGAATTTTTTTAAATAAATAATAAATAGGTAAGCACAAAAAACTTTAACTATAAATATAAATATACCACTATTTCTATTAATAATATCATTAATAATAGAAATGTTAACGTTAAAACACTTTTATATGCAAACGGAAATATCAAGCGATTGGTGCGAAACAACGGAGAAGTGGATGGGCTGTTCAATCGCGCAATACAGAAGGAGAAAAAAATGATTGTGTAATCGATATAAGATTTTGTAATTAGCATTCAAAGTCGAGTTTGTTCAAGTATCACTTCAAAGTTATTTGTAGAGTTTAAAATAAAAATGGTTGGAGTTTCACGGTCTTGATCAGCGACCAGCTTTCATTTCATATATCGGAAATAGAGCTGTTGATTTTAGTCAGATATCTATTCAAACTGCATATTCCCATTTGGATTCCTTTTTTTTTTAATTCAACATGTAGTTCTTTTATAGTTTTGATCTGCTTTTCCTTATAATTTTGGACCAGCTTCATCGCTTCTTCATTTTTTATAAAGTTCTCGAATTCTGACTTTGTATTAAATACAAAATTAATAAGGCAAAGAATTGAAAAAAGTATCAAAAATAAAACTTCATTCTAAAATTTTATAAGAATAAAAATAAAATAATTTATTTAAAGAGAAATTTTATAAAAATAATAAGAATAAATTGGCCAATTCACAAGTATTGACATGGCAAAAAAGCTTAGTTTATCATACAAGTGTGATGAAATGACCATCCCTCTGAAAGTCTCTCACAGATATTTTTGTCACTTCACCCACACTTATATTTTTGTCACTTCGCCCACACTGATATTTTTGTCACTTTGTCCTAGCACATGGGTGTGGACCAGGGATGCCGCCGATCTCAGATTTGAAAAATCGGAAATCGGAAAACCGGAATTCCGATGCCCAAAATTTTTTCGGAAATCGGAATTCCGAAGGCCAAAAATTTTCTCGGAAATCGGAAAATCGGAATTCCGGTCCAAAAATCATCGGAAATCGGAAATTTTTTTTCTACAAAATTACTAATTTTTTTTTATTAATTTTTTTTTACCAAAAACTTCTCATTTTTCGAAAATTTTATTTATTTTTGAGAAAATTAATTCCGATTTTTTTCTGATTTTTCCCCAAAAATATCGGAAATTGGAATCCCGATTAAAAGAATGAATTCTTTAAATTAAATTATATGTATTCATTAAATAAATTATGTTCATTAATTAAAATAATATCAATAATTTAATGTTTCCAAATTCACTCCTTTTGAAATTTATGTTGAGGTGATTCGAATATCAAATAAATCCTTTTACTCCTTATTTCTTAGTTTTGAATAATTATCTAGTTCTTAGGCAAAGGCTCGGGTTGAAGAATAACTTCAAAATGACTATATGCATTATAGATGTTATAATAATGGTTAGAATAAAAAAATTTTTAATTAAATTCGTAATAAGAATTGATTAAGAAATTTATGAATATAAAATAAAATTTAATATAATTTTTTGATTAAATTATATTTCTGAGACTGAAATGGCCTCGCCCTCAAAAAACCCCACACCCATACTTTTATCACTTCGTCCACACCAGAGCTGGACGAAACGTTTCGTTTCGTTTCGAGTTTCGTGAATTTCGTGCTTTTTTGGGCGTTTCGTGTTTCGTTTCGTTTCGTAAAATTTTTTCAGTTTCGTTTCGAGTTTCGTTTCGTCAAAAAAAATTTCCAGTTTCGTTTCGTGTTTCGTTTCGTATAGAAAAATTTTGCCTTCATTTTAAATTTTTAACAAAATACCCTCAGATTTTCAAAAATTTCCCCGGCGGCGCCTATCGGCACCGCGGCCCCAATTTTGCTTAGTTTTTCTAAAAAATTATTTCGAGAATTCCCAAAAAATAGGCCTCTTTCTTGCCAAATTTTTGACCCGAAAAGAGGCTTTTGAAAATTTCATGTGCCATCCATGAATTTCGATGCGAACTTTTTTTTAATATGAGGCCAAAAGTTTAGTTTTTTAGTTTTTGTGTTTTTCTTAAAAAAAAACCGGTTAGTACCGGTATACCGGTACCGGCCAACTATATTTAATAGAATGTTATTAGAAGAAAAACATTTTTCCAAAATCGCGATGTTTCGTTTCGTGTTTCGTTTCGTTTCGTGAATTTGGCTTGTTTCGTTTCGAGTTTCGTTTCGTCAAAAAAAATTTTCCGGTTTCGCTTCGTGTTTCGTTTCGTCTAAAAAATTTGGACCCGTTTTGTTTCGTTTCGTGTTTCGTTGAACAATTTTTTTTTTTTTCGTTTCGTTTCGTAAATTTTTTTTTCTTGGTTTCGTCCAGCTCTGGTCCACACCCATACTTTTGTCACTTCGGCTCTCTTTCTACCACTATTTCGGTATCTTTATCATTTTTTCTCCATTCTCTCCCTCTCTCTCTGTCCCTTCCTCTCTTTTTCCCCATCTCCTTCTTCTTTATCTCTCTGCCTCCATGTCTTTCCCGCAGTGCGTCACTTGTTGATATGCGGACGGGGCTACCCGACATTTGAGGATTTAACATTTGAGGACCCGACATTTGAGGACCCGACTTTTGAGGATCCCGACATTTGAGGACCCGACATTTGAGGACCCGACATTTGAGGATCCCGACATTTGAGGACCCGACGTTTGAGGATAACCCCGACATTTGAGGACCCGACTTTTGAGGACCCGACATTTGAGGATTTTCAATTTTTTTTTAAAGAAAACTAAAATTTTATTTATTATCATTATGAAAAAGGAAGAAAATGCCTTTCCCAAGGGCCAACGGGAGAAAATGTATCAAAAGGACTAAGGACAGCCGAATAATTCTAATCTTTCGTCTCCTCGTACAGCATATAACATCAAAATTCCAAGATCAGCCTTGGAATTTTTCACTTTTCTTGTTGCCCTGTTCTTGGCTTAATAATTTATAATTGTACAATATAATAGCGAATTGTCTATATCATCTTAGGCACTCAACGCACGGCTTGGCATAGGACCCATTTCGATTATGCTCGACTTTGAGCAGGGCAGTGTCACACAATTAATCTGACTAATTAATTATTATAAATAAATTATAGCTTTAGTGTAATATTTATATTTTATAATGTGTATAATTTAGCTGCAAAAAACGCATACGTTGCAGTTTATGGAAATAATATTCAAATAAGATTTTGCCTTTTTCACCTTGGGCAATCGATAAATAGAAGACTACAAAGAGACAAGCTAACTCACTACTACACAACAAACAATGAATATAAAATATTTGTTAGAAGTCTTGCAGCTCTTTCCTTTCTTCAAAATTTACAAGTCATCCCAGCATTCAATTTGATCAGACAAAAAACAATCGAACTCGAAATTGAACTTATACCAAACGCTGGGCAGCCCTTGGCAATCTTTGAATATTTTGGAAGGTTGCATAATTTAAAAAAAATAATAAGATTACCTACTTAATTTTACCCAGAACGTATGTTCTTGGCCATGCTGGAAGACCCCCCTTGTTTCCGATTAACACATGGAATCATCATGAAAGCATTCTTAATGACATGGGACGCACAAACAACGCCCAAGAAGGGTTCCATTTGGCTTTAAGAATGCAATTCTCCAGTGTTCATCCCCCATTATCGAAGTCAAAATGAATTAATCATTTTAATATTTTTGACTTACAGACTCATCACTGTTCTAAAGAAAGAAGAGCGAATTGCAGCCGATAAGCTTCGGCAATACGAGTTGGACCCAACTCAGGGGATAAGAATTCGAGAACGGAAAAAAACTTACAGAGACAATGATTTGGCTATACGGAATTTGGTTGAAGGCTTTGATGCGATAGAGAACCCAAATGAGGATGAAATCCTTACTCATCTCAGATCTTTGCAATACCGACTTATGCGCAATGATTTTGAAAACTGGGATTATCCAGAAAACGAATAGTTTTATATTCTCTCCCGTTGGCCCTTGGGAAAGGCATTTTCTTCCTTTTTCATAATGATAATAAATAAAATTTTAGTTTTATAATAAATAAAATTTTAGTTTTCTTAAAAAAAATGAAAATCCTCAAATGTCGGGTCCTCAAATGTCGGGGTTATCCTCAAATGTCGGGTCCTCAAATGTCGGGTCCTCAAATGTCGGGGTTATCCTCAAATGTCGGGTCCTCAAATGTCGGGGTCCTCAAATGTCGGGTCCTCAAATGTCGGGTCCTCAAATGTCAAATCCTCAAATGTCGCACCACGGCGGACGGACATAAAAAAAAAATTGAGTTTGGGTGGATTTTAAACGCCCCTATTAATTTAATAGTTTAAAATGGTGTTGCATTATTTTTGAAAAAAATGTTTTGAAATGAAAAGAAAATAAACTATTGTATTTCGCGCTAAATTTTTGACTAAAAAATATGAATACGTTTGTTTTAAGTAACTTATAATTATTGCAAGAAAGCAATTTAATTTTTAATGGCCAAACCCGATCGAAATGGAATTATTTTTTTTTGCATCCGTACGGGAATCGGGGACCCCGATCGGGGATGAAAAATTTTTTAAATTAAAAAAAATACCAACCTAAATTGTATGTTGGTAAATATTAATCATAGTCCCCAAACTCAAAATTGCTCAAAAACGGTCGGAATTGATTTAAAACGGCCCAAAACAAAATAATAACGCAAATTAGGGGCGCGCTTGCCATTTTTAAGACCAAAAAGTGCCGGGACTGAAGTGTCCAAATTGGGTCGGGGCTCAAAAATCTCTTCTTAAAACGACATCTAAATGTCACAAAATTCGCACTAGAGGGCCGCGGAGCGGCCCGCCGGTAGCGAGCATGCGATGACGGAGCAAGTAGTGGGGCGCCCGAGCTTCGGCTAAAATCGGATCCGGATATCAGCGGGTCCATAAATGCCGGGTCGGGTCCAAGTATTACAACCCGGCACGGTTCCTGGAATCAGACGTAACTGAGTATTAAGAAAAGGTGACAATTAGGAGAATTTTTTTTTGATAACTCCATTATTTTTGTCTTTACAACTAAGGAGTCCAAAACCTCATTGTGAAAAAAAAATTATTCCAAGAACAAAAAAAGAATTGTAAAATGATTTGGTTGATAGCAAATTTTGCACAAAAAATGACAAATTTTCTGGATTTTGATTTTGAGATAGATTTTCAGAAACTTCAAACGAATGGGGCATCCGGTTAGGCCGATAGGCGCCACCAGGAAAAATTTTTGAAAATCTGGGTGTAATTTTAGCATATTTTGACAAACACTGGTCAATATAAAAAAGTTTGAGATAAGTTTTGAAAAATCTTTAAAAAGGGTCCGGCGCTGTCGGTAGACGTCACCGGAAAATTTTGGAAATTAAATGAAATCTATAAAAAAAAATTGTCAAAAAATGTATTTTATTAAATATATCAATTTATTTTTCATAATTTTTGAATTCAGCTGAAATCATATTTGAAAAAAACAACTTCAAAAAAATTTAAATTTCCTGCGGCGTACGGGATTTGAACCCAAGCAAAAGATTTAGAGAAACAATATATATACATTTTCATTTTATATTTATAATTTAAATAATTCTTGTTTTTATATGTCATAGATGACAACATTTTTCCTTTAATTGATTTCCCTTTAATTCGTATTTTATTGGATTTTTATATAGCGATTATTTTACTGATTTTTGCATTTTATAATATTTTTATTTGTACAATTTAAGTTTGAATCAGAGACCCAACTTTTTTTTTCATTATAATAAAGCCATTGCCTAAACTTTGAAATGAAATTTTTCATATACTTCTTTCTCCTTCCCATCGCATTGGTTTCATTGGCAAAAATTGAGTCAACAAACAAAAAAATGGCAAAATCATTTGGTGAAATTTTTGGGAAAGGATGGGACAATAACAATTTTCATCAAATTGACAAAAATGAATTGAAAAATTATCAAATTTTAAATGATCGACAAAAAAGAAAAATTGTAAATGATTTCTACAAAATAAAACAGAAAATAAAAGAAAAAAGCAGAAAACATTCAGCAAAAGAATGGAATAAAATTGAAGATACAATTGCGAAGAAATTGGGCACAAATCGAAAACAAATGTATGCATGGATTAAAGAATTTGGACTAAATAAATGTCACAAATTAAAAACTGATCAACAAAAAATAGAAATAGTGCGAAAATTCATTGTAATGAAAGATGAATATAAGCAAAAAAGAAAATACTCAAGAAAGGAATGGAACCAAAATTATGCCGAAATTAGTAAGAAAATTGGGATCAGCCAAAGAACAATAATGAAATGGAAAAAATCATTTGGTATAAAATGCATAAGAACAATAAATGATAAAGAAAAGTTGCAATTAACAAAGAAATATTTGGAAATTAAACGGAAGAATCCAAAATTAAGTGATCCCAAAATCGCAGAAATTTTGAATGTTTCAACAAGGAGTATAATGAAATGGAAAGTGAAATTTGGTGATGAGTTCCAAAATAGTTGAAAATTGATTGGGATTGTCCTCTTCAACTCCTTTTCGTTTTTCCTCCAAATTCATAAATATTAATTTGTATTTCTTATGATTATTCAGTTATTAAATTTCCTATTTTCCTTTTGTTTATTTCAAAAAGAAAAGAATGTTTTCATTGCAAATGGAATTGGAATATCGTAATTTTCATTGGAAATCACATTTTGTTACATAATATCCATAAGAAGGAGTACTAGGTCGTTTCCTAAATCTGCCCTTTTAATAATTTCCAACATTAATTCATCGTCATTTTTGTCAGTATCAAAATAATTAGGAAACCGACAAAATATAAACTTATTAAAAAACAACCTAATTTGACTTTTCTCCTTTAGTTTTTTATTTAACGCAAAGCTTCGAAATTTTCATGTATTAATACGTTTTTGAAACTTTAACCAAGGATAGTCAGTTGATTGGACTCATGAAATGCAGTAGAACCTTAATTACTTTTACACAATTTAATAAAATCATTAGGAAGACCTTGAAGAAAAAGCAAAGTTTTAGATATTTTTGTTATTAAAAAAAGAAAACTGAATTACTAATTTATTTTTATTAATTATTGGGACCAGAGGGATTTAGGGATTTGGCGGACAATGGGATTCTTTTGAGGGGGGGGGGGGATTAGGGCGAATATTCAATAATTATTTATTAATATTTATTCCACATGCACCAATTAAAATACAGCACACAACCAGTGTTCGGACTTTTGCATTTTTCTCATACTCCTATTCATACAATAATACCGACTTTTTTCCTTCATACTTCATACTCATACAATCATACCGATCTGGCCCCCTCCTGGACTTGTCAATGGCTTCTGAGTCACTAAGACCGGCTTCTTTGTGGTTTGAGGGGCATGCATTGTTTGTTTTGTTTGTTGTGCGCTTGTTGTTCGAGTCGTCTCTCTCTCTGTTGTCGTGTTATTTGCCTTGGTGCCGCCGTAGTCGTCCAAAATGACGTACTTCTCTTTGTTGTAGAGCTTGTTTCCGTCGTCATGAGGCACTTTTAATGAAAATAATAAACAAATTTTTATATACTTTGGAATTCGTCGAAGATATTTGTGTTTTTGAGTGAAATTTTGATTTTTGCCTCAAAAATCAAAATTAAAATCCAATAAAAACGATAAAAAACACGCCCTAAGTTAATGCCCAAATTTTTAACATCCAAGATGAAAATTTCCCAGACTGCGACGTCGGCATTGCCGAACACTATATAATTCTCATAATTTATTAAAAAAAACTGGCAAAAAAAAATATATATGCAAATTTGTCTTCTTTTTTTTTTAACAAATCTTTAATAGATTAATTTATAATTTTTTAAAAAATTTCGCCACTCAATTCCCTGAATATTTTGGGTGGATGAGATCTCCTGCGGCGGAACAGGACCAAACACCGCCGGAACGAGTTTTTAGGTCGTAACTTTTTTCTTTATCAACCAATTTTTATAAAATTGATGTTATTCGAATGCTCTAAGTGTTTAGAAATTTCCCTTTAGCAGATGTAAGCGATCAAAAAATTCTCCAAACCGTTAAAAAATAAATATCATGAAATTCCCGCTTTTTTTGATTTTCTGCAAATAAAAATTCGAACTTCTAATGGGGGAATTTTTTGATCGCTTAACATCTGCTAAATGTTAATTTCTAAACACTTAGACTTAGAGTTCGAATAACACCAATTTATAAAAATTGGTTGATAAAGGAAAAAGTTACGACCAAAAAACTCGTTCCGGCGGTGTTTCGTCCTGCGGTGTTTTTTCCTGTTCCGCTTTAGTCCTGCGGTGCCAATAAACGCCGCCACGGAAAATTTAGAAAATCTGGCTGTGATTTTGTACAAGTTTTGACAAAAAATTGTCAATTTTTGAGATAATGATGAATTTGAGATAAAAATAAAAATGGAAATGATCATTTAATTTGAATATTTTTTTCCGTCTATACATAGTTGGGAAAAATTTTTTTGTGACTGTATGGCATAAAGCAAAAACTTGAAAAACCCCTAACCCCGACATGTTGACCCCGACAAACCCCGACCCGACATTTGGCAACCCCGACGTCGGGGTTACTACTCTAGACAAAAAATTAAATGGAAAAGAGCAGAAATGGTGGAAGACGAAGTAGTGATCAAATCGATAATTTTGACCAATTTGTTAAAGAGCAAATATTGATCAACGCCCAAATGATCGAAAAAAGAAAAATTGTCAATGATTTTTACCAAATAACAAAAAATCAAAGAAAAAGTGGAGAAATATTCATCATACAAATGGATTAAAGTTGGAGTGGCAATTGCAAAAAAAAAAAATGGAAACCAATCGTTTACAAATTTATGCACTTTTGATGAAAATCTGTTAACAAATAGCTACAAATTTTTAAAATTTTCTCCGGTGGCGCCTATCGGCACCACCGACTTTTTCTTTTTCAAAATTTCAAAGCCCGACAGCTAAAATTCCAGTACTAAGTTGCTCAAAAAGATTATGGTAATGAAAAATATGGTTTTGATACTCATTTACTTGGATAAACTGATATGCCATTGCTGCGTAATCATTTTTAAATATGTCCTCTTTTTGACCCCGAACTTATTTTTTTAGCCTGGATGTTCTTTTTTTGAAATTTTTCAGATCGAAGCCCTGGTTTACTGCGAAAAAGAGATTTCATCTGAAATTATGCCAAGCATTATTCGACTATTTTTATTGATAAAAATTGAATTTTTGTGCCTCCGATTTTGCTTGGCGAAGTATGCAAAAAGTATGAGGTATGAGCTTTTTTTGTAGTATGAGTATGAAGTATGAGGGGGAAAAAAAGTCGGTATGAGTGTATGAGTATGAGAAAAACGCCATGCCCGAACACTGGATGCATGGTACCAAATATATGCGGAATCCGAAAACGAGTGATCGGAAAATCCCAAAAATAAAAAAATGGATATTTCTTTTTTTCAAAATTACAATTGCAAATTAATGTCACTATGAATTTGTTTTTTCAATTGCTCTTTCCATTAATCACTTCCGCTTTGATTTTGGCAGCAATTCGCCGGCGCACTTCCTCCACTTCATTCTTTTTTTGATCCATCATTTCGCGTGCCGCTTTCGCTGTCTGTGGGCGCGAATCGTTGATTTGTTTAGCGGCTTCCTTAATGGAAAATTAAAAATTATATTATATCATTAGATATTAAGAATAATATATATTAATTAGATTCATAGAAACAGGAACCTTTTAAAAGAGAAAAAATAACTGTTAAAAAAAATTGGTAGCCCATTGAATTAGGTTTTTTTTTTTTTGATCATCAATCTAAAACTTAATTTTTTATAATAAATTGAAAAATGTTGGTGTTAATTTCATTAATTAATTATTCAAGGAAAGTAATACAAGAAATTGTTTCTCGCGCTCTTGACTTTTCTTCTTCAACAATTTGTCCCTCTGATCACGCAAATATTGCCGTCGGTCGCTTAATTCACTTTCTGAAATGCCATCGCGTTGTTTGAGCAGACTCTGAATAAAATTAAATAAATTTCAAAAACAAATGAGTAAAAATTTTGGTAAAAAAAACGTACACGGTACGCCAAATCGCTGCCTTTTTCCTTAAAAAATGTTTAAAATTTTCTTTTAGCACTTCCTTTTTAATTTTCCAATCACTTATTTCTAACATTTTTATTTTGTTTTATTTGCATTTTGCATTTGTTTTTAATATAAACTTTTTTTTTTTTTTTGTAATTTTCGATTTTACATTTTCCTCCGTCAGATTTCTTTTCAATTATTAAATTTCGTAATCTTATATTTTCTTTTGGCACTTCCCTATAATTTTTCAATCTCTGGTTTCTATCATATTTTTTATTTAGTTATATTTGCATTTTACATTTATTTACTATTAACTTTTTTTATTTTAAATTTTACTTTTTCCGCCGTCACTTCTCTTCTCTGTTGTGGTGCATGGACTTGGCCCAATGAAAGTCGTTTTTCCTGCTTGTTGGCCGGCTTTTCGTTCAATTTATTTGCATCATTTGCATTTGCTTCATTCCCTAAATCTGCGCTTTTCCGTCGTTTTTCGTCCGAATTTGGCAGTTTTAAATCCCCCGAATTTGTTGTTTTTGTCGTATTATTTTTCTTCGTTGTTGGTGATGGGCAAATTACAAAATTTGGGTTTTCATCAAATTTGACCAATTTTTTGGTGCTTTCTTCTTGTTTTTGGGCTGGTGATGATGTACTTGGCAATTTATCTGCTTTTTCTTCAATGTCCAAATTCAATCTGTTGAATGAATGAGCACTCTAAAATTTTAAACAATAATAAATTATTGAATAAAAAAATAATAAAAGACAGAATATTTCGCTAAAAAGGGCGGGCCACTATTCGTTTTCGAAAAATCAACAAATGAATTAGATAAAATGGAAATAATATTAATTTCTATTTTTGGGTAAATTTGATTCTTATAATAAATTAGTCTTACTTTGTTATACTTATCCCCGATTTTATGAAAAGCATTTGTGCAAAATGAATGTTAAAACTTTGCAACACTATTTAAAGTGCCGATAGCGAAAGATGAAAGTTCAAAAATTTTGCAATAAAATTAATGGAAAATTTGCCTTGTTCAATGCCTGTTCCAGCAACTTTTGTTCTCGCCGACGCATTTCCTCCAATGCCGATTTGTCCATCAAACTTTGGCGCATTGCTGTCTCCATTTGGGCAAGCAATTCTTGCTGCAAGCGCTGATCACGTTCCCATTCGGCACGACTTTGTCTTAAAGACAATTAATTTTTTTAATTTTTTTTTCATTTTGTGATTTCACTATATATATATATATATTTTTTTTTCATTTTTTTGTATTGCCCGCTTTGGTTATTTCAAACATAAATAAAGTTTTGCGAAAACACGAACAACAATTTACTTTTTTGCAACTTTCCGCCGGTAGTCAAAATAGTGACCCCAACCAACAAGGGATGGTATCCGACCCCAAAAATAGTCGGAAATCGGTATTCGGAAATAGGAAATTTTTTAAAAAAAATCTTTGACAAAAATTTGAAAAATTTTGATAATCAATCTCAATTTGTAAATTACTCTGCATAAAAGTAGGTACGATGTTTGTTAAGTCAAAATGATAATTCGGAATTTCGACCCATCCCTGCAACCAACGACTAGTTTGTCTGACTCAAAATTTTTAAGGCTTTTCTTATTTAAGACGATGAACAATTCCGTCTTGTCGTTTCGACCATGAATCCCCGATTTGAACTAGAATTTTTTCATTTAATAAATTGTTAAATGGCGCTCCCCACGGAACTGTGCCCCTTGAAAATTTTCCAAATTTGAGGGCTTTAATGAAGACAACAACGATTTACTTGAGGACCGACATCATTATGAATCGATCGCTTTCATCCTCATCACCCAACGAATTCCACATATCCGCTTCCTCCTGGTCAAGCTTCAACGAGCTGGGCAAAAGTCCGTTCAAATGCTTAATAAAGATAATTATTATTTTTATTAGTTAATTAATTGAATTAATTAATAAAAGCGAATAAAATTATTTGCCTCAATCATCTTCAATGCTTGTAATTGCAATTCAATATTTTTACGCATCATCATCGGCACAAAAACATCAAAATCTTGGGCAGCGACAATTGGCTCCAAAAAAAGCTGACAAACATTATGAATAAATCATTTTCAAATAATAATTTGATTAAACGGAGACTATGCTCGTCCTAGTTCATCCCTGTAATTATAGGATTTGCGACTTATGTTGTTAAAATCCTAATTTTTAATATTCAAAAATGTCGGGGTAAAATACTAAATTCAAAAACGCTTTAAAAATTCTTTTCCTGTTTTTAATAATTTTTTTCGATAAAAAAAAATAAAATCTTAATTAGATTATTTCGCTTTTTATTTTTAATTATTTTTTTATTTATTAATTTCAATTTATTGTTTAAGAATATTTTTATTAAATTAATTATCCAAATTAGATAATTAAACTTTCAAGTGAAATCTTTAAAAAAAAATTACCCGCTCTTTTTGGCTCAAATTTTTTGCAAATTCAGTGCTTTTCAATGTTTTCATCAGTTGATCTCGCGTTGTGCCACTATCCGAGCAATGAGCATCCAACAAGTCGTGCACAATCTTACGGTATTCCGCGTACAGTGTATGGTAAGCATCGCTACTGGTCGACGCATCGCTAACATTTGAGTCCCGATCAAACACTAAAAAATATATTTAATATAGAAAAATACTATGTATTCAATATAATGCAGTTAGAATGTTTTTTTTTTTTTGGCAAAAATGCCTTGAAAATAAGGCCCTAAATCGGGCTTTTTTCCTTGTTTTTTTTGGATCGGAAACAAGAAAGAAACCAATAACTAAAGAAAATTTCTAACTGTCACTTCTTGGCCAAAGGTTGAAATTAAACAATTTTTGATTTTCCATATAAAAAAAGAAGATCCAGTCCAAACAAAAAAAATTTTGGGGTCAAAAATAAGAACCATTTCGATAAATGATTACGCAGCAATTGTGCATCAATTTATCCAAGTAAATGAGTTTCAAATACTATGTTTTTCATTCCCCATAATTATTTTAAGTAAATTTCTGACAAGCAAATAATACATTTTGGAGCATGTCTAAATTTACAATTTTGAAAAAGGAAGGGTTGGCGTTGCCGATAGGCGCCGTTGGGAAAATTTTTCAAAATTTGAATGTATTCATGTAATTTGACAAAAAAAGGTCCAGTTTTAGGAGTCGGGGGCGTTTCTGCCCCCACGTTTCGGCACCCGGCTCGTTTCGGCCCCAAGCCAAACGTAGTAAAAAACGTACGCTAAATTTTTTTGAAGAGACCCTTTTGTTTTAGACTTAACCCCCAAGATTTTTTGAATACCTAACCATCTAGTTTTTTTTTTTAAATTCACCTCCTAGTTTTAAAAAATTCTATTCTATTTCTTTATTCAGAAACTAGCGGGTTCGGTTTTAAAAAAAAACTAGGGGGATAAGTTTTAAAAAAATATGTGTACGGTTTTTCTGTTTTTGGCCTGGGGCCGAAACGAGCCCGACCCGAAACGTTGTGGCCGAAACGACCTTAGCTCCAATTTTAAATCCTTTTTAAACAAAAAAATTCAAGGGGGTTGAGTGTCCGGCGGCGGGAAATTTTAAATATATTAACCAAATCGCTTCAAAAATTGTAAAATTTAGTAATATTTTCATTTATTTTTACCACACTGTAAGAAAAAAGAACATTTCCTTTAAAAAAAGAATACCTGAGATCCCTGTTTTAAATCCCACAATTTAATCAAAATAAATTATTGTTTTTACCGGTTGAGCGCTGTTCAATAAATTCACAGATCGGAATTTGCCAAAGCTCACTGCGCAAAAATTCCATAAATGCATCAAAAAGTTGTTCCTCTTTTTTGCTGATGGATGCGCGACGTGAAAACATTGTTAATATTTTAGTAGCCAATAAAATCTATTACGAAACAAATTTTTAAGCTATTATTAAAAACCATAAAAAAAATTTCACCCGGAGCCTATGCAATTTTTTCGAGAAAAATAGATTTGAAAATTTAATAAAAACCAAAGGATTTTCACGTATTTATGAGAAAAATTTGGTTTTTTTTAATTGGCCCAAAAAATTTTTACACATTCCATTAACTGCTGGATAAAATTAAAATGGAATGACGAGAATGTCACCACAAAAATAAGGAATTGGTTGTGTTTCCATGACAATGCCGCCATATTTGTTTGGCATTTTGGACAGATTTTGCGAATATATCTTGCTGTTATGTTATTACCAGTCAACAGGCTAGCAGAAAATATGGAGTAAAAAATCGAAAAATATGGTAAAATATGGACGAAAATATGGCAAAAAATTGCTTGAAGCAAAGACAAAAATTCTTAATTTTAAAATATATATAAAAAGGTAAAAATTTGGCAAAAATTTTTTTAAGAAATTTTGCCTAATTCTTGCCGAAAAATTCATTTTCATTTTTATGGTAAACTTTTTTCAAAAATTTTCAAAAGTTGAATCTTAGGGGGTGTATTTTTCGTTTCTAATGCATTTTTCTCATGAAATTTTTCAAAAATCCCAACATAATGCCAAATAGGAAATATGGACATAAATCGCGAAATATGTAAAAAAATGGATATAATAAACCATCCTAGAAGCTTCAAACCAAGCTAAAAACGGGGGTTTCGTGCGTTTCAGGCCGTTGCGAGTTCAGGAAAAAAATAGGATTTTCATATTTTCTGACCCTACTAATCATTGTAAAAAGAAAAGAACCAAACATCAACAATAACGACAAACAGAGAAATATTTAAAGGAAATCTTTATTAAATTTAATGGGGTTGGATACTGTCAAAAGATGGGTCAGACGGTAGGGTATACATTGGTTAATTTGATCACAGTTATAAATCTTTTGAATTGGAAATTAATCTAAATCATCTTCGGCTTTGGCTGATTTTTTGGCCAAATTCTTTAGACAAAAACATTTCCTTGATCGTTTCAATTTGGTGTCAAGTAATTTGGAAGTTCCTTAATTTTTTAAGTTTTTTATTATTTTACAAAACTTCGTTAATAATTATTAAATAAGGTACTTGCCTAGAAAAACAAGAAATGCCAAAGACAGACAAATTGAATTTTTATTATTTTGGAAATTTGAACCAAAGTAACTGCTGGCGCTTATGTAAATTCCACCCACCACTCATGCGCATTTATAAATCAGACATTTATATTGATTTCCCGACTAAACTGGCCATAGATTAATCTTGCTATTACCCGAAAATTTTTAAAAAATCTTGGTAGCATGCGGTAGCTTTTGATTGGCCCTTTAAGCCTACTAATTTCCAATGATGCGCTATTGTACGGTGCCAAAAGTGTAATTTGGTTTCCATTAAGAAATTTCTGATCAGTTTTACTCGAAATGTTAGTATAAACGAATTTAAAATCTTTGTTTTTACGGCCTGACAATGTAATTACTTAAAATTTTTGGCTAATATCCCCTACAATTGAATAAATTTTAGCTAACCTGTCGAATCTTTGCGTTCTTTGGACGCGTCCTTAGATTTTTGGATTTGTTTTTTCAATGGGCACAGCCAATTAAGGCACGAATTCTCAACAGCGATCACACAAAGAAGCAGCACAAAAACAATAAATTCTTTCTTGAAAAAATTCATTTTTTAATTCTTTAAAATAAAATTTTTGGGAAATTTGAAGCCTTTATAAGCAAAAAAAAAAAAAAATGATCTAAATAAACACCATGAATTCGATTAATGCATATTGCCAGCAACTTTTTTTGCAAAACAATGGAGCTACGTCAGTCATCACCATATTCGTGTAAACGTATTATGGCAAATCGATGCCAACACATGAATTTATAATTAAAAAATAATTAATTTGTTGGGACCGAAAAACTCGTAACTTCCGCCTGTGCCTGTGAACAGGGTTGCGAGCCAGACATTTTGGGGAATTAAAAGAAAGTCGTCAATTGCATTTGAGTCTCTAAGATTTTTTTTTGTTCTGGAACTTTACACAATATCCCAACCCCCGTGAATTCATTTAAACCGAACACAGGTACCGACAAAATGGTTTTTTGAAAAAATAATGTGATAGTGTTGCACAATTTATAATTTACCTTTTTTACCATTGACAATATCTATTTTCGTGAATGATTTTTACATTTAACGCACCAGAAATTCTAATTCATTTTTTGAGCATCGACTTGCATCCTTTGTGGTTCATTCATTTATTTATTTAATTCAATTCTAATTTAAAAAAATAATCTTTTTTTTTTTGAATCTTTACCAAAAAAAATTAATAATAATAAAAAGATTTTTGGAGCACCTAAATATCTTAGAGAAAGGATAATTACAACAAATATGCAGATGAAATACTTGAACTAACAACTTCACTCATAAGAATTTTCTTTAATTTCATATTGCAACGCTTAAGTGTCAACAGAAAGACACAATTTTTTCGTGGAGGGAAGAAACCGATTGTGAATTTAAAACATCCAAAAATTTGTCAGCCAAATTAAAACCAGTTTTTCTGTTCAAAAAGAGAGGAAGGATGGATGAGATGATTTCTGTGGTGACATTGAACAAAAATTCAAGTTGATTTGTGGGAAAATTATTATGCAGAAGAAAGAAGTAGTTGTTATAAATATGTTGGATCTTTTGAAGGTTTCTGAAAATTTAAGTAAAAAAAAATAAAAAAATATTTAAAATATACTTAATGACAATTCACTACCTTTTTAATTTGTTATTCATATAAATGCTTGGGGCTGCTTAAATGCACCGTCGGCAAAATTTTAAAATATGATAACAGCTTTACCATAAGAAAAGATATGTTTTATGAAAAAAGTACCTGTAAATTCATTTGTTTTTTTGATAAATTTTTTGACTTTTTTACATCTTGGGCAACATTCTAGTGAATAATTTGAAGCCAAGTGCGAGTGCTACTTTCCCTGTCTGTCAGATGATCCGACTTCTAAACATAATCTTTAACAACTTTCGTTAACACAAACTAATTATGATTCATTATTCTTTTATCCATATTATTTTAGCAAAATTTACGAAGGGTCAAAAATGAATTGTGCTCTTAATTTGGTCAAGTTCCACCTCCTTTTGTCCACTTCTGTCTTGTTATTCCTCACCATACATTTGTCACATGAGTGCGGTTTTCCAATGCCACAACCATCGGTTGTCTATTGTGGCGGTGGTGGCGGAGGTTGTGGCGGCGGTGGTTGTGGTGGTGGATGTTGTGGACGCCGAAAACGCGAAGTTGCAATTATTTACAGGAATAAATTTAATTTAATAAATTCAAAAAAGTTTGACAAAAACGGTGCTAGGTCGTTTCTTAAAAACCGCCTCTATGGGCGTTTCTTAATCCACCATTTTTACTGAATTTTCGACTAAATCTAGTCATAACTTTTCTTACAACCAACCAAATGAAATAATCTTGGTATCCTAAGATAGCCTTTGAATTGCTCTATAAGATAGATAAATTTCAAAAAATTTCATTAACTTGAAAAAATTGGAGCTAAAAAAGTGGAAAAAATAGCCATAACTTTTGAAAAGCTTATTGAAATTTCTTGAAATTTTGTTACCTTATAAAGCACAATATAAGGGGTATTGTATGATGCCAATATTGCTTAATTTGGTTGGGTTCTAGAAATGTTATGACTTGATTTAGTTGAAAATTCACTAAAAATGGCGGATTTAAGAAACGCCCATAGTGGCGGTTTTTAAGAAACGTCCCAGCACGGACAAAACCCCTCCTTTGGTAGTGATTTCCTTTTTGTTCGCCCATGATGAATCAAAATCTAACGCCGTAAAATTGTAATCAATTTCAAAAGACAACTTATTCCATTCTTAATAAAAAAGACTTATCGAAAGCCAATATATTCGTATTTTTTTAACCAATAAAACAACAACTTTTCCACAAGAGCCGATTTATCCGAATTTGCAGAATAATTTCTATTATTTATAGGGGCAGAGATTGTAAGCTTTAAAAAACGCCAACTATGACAACAAAATATGCCATAAAACCCCAAAAAAAAAAAAAAAAAGCTAAAGTATGACCTAAAATATGCACTAAAACTGCCTATTTTGTAAAGAATACGATCACGCTTAAAAACTAGGTTAAATAAATATATTATATATTTTAATCTTTAAAAATTTAATCATGCATACTTTTAAGGCAAGTTCAACCGATTTTCAAGGACAGAACTGTGCCATGCCCACAAACTGAATGGCGCGAAATTATTAAAAAAGTCAGAGTTTAATAAATAAAAACAATTAATTTTTTTAGCGGAACCGGTCATTTTGGCGTGGCCACTTTGGCGTGGCCGTTTTGGCGTCGTTGGTCATAACTTGTCCAAAAGAAAGCTAATTGAATATTATTACTACCATTCGATAGCTCTTGGTAAGCTCTATAAGCCTGCATAATTTCAAAAAATTTGGTCCACCCAATAAAAAGTTATATTCAAAAACGTTTAAAAACTCAAGAAAATTTCCGAAATTTGAAATTTTTTTATCTTTTTTGAATATAACTTTTTGTTGGGTGGACCAAATTTTTTGAAATTATCTAATATCGAATGATACCAAAAATATTTAATTTGGTTCCCTCTGAGAAAAGATACCCAACGACGCCAAAATGGCCACGCCAAAGTGGCCACGCCAAAATGGCCACGCCAAAATGATCCAGACCGTTTTTTAGAGCATTTTATCATCTTCTACCGTAACTGGGCATACCGACACTTCCACGATGGCAATTCAAATGGCATTGAAAAATCGTTTCCCGTACAATAAATTCTTGGTCATTTGTTCATCTGTTGATGATAGTAAGCAGAAAAATGATGATAAAATTCAAAATGGAAGTGGCGACGAAGGACAAATGCCGGCTCAAATGCAGTTAAGGTAAAATGTCGTACAAGCAATGAAAATAAAAGGACGAAAAAATACAGTAGTCCTTGAAAACCAATGGCATATGTGAATCCCGAATGGAAATTGCAGAAAAACCGTCAAAATTTAGCCTATCATTTTTGGTTCCATTAAATTAGATACTGTTAATTCAAGGGGCTATTCATTACTAGGGATGCAGAAAATATGGAAATCCATATTTTTTTTCCTGAACTTGTAATGGCATGAAACGCACGAAAAACGTCTTTTTAGCTTGGTTTGAAGCTTCTAGGATGGTTTTTTAAATCCATATTTTCCATATTTTTCCATATTTCGCGATTTATGTCCATATTCCATATTTTGTCCATATTTTGGCATTTTGCCCATATTTTATGTCCATATTTTGGCATTTTTGGAAAATTTCATGAGAAAAATGCAATAAAAACGAAAAAAAAAATTCTTGAAAATTATCAAAAAATGCCCTCAAAAATAAAGAAAATTCAAGTTTTTTCTAAAATTTTTTCTAATTTTGTTTTCTATATTTCTGATCAAAAAAATTGATATCGAATGCGTTTTCACTCCAAAATTTGGAAATATATATCTCATTTGCAATTATAAACAACGCTAAATTTTTTTGAAAAAATTGCACTATTTTGATAAAATTTTATGCCCATATTTTGGTCCATATTTGTCCATATTTTGGCATTTTTCCATATTTATGTCCATATTTTGCGATTTTAAGACCATATTTTATGGCCATATTTCGCGATTTTTACTCCATATTTTCTGCATCCCTATTCATTACCCTGCGAATATAGCGTTTGATTTAGTTCTGCTGGTGATGGATACTGTAATGTCGTAGAGAGCCTACTGTGGTGCCACGCTGTTTCAATGAGTGCATGACGAAAATTTACTGAAATTTTCCATGCTAATAAAGGCGATATTAAGATTGTTTTTTTTATTATTGGTTGCTACTGACAAAATATAATTATTAAATAACAAAATGTGAAATTCAAATGAAGGTTATGGTATTTCAATTGCATTTTGCAGGCACAACATCCTTTACATTTGGGTTCTTTTGAAATAAACAAGAAAAATAGAAAAATTGCAAAAAGAAATATAAAAAGTCAAAAAACAGTTAGTTGAGAGGGCAAAACAAAAGAATTTTTAGCAATTTTGGAACTCATCACCAAATTTCATTTTCCATTTCTCAAGGTTCCGGGCATTGGCGCTCAAAACCTTGTCAACCTTGTAACCTTGTCAACCTTGTATTTTCCAAAAATCACAAGGCCGGGTTGCGGGGCCTTGCAAAACCCGGCACCGGGCCCGGCCTTGTCCGGTCTCTAAAAATATGTTATTAGCTTTTTCAAAAGTTTTAGCAATTTTTTCCACTTTTTTGGCCATATGAAAATTCAGCAAATTTCACTTTTTGTCCTTCGACGTATCACCATGGAAAAGGAAATAAAAAGAAAGTGAAATGAATTGACAAAAATGAACAATTTGTAACACCATTTTTAAATTTTGTGGAAAAAATATTTCGCAACAGACTGTACCGTACAATCAATGACTCTGTTATCTGTTTAAAATTTCATTTTTTTTTATTTTTCTGGAATGCTTCTCCAAATTGCTCTCTCCATTTATATATACTCGCTCGTGAAATTTTCAATGCTTTGGCAATTTTTCTATCATTCATTTTTAGGGGCTTCTTTTTTATCTCCCAATATTGTTTTATCGTTTCCATTTTTTCTTTGGCACTTCTTTTATCTTTTATGCCAAATTCTTTCTTCCATTGGTAAATTACTGCTTGACTAACTCCAATTTTCTTGCCAATTTCAGCATAATTTTTGTTCCATTCCTTTTTTGAATATTTTCCTTTTTGCTTATATTCATCTTTCATTACAATGAATTTTCGCACTATTTCTATTTTTTGTTGATCTGTTTTTAATTTGTGATTATTTTGTAATTTTTTATTTAGTCCAAATTCTTTAATCGATGCATAAATTTGTGGTCGATTTGTGCCCAATTTCTTCGCAATTGTATCTTCAATTTTACTCCATTCTTTTGTTGAATGTTTTCTCATTTTTTCTTTGATTTTCTCTTTTATTTTGTAAAAATCATAGACAGTTTTTCTTTTTTGTCGATCATTTAAAATTTGATCATTTTTTGATTTATTTTTGCCAAATTGATGAAAATTGTTATTGTCCCATCCTTTTCCAAAAATTTCGCCAAATGATTTTGCCATTTTTTTGTTTGTTGACTCAGTTTTTGCCAATGAAACCAATGCGATGGGGAGGAGAAAGATGCATATGAAAAATTTCATTTCAAAGTTTAGGCAATGGCTAAAAATTTTATGATACTAATAAAAAAAAATTTAGACCAAATCAAAACTAATCGTACAAATAAAAATTAAACAAAAACTCAAAATTTGTATTAAATAAAATAAGAAATATGAATTTAATAAAACTTAAATAAATAAGTAGCAAATGAAATCAATTATTGAAAAAATTGATCGCCATTGGATGCTTAAAAATAAAAATAATAAAAATATTGGAAAAAAACTCTTCATTCAAAACCTAATAACCCTAAATAAAACTATGAAAAATTCATAAAAATTTCCGTAGAAAATTCAGAAAGACAAGATCAAATTCCATCCGAAGACTTGTTAGAATAAAATTCTAAAAATGGTATAATAATTCATATGGGAATGTGAAGAAATTAGTGAATTCGAAATGAAAAAACATGCTTTTTAAGAGCAAGAAAAATTGCCCCTTTTATAGTGTTGCCTTATTTTTTAGTTTCTGAATTTTTATACAAATGCCAAATTTCAGAATTATTACTTCATTTATCGGCTTTCTAATAAAAAAATGTCAAAAAGACGTTATTTTTAAACAATTTTTTTCTGTAAATTTTATCTAATTTTCTCAAAAATTCTCCGGCAGCGCCTATTGGCACCGCCAGACAGCATTTTCTTTTGATTTTTTTCAAAATTTAACTTAAAAATTAGTAAATATTCATAAAAAATAGGCTCAAGCATCTCCAAAATTAATCATTTTTGGGGCTTTTTTGTTAATAAATCTAAACCAAATTTTAAGAAATTTTCCCGGCGGCACCATGTTTTTCGTTGCCATTTAGAGAATTATGAGTATTTTAGCTTTAATAAAATAATGACTGTGGTGCGGAATTGACTATTGTTGCGAGAAATTTTTTGTCTTTTGATTGGGTTTTGCTAAGAAATTGCTTTCAAAAATTCGTTTCAGTAAAGAATTTTCAAAAAGATATTTTCTGGTTACCAATTGCCCTTCAAAAGGTCAATTCTTAGGGGAGTATTAATCGTGGGAAAATACGACTACGATTATCCGATTACGATTACCGTCCAAAACACGATTAATCACGATTACGATTACGATTCGCGGCAGCCCTGGTAATTACCGATTACCCCCCAGATCGTTCGGTAAACGGTAATCGGTAAATTTACCGATTTTTACCGATACCGATTTTTACCGATCCGAAAATATCGGTAAATTTTAAAAAGCATAATTATTATTCAAAAAAATTTTCCCATAACATAAATGAGTGTTAGTTAATAAAATAAAATATTATAATGAATTTAAAAAAAAACTACACAAAAAGAGTGGAGGGGAGGTGAGAAAAAATACTAGCAGTCAATCCCAGAAAACAAGTTAGAAAACTCCGGCCCTCGGAAGTGAAATTGTTGAGTGAAAATACGGGAGAGATTTTCTAATTTATTTTATTAAGATTTCTATCTTAAAGTTTTTCATAAGGATTTAAAATAAGATTGCAACCCGACCCCGCCTCCGAAAATTTAGGCTTTTTTCGGGTGTCTCCCCGACCCCGTCCTTGACCCCGACAAAACCCGACCCCGTCTTTCCCTCCCCATCGTCGGAACCCTTATTTGAATAATATTATGACGGGTTTCGGCTTGCGCATTGCGCCGCCATTAAAATTTTAGAATTTCAGACTTACCAGAAGGATAACTTTTGGATGATTTTTGAGAAAAAATCTAATGTAAAAAGGGTATAGCGGTGCCGATGGTGCCGTCGGGGGAAACTTGAAAATTCAAAATGAAATTTAAGGGAAAAATTTTGTAAATCGTTTTAAGATTTGCTTTTTTTAGAATGCATCAATGAAAAACAATGGAATTTGAAAATTATATGTATATTGAAGATGGAAAATTATAAAAATGTGAGAAAAAAATGCATTTTTGAGAAATATTTCCGAAACATAATGGCGAAGTAGAAAATTTACGCAAAATTTTCTTTTTCTCTCAAATTCCTATCGTTTTTTTGTTTTCTGCCCCCATTCTTAATAGTGCTTATTTTTACTATTAACTTAAAATTAACTTCTAAAAACTTTAATATTAAAGTATAAATAAGCAACAACAAAAAAAAGTATTTAAAATAACTTTTAATTTTATATTTGAAATCAAAAAATAAAAAAAGATTGTTATACAAAAAGATTTTAAATAACTTGCTAACTAAAAAAATTAATTTACAAACATTTCAAGCTAATCCTTTTACGTGAGTACGTCTCGAGAATTTAATTTAATAAAGTGAGAAATAAAACAAAAACAAATGAAATAACACCAAAATATAATAATTTTTGATAAATGGTAGCGCTAATGAATAGTTAATGTAATTAATTTACGACCTATTAATATGTATTTACGAAAATAATTTCCAATGGTTTTAAAGATATAAGATAGGAAGGATTGTGGGTAATAGCAAAAAGTAAATTAATTTAAAGAATTCACTCATAAAGGTTCGCTTTAACATGATCGGTCTTCATAATCTCTTCGATATTTTATATATGAAAAAAAACACACTTAATTGTTTTTTTTAGTTTATTCTATTCGTGGGAATAATTGAAACCTGAGTTTGAGCCAGGGGTGAGATTAATTAGGATAAATATATTATAAAAAGAATTTCCAATACTAATAAGAAAAAAAAGTAATAGAAATAGCTAACATTATAATAAAATAAAAAAATTTTGTTTAAATTAATTTAGGATTAATGTATTTTATTTTTATTTTTATTTTTTATTTATTTATTCGAGCAACCACAAGGTACATAAAGTACGTACATTTATAGTGATGCATTAAAAGTCAAAAAAATAAAAATAAATAAAAATTCACAGGAAATGAAATAAAAGAAAATTAATTCACAGGATGATAATGTCAAACAAACAAAGATTTTGGTATTTTGAATCTCCATGGCCTCTTTAGGCAATTTATTCCAATTATAAATTGTCCTGTTAAAAAAGTTGTTCTTAGCTTTGAAATAATTTTTTTTGCCGAAGAAAAAAGGTTTTCTATGGCTTCTTAGTGTTATGGTGAAATAATTAGGATACTTTAGATAGGTGTAACCTCTGAGAATTTTTTAAACCATGGCTAAGTCTGCTGCAATTCTCCGTGTTTCTAACCTCTTAAGCCCACATATTTCTAATCATAAGGTTTTGGGGCTAATCCGCACCTTTTAAATGCTATCCTTGTAAAATATTTCTGAACCCTTTTGATTCTATATGAAAGAAAAAGAAAAATTAAAACAAAAAAAAAATCGTGAATATGAATCTGGAAATAAAAGGTATATTTTATAACAACTAAATTTGCCGCCAAAATGTTCGAAAATAAATTTAATAATTTGTTAATTTTTGTCTAACAAAAAAAATTTATACAGGTTCAAGCCTAATTCGTAATTAACTTAAATGCTAAAATCAATAAATCTTTTATTAACCCTCCAAAATATTTAGCGATAATTTCAAAAAAATATATTAATTTTGAAATTCTGACATTTTTATTAAAGAAAAATAGAGTTGTTTTTAAACCTAATATTAAATACGCCGAGAGTACCTTTTTTAAAATATCTTTCAAAATAAAATTAGCTAGCCCCAAGCAGAAGCAAAAAATCCTTTTTGTGTGGTTAGGATAAGGGGGCTGCAAGGTTAATTTTTATATATCAATTTTAATGATAATTATTTATTCTGTTAAAGTTTATAAAATAAAATAATTAATACTCTCAGTTTTAAAAAATAACATAACTAACTTTAATGCTAAAATCAATAAATCTTTTAATAACCCTCGAAAATTTTTAGCGTTAGTATATGTGTTACAAAAAAAATATATTAATTTTGAAGATTTACTCGCAAATTCGGTAAGAATGGCGGATTAACGAAAAACAGTAGTACAATTTTTAAATAATAAGATAGTGTAATCATCAAAAATGTTACATCATCGAACTAGTACATTAGATGCGCAAATGCATCTTTTAAAGTTTTTCAAAACATGGCTAAGGTTTAAAAAAATTTTCATTTACTAAATATCTTTAAAAATTTTGAATATCGACCCTTATTTTATAAGTTTGCGGTATGGTGTCGGTTTTAACCATTAGGAGCACCTCTTTGGAGGTTTACTGTGCTCTTTGGTTTTTTTATTTTTATTATATTGTTTTGTTAGTAGTTAGGGGCCATGATTCCACCGGTTACTGTAGCCTCTCATACCTATTGGCCGCTGCAGGCCATTTGAGCGCCAGCCGTTTGGCAGCCGGTAGCCATCTGAGCGCCGGCCATTTGAGGACAACTCAGTACCAAAGCCAAAATTATTATTTAAATTTCAAATTTTCGAAAATTCCGCCAAAAATTCCATCGCGCTGCGCGAGATTCGAACCGCCGACAGCCAGTGGCAGCGTAGCACGATAACCAATCGGCCATATAGCCATCAATGACCAGAGTGTTTATTGCAAATTAAAGTGAAAAAATGACGTCACCATGCAATGCAAGGAGGGAGGGGGGGGCGAGAGTGGCGGGAGGGGAAAGGGGCAAATAAACAAATCGATTTATTGGGAAAAATCCCTTTTTTTGTCTTTTAAAAGAATAAAAGATATGGGGGACCATATTATAAAAATAGAATTGCAAATAATTTAATTAAAAACAATTTAAAAATAATTTTAAATTAGTACAAAGTTATTAACATTTAAATTGGAATATAAATAATAAATTTTGTAATTTCTATATTTTTTTCATTTCTTTTTTCTTTTTTTTCTTTTTTATGTACCGTACTCCTTAAGCCACGAATCTTTAGTGGCAAAAAAGGGGAGCAAGGGGAGGTGGGTCGAGAGTGGCAGAGAGGGGAGGGGACAGGTGGGTGCGCGGTGGCAAGGGGAGGGGTCAAGAGCGGGCGGCTGCGAGGGGGGCGGGGGTCCGGCTGGCGCGCGGTAGCGAGGGGAGGGGTCGAGAGCGAGCGGCAGCAAGGAGGGCGGGGGTCGAGAGTGGCGTGAGGGGGACTAAATAAACAAAATCGATTTATTGGGAAAAATTCCTTTTTTGTCTTTTAAAAGAAACAAAGAATTGAGGGACCATATTATTCTAAAAACATTGCGTAAAGTTTAATTAAAAATTATCTTTTAAAAATAATAATTAATACATAAATTTATAGAAAAATATAATAATTTTATTTTTTTATTTCTCATTAAAGTTATATTTTTTATGCGCTACCGTGCTCCTTGTGCAATTTTATGTTTGTTTATTTAGCCAAATTAATTCCAATTCTTTTGAAATTTTAAAATTGATTTCTTTCTTTGTGCGCACCTTTCCCAAAATGTCTTTTATGTAATTTGACACCATTTCATCAATATTTTTGTTTGAAAAAATCAATATTTTTTTTTTCCTTCTTAAGGGTATAATTTATATTATTCCAGTGTATCCAATAGTTATTGCCTAAAATATATAAATTAATTTTAATAAAATTCTAAATTTAGAAAAGAAGAAAAAATATGAGTCAAAAAGCGGGATAAAATTCACCGCCCTTGCGCTCTGAAGGACCCACACCGGCCCAAGGCAGAATTGAGCCTGCTGAGGAAGCACCGGTGTTGATGCTGAACTGTCTGCCAAACTATGTAAAATTTTTGGAAAATTTTAAACAAATTAACTCTTAAACAAATCTCAAAGGCAATTGACCCGGATCGTCAACCCACGGACCCTGTGTCCTTTCGTCTCGCCGATTGTTCGTATGAATTTCATTCGTTCGCGGTTCTGTTCGACTGCGTTTTACCCGCGCAATACGACGAGGAGAAGAAAGGGGTTGAAGAATTTAATGCGTTTCTTCGCAATTGTGGTGTTAGTTTCTTCGGCTTTTGTTGCTAATATTTTTGGCTCATAGCCGTTATTTGATAAATATGTTGGCTCGTAATCGATTTTTTCTGCTATTTGTTTATTCCCCACTCTACTTTGACAATGTCAGCAAATTCTTACCATAATTGATTTCTTTTTTGTTTTAAAAAATGGCTTAAGAACACCTCAGCGATTGTATCCCTATTATTGAACGTGCAGCGCGGGCGTTTGAATGTGTGCAGCCCGTGCCCCGTCTTGGGTTTGCCATATAAGATATTTCCCATGTATTTTGTTTAGTTAGTTCAGGGCGAGATGAACACTTGGGGGCATGTGTTCTTATTCAATCCCTGGGGTCAGGCCATCGGCTTTATATTTTTGAGTTTGAGAATTGCCTTCAGGTAATTTGAGCATTTGGCGTCAATAATGGGGTCCAATTTTCCGTTCTTTAGATTAAAGGCCACATCGAAAACGAAGATGGGTCAAGCAAACGGGTGCTGCTAGAACAGTACGAGAAATTTAATTGGATATGTGGGTTTGAATCGTTTTTATCTGTGTGTGCCATTGCGTTTTTCGCATACTTTGTTCCCATTACGCCGATGAAATGACTAATTTTTTTATTCAATTTTTTTTTTACAAATTCATAAACAGATTGATCAGAATTACTTGGTCGTTTTAAAAATTGCATTACAAATTCAAAGTCGAGTCCCAAGGACATGAAATAAATAAACACCAAAACATAATGACCACAAACATTGGAAAAAACCGATTGAAACTTCCTTTTCTTAAAGAATATTTTGGTAAAACATTTTGCCAAATATTCTTTGATCGGCTCATTCGGCATCTCCCCATAGGAGTTAAAAAAGTAGGCCACTGTTGGCGAACGGGCCCAAATTGCGCACCAATGTGTTCCTGGCAATCCTGTTGGATCCTAAAACGGGTGCATTGTGTTAGCAACTGAAAATATAGCGCACCAAATTAACGATTCTTGGCACTTCCTCGGTGAAAAGATTGGCCGAAAAATCGTATCGCCCGCCAGTGATGAACAGAGACTTCATCCGCGTTTTCCGAATGCCGTATCGGGCAGGCTCGATGTCCAACTTCTTGGCAATGTCCAGACTTAGCCCGTCCATCAGATCAACAGTCTTGACGATCAGCCTGCAGTCGACAATCTCAAGGGTGTACCTGTCCTTATTGGCGGCATCCTGGTGCACCATGACGTCATCCGATTGCAGGGCGAGCTCACTGACAATCTCGACATTGCTGATCATATACAGGTCCTGGTTGAATATGTCGGCGCTCAGTTTGCGTATAGTTTGGTAATTTTGCTCTCTTCCACTGCCTTCTTTCTTTTGTCGTTTACTTTAAGTGGGTCGCTGTCCCGGCAATAGCCTGCCACGCCAAAGTATGACTCCTTTGCTGATACAGGTAGCTGAGCTCAGTGTCCAGGAACACTTTGTAGCTGTACAGCTGATTCGAATCGTACACCTCTCGCTGGTTGATGTGCACTTTCAAATTCCGAATGAACGCCAGCCATTTGTATGAGGCCAACCGCCGCGTTGGCAGGCATCTCAACGACCACCCCATCATCTGCCACTTTTTTCAGCTTAAATTCGGTGCACACAAATATCTTGCTAAGGTCTACATAGCTGGTAATCGGGTGGATCTGAACTGCCAAGTTGAAAACTTTGCTGTTACAAAAGAAATATGCCCGCCTTAAAATGAAAGGGCCGTGAGCTGGTCGGGTTCAGCGTCAAGTACTCCCTGTAATTGGAGCTGGACACTGCACAGCTCGTTGGCGGTATTGTGAAGAAACCAACCCTGCATTTGCGACCTCAGCACTTGAAACATCCACTTTTTTTATACAACATTTCTTTATCAATCAATAATAACCGAGGAAATCAAAGCTTTTCTTCTTTAACAGAGCTTTTTGGGGAACAGTTTGTCCAACAATGTCTGAGGGTTTTAAAATGATTTCAGCTTTTTTCCCTGCTCCCTTCCTCTTCCTTCTTCCGCGCCCCTTTTGTAGCAGTCGTGATGAGCTCGCCTTGTCCAGCAATTTTTTCGCCCCTTCCTTGCCCTCTGCCATTAGTGCTTCTTTGATGGAACCGCTCTGCGAAACCTCGTTAAGGATTCGCGCGCCTGTCTCAAGCCCTTCCTTGCCAATTTCGGCAGCAATGTTTGCTGCGTACGGACTAACCGCAGAGACCATTGGCCGAAGGTATCGCCACAGATTGCGAAGTACAGACCCCACACCGGCACACTTCTGGCGAGGAACGCCCAAGAAGTAGCCGTACCCCCGCTGAAATGTCGGCGCTCCTTCAAAGACGGTGATGGGCCCTCCGCTGCCGCTTTGCTGATAAATTTTGTCGAGCCGCAGATTAGAGCTGCCAAATATCACGCGCACCATTTTTCAGAATGTTATCACTTTTTTAAACTGAAGAGTCAGCACAACTTGTCCAAAATCAAAAGGAACTTCACTTAAATGATAAGAAAAAATTTACCTAATTTTTTTACTGTGTCTTACCGGCCAGTCAATGTGCGAATCTCAATGCCCAGCACGTCCACCTCCCTTGCGATGATTTTATGGAACAATGGCGACTGAAAATCCTTCTCAACAACATCTCCCGATTTGCCCTCAACGGCAATGACTTGTAAGAGATTGGCAAAAGCGAACATAGGCCAGCTGGTCCGTCAGCGTAATGTGGGAGATTTTTCCGTCGAAAACCTTCAGTTCTAATCTGCCAATGTCGTCGGTGTAGAAAAAGCGGAACCCCTTGACCAGCTCGATCAATTCCTCTTTTTCCTCGCGCGTCTTCAGCCCGTAATTTTCGTCAAACACCTCTCTTTCGAACAGCTCGCGGAATTCGCCAATGTTCTGTTGCATATGCGCCGCCGGGTTAAATTCGACCGATTCCCATGCAAGTTCCGGGTGGCGAACCCTATGCTTGTGCACTGCGTTTACAAAATGGTATTCGTCCTTCTCGTGCAAATAGTGGATATCTGGGGTCGGGTCTTTGCCGTGTACAAGTCTCATTTATCCGCCTCGCCATGGTTTGAACTCCTTGAGCAGCTCCAATTCTTTTTGCTTTCTTGTGGCCAGCTGTTTTTGCAGCATAACCAACCGATCTTGCTCCGCCTGCTTTTGCTTCTTTAATCTTTTCTTCTCCTCTTCCTTGGCGAGTCTTTCCTCCTCTCTTTCCTTGGCGAGTCTTTCCTCTTCTCTTTCCTTGGCGAGTCTTTCCTCACCCACCTGTTTGGGTAAATTATGCCAGACAACCCGACCATCCACCCATGCCCGTCAAACACCAATTTCTTTGGCAAATGCACTTTGAATTTGTTCGTTTTATTTCCATCAAACCCAGGCGTGTTGCTGGGTTAAATTACAAAAAAGGAGTTTGTCATAGTCAACAATTAATAGAATTTGGAAAAATGAGATCGTTTCCTGGTAAGCGCATCTTTTTCATCCGTCATTTTCCATTCTTGATTACGCGAAAGTTCTTGGTTACCATGGCAGGGTCATCTTTTCTCTGCTGTTTCATGATCAAGTCGGTGCAGTCAAAGTTCAGCTTGGCACAGTCGCGGCAGAACACTTGGGTGTACTCAAGCTTTTGCTCGCCATTTTGAGTGGTCAGCCGGAAGCGCTCGTCCCCAGACCGATAGCTGCTGCCACGGCAGTCATCGCATATGAATAAGAAACCTTCATCCTCCAAACTCTTTGCTTTCTTCATCGCAGCGGCAAAATCCTCTTGGAATTTGTCCCAGCGAGACTTGCGCCCCCTCTTGGAGGGCCCCGCCTGCTGGTCAAGGAGCGGCTGGATGTCGTTGTCCAAAATTGTGATGACGTCATCATCATCAGAGCTTTTGCCTAAAAGGAGCGATTCCAAGTCAGAAAAGAAAAAAAATAAACCGTTTTTGTATTTTCGAGGGGGAATATTTTCCTTGTTCGACTCGTCCGTTGCCATTTCGTTAGGGTTATTTTTGCGAGGCGCCATTAATAATAGGCAAAAGTTTAGTAAAAAAATGAAATGATTATCAACAAAAGGTAGGTTAGCTGCAAAGCGAAAGGTAAAAGTCTTTGCGCGGGAGACGCGTGCGTGTGCTAGCACGCAGGGACCTCCAGACAGCGGCGCGGCGATAAATAGGCCACGCCTATCGCCTTTAAGAAAGTGAAAGAGTAGGTGAAAGCGAGTGTAGAGAAAGAGACAAAAAAGGCGCAAATTCAAATACCCATCTAAGACCCAAGCCACTTTATCGATTGATTCAGCTTTTTCTCATTATGGTAATCCCATTGACTTTTGCCTTGGCGAAATTTCTCAACTGAAAACCCGAAAATTTGGCGGAATATTTGAACTACCCAGAAGCGGTGAACAAAGTGGCCGCCCATCTGAACGGCAAGAAGATCAAAACGACCTACTTAAACCGTGACGGCAAGAACAAAGAAGTGAAATTTGTCAGCTTTTCGTTGAAATCCGCCTCAGACACTTACGCCTTTGAGGGCTTTCTTGGCAAGACAGACTCTTTCATTTAGTAATTATCCTCCCTCCCTTATTTAGAAGTCAAAGTTCACCAATATTTTTACATAAAACACCAGATCCGTCTACTGTATCCACAGTTGAAGTGTGTTGTGAAGTACCATAACAAGGGACACTGCAAATATTACCCGTTGGGTGAGGTTTTTTCAACCAATAAAGACAAAAAACTTGTATGTTTAGAGCTATTGGCCATTGAGGGTGCAGGAGAGACGAGTGTGTGGGATACAACAATCAACAAAGCCTTCAACAGGGGTGAAGCCGGATGACCCAGACTACTTGGACTATTTGAACTTTCGCAGCGGTTGGCAGGCCTCACTTTTTTGAGGGATGAAGCGTGCAAGACAATCAGCAGGCAGGGCCGATTTCCCCGAGATTGAGTTCAACGTCAACCAATGGGCGTTACAGTGTACTGGCCCCTACACCTGAGAACCCCACGATTTGTGCCATGGGACCAGCCGGGGAGGTGTTCGATCTGCAAAAGCGGCAACATTGAGTTGGACTACGTCATCCAACCCGAAGGAGTGACCATCTTCTCTAACCGTCTAAAGAAAGACGGCAAGAATTTTGTGCCATTTGACGAAATTGGTAGGCTGCAGGGTTCAAAGACCACATTTTACTGTTCAATTTTCAGTCGACTTTGGCGACCGCGCCAAATTTCGCATAAGATCGCGCAACAAGTGTACACTCTGCCACTTCGACGCCCAAAAGTAGTGCAGACCTCTGGGGAAGGCCAAGTCGTGCAGCCAAAAGTGGAAGAGCAGCCGACAGAAGGGACGAGCATTCAAACGCCGATGACGTCATGATTATATATTTGTTCATTTATTTGTTGTCATGGAATATCCGAGAATAAACGAGCGAGAGCTTAAATTTCCGATTCGGTCCGGGATTATTGTCAGCGGCCCATCCTCTTCGGGTAAGACGCAGATGGTCCTTCGCCTGTTAAAGCATGCGGAATTGTGACCCTTCACGATAACCGAGACAACATTATTCGACTGAAAACCCAAATTTTCCCCAACGACGAGGAGAGAATCATTTTTGTACCCAAAAATGGTTAAGCGCGAGCAGCTGATTGGCCAACTGATTTTGGACAACTATGACTATTTGAAGAGAAATTCGGCAACTGGCACGTGTGCGAAGTGAGCGGAGTGCAAGAAAAGCAGTCTTCCAACAGACCGCCGGCTCCCTATTTGTCCCATTGTTGGCACCCATACTGATTGAGGCTGCACGCTACCTCATCTCTCGGAATGGCCAATAAGCTGATTCTTTTGCCATACGAGCACTATAAGGGACTGGTGGCAGCGAAGAGCACAAAGGAAAACGATGGGGGCAACGATGACCTCGCAGAACGAACGAATTTGGGGTTCGTCAAGCGGCAGCTTCAGCACGCCCGGCGGCGGAAGGGAAACGTGAGCGAGCGGAACGCAATGTACAACCAGCAGCTGCGCCGATACCTAAAGATGCGCAAAGAGCTGAAGGACCGACCGATCCGTGTTCAGCTAAGCAACGGGATGCAAGTGCTGAGCAAGCGACGGGAACCGGCGTCCACATAAAGCCCGACCCTGATGAACTGAGCGAAAAGAGTGTGCTGTTGGGCGAAGATGCGGAGGAGGAGGAATTTGTTGAGACGCCCAAGTTTTTAACCCCATCAGCGCTGGAGGAGCAGCTACTTCCGCCACGGTCGAGCAAAAAAGCGGCCAAGGAGTTTGAGCTGCAGAACAAGAAGGACAAGCTGTTGGCCATCATAATGTCCGACCCCTCTCGCTTTGGGGCGACGAGTATTGGGCGGGTAATGAACTTAAAGACCGGCATGGAATTTATCGACTCGGACCTGCAGTGGTCGGTCGACCAACTGATCGACCTTCGGCCGGAAAATGCCCCTTTGCCAAGGGGTACGCGTGAGCTGAAGAAGAAAATTGCGCAGGACTCAACTGCCAGCCAATAATGACAGGTGGCAGTGTGGGTATCATGTGCGTGTCACGTGTTCTGTGCTTCAGATGTTCAGGCAGACTTGGCAGACTTCCAGGCACTTTCGCGCAAAAACGCAGGCAATCGATACCTTCTATTGGCAGTGGATGTGCTGTCAAGGCAAATGTTCGGAACGCCCGTCAAGAGCAAGAGGCCGGCGGACATGAAGAGGGCGTTTGAGGAGCTGTTTGGACAGATGCCAAAAATGCCCGAAACGCTATACACCAACCGGGGATTGGAATTTGTTGCAAAACCCCTCAAGGATTTTTACTTGGAGAAGGGCATCAAAAAATATGAGACAAGTTCAAAGAAGAAGGCGGCTGTTGCGGAACGTGCCATTCGCACCCTAAAGACACGACTGTACAAGTATTTTTCCGCCGAAAACACCTCTACATGGGTGGACGTGCTGCCAAAGTTTTTTGAGTGCCATAAATAACTCGGTGTGCCGAGTGACGGGACTAAGGCCGAACGAAATTGACGACGAGAATGCATGACAAGTGTGGAAGCGAGTGTATGGCGAGGCCATTGCTGTACAGCCGACACAAAAGCCAAAGATTAGGGCAGGGGAAAGTGTTCGAATACCCGAACCCAAGCATATTTTTGAAAAAGGTAAGACTTTTTTTCCGAATTTTCGTGTAATTTTATATATATTTTAGTATAATACGCCAAAATATTTGGACCACGTATACAAAGTGGATGAAGCGCGTACCACAGACCCCAACACTTTTACGTCAAAGACTACTATGGCACAAAGTTGAAGAGAAAATTTATTTGCCAGAAATAACCAAAGTACAAGTGAACGAAAATACAATGTATCGAATTGAGAAAAAATACAAAGAACGAACGAGAGAAGGTAAAAAGAAATACTTGTGAAATTTATTGGCTTTCCAGAAAAATATTGAATAACAAACGATGACATAAATGAATAAAAACATTGATTAACAAGCACAATCATGGGGATTATTTTCTCTACAATATTCGCCAGTACTATACCCGAATGGGGCAACATAGAGTCCTTTATTTCGGATCACTCCCTTATTCACTGTCGGGTTGAATCTTTTCACCAGCGGCACAGTAAAGATATCTCCCTTCCTGGTGATTCGGAAATTCTTGGTCGGATAGTCGAACTCGACGTTGTTGTTCGGCTGCCCCCAATTCTCTAGCACCATATCCTTCATTGAGTCGAAGGTGATGCGCTGACAGGCACCCGAGTCGCGGGTAATTCCCCGCAGCTTCATCTTGTACTCGTCCTGGCACGTCGCGTTGTTGCGCAGCCAAAACGCGTACGCCTTTGGGCCAGCTAAAATAATTTCAGACATTTATTTCCATAAATACACCAAGTTTTCTTACCACAGATGTACTCGAGGATTGTGTGCCCAGGGTACTCATCGGCCAGCTCTCCAAGTTGGTCACCCCCGGGGAGCGGGTCCCCTAGCGCTGTTTCGAAGTCGTAGAAGATGCTATCCGTGTCCTAATAATCCAAAAATCATTAGTTAATTTAGGTATTACAAATTTTACCATGTAGAGGATACGGGTGTCATATCGCTCAACGCCAGGTGTTGGCCTGTACACTTTGATCAGCGATTCCAGCAGATGGACTCGCGCGGGGGATGTTGTCTACAAGGCAATGTTGCTGGTGTCGTTCTCAACAACGTGCTCATCCTTGGCCTTATAGCAGACCATCCAAAACTTCTCCGTCAGTTGGTCGACGCTGCTGATTTCGATTTTGGCGCCGTTCAGTAGTTTGGCCAATTCGGCATGGCCTTCCACTATCTTCGTTTTCGTCAGTCGATTCAGAAGCGCAAAACGCTCCCACAACTAGTTGAGGCACAGCTTTTATAAGTACCGCAGTCCGGGATTAGGCTTGGCGTTATTGGCGTCAAGTTGGACTTCGTTGTCTTTCCATGGGTTGTTGAGGTAGTCCTGCTTCCGGCGCTCCAACTCCTCCTCTTCAATTCCCTCCTCCGAACAAGTGGCAGGAAACCACTCGCTTAATTTCATCCATTTAAAAAATACTTGTATACTAAAAAATTACCTTCAAATTTCATTTTGAGAAATTTGTTCAGGTAGGGGTGGAAGAGGTCACGGCTCCTATCGCGGGCCATGAGCCAAAGGTACGCACGGTAGACACGCGTCACTTTGTAGCCAGAGCGGAGCGCGGCCGCAAATTCAAAGTGCGGAATGGTGATGGACAATCCTATGCAACATATTTTTTTATACCGTCTTTTGACCTTTTTTTTACCTCTTTCCTTGTCCTCAAAATGCGGGCAGTTGTATTCAGCGTCAAATTTGCCATTCGGATACATCTCTGCACACTTGCGGCACAGAGCAAAAAGGAGCCGATTGTTCACACGGTGTGGCAGCACCGGAATGTCGTAAAGGCAATGACGTGGCGGCACGACATAGCACTTGATGACCCCCTCCAATTTGTTGCCATCGTCGTCAACAATGTCCGCAGGCTCGCGCCAGTCGACATCCTTGTCCATTTGAACCAAGGTTGGGTGGCCGATGGAGTAGGTCGTGTACATGTTCCTTAAAAACCACAAATTTCACATATAATTTAATTTCCATTTCTTACCGTGATGGGTAAAGACTGTTGAAGTCCTTTACTTTGATTGTGCGGCTATGCCAATCACCAGTTTCTGGGTTGATCACCGATGCCCCAAGCCATTCGGGCCCCGTCCGTCCTTAAGCAAAAATTAATATATTTTGCCAATTTTCTAAGATAAAAGCTACCGCCAAAGAAGGCGTCGTGAAAATCAATCGGACCGGATTCGGGACAGTTGTCGAAGTAAGCCTTCATGCCGGATCGTCTTCCAGTTGTTCGGTTAGCTCGCACTCCCATCTTTTTGAAATTGGATTGGCAAAATTTGTTTCAATTTTCTTACCAATTGACTTCGATGGCCAAGTCTTTGTCCTCATCGGGGCGCTCCACCATGCCGTCCAAGCTATAGTTGCCATACTTAAACTCGCCGCCAGGGCTCTCCACATGCCGCAGCACCCGCCCCTCCTCCCGCATTTCCTCTTCGGCACGCCACTATGACACGCATGATGAGAAAATTATTTAAAATTTTCTTTTACTACCTTCAGGTATTTTCGCGCTATTGAACTCTGCTTGCCACGCTTTTCATAGCCCATGTGGGGGATGATGGCAATTTTCTCCCCGTCATGGTCCGCCAAACTGACAAAGTACTTCATGCACGCAGTGGGGATGGTGATGGAGTCAGTGATGTCATGACAAGGCCGCATCTTTACCACGCCATGGGCCAGGTTTTTACGTCTTCAAAATTTAAAATTTTTTCCTATTCTATTTCGGAATTTTTACCTGTCATGCAATAATCGGCAATGACTTCGCACAAGTCTAAGGGCGTCTCCTGGTTTTCATCGTACCATTGCTCAAATTTTTCGCGCTCCGCTGGGAAGAGATTGCCTGGGTAGTAGTCACCCATCGGTGGCAGGGTGTCCAATACGGTGCCATAATTTTCAGCCTATGAATTTTTAACTTTTTTTTTTAATTTTTTTAATTTTTCTGATTTTTCTTACCTTTTGTACTTTTGGGGAAAATATTTTTTATTTTCCACCCCTTCAATTGCCAGATCGAACGTCTTGACAAAGGCGGCCAATTTGATGGGGATTAGCTTGTAACTGAAAGCAAAAGAAATTATCTATTTTTTTTCTATTTTTTTTACCTATCCCGAAACACTGTGGTGGTAATGGCTCCTCTCTTTTTCGCTTTCATCTCCAGCAGATGGTTCTCCTGGCGGATGAGCTTTGGTCGGACTCCCATGCGCAGCATTTTCCCGTAAATCAGCACGTGATCATAACGGGATCCTATAAATTTCTTATTATTTTTCTGACTTTTATTCAAAAATTTACCGGCATAAGCGTAGGCATATGTTGTGACCGATTCTGGCTTTTCCCCCTGCTCATCATAGCCCAACATGTAATTGTTCTCGGCGTCTTCGTCGTCTGCGCTGTCCTCCCCGCCTTCCATGTCATCGTTTTCAATGCCACGAGGGTTGTTGTCGTTTGCACGTCTCTTTCTACGCTGCGCTTCGCCGGGAACCATGCCGAGGACGTCCGTCTCAAAGTTCAACAGCCACTTGGTGAACGCGGCCAGCGGATCTTCTACGACATTTGCACACTCCACGTATGTTTGCCAAAACTCAAAAGGGGCCCAAGAGTAAGTGCGGAAACGGCCGCAGAGAGCGCAGGCCCGCTCCAACTCCTGGTCCCAAATGCCCTTTTCAATGCACCGTGTGTAAATGTGACATGCGCGAAGCAGAGGGTAACCTTTGAATTTTCACGAAATTTAAATGCTTGTGCCAAAAAGTCTACTTGATGTTTGAATCGCGCGAGATTAGGGTCCGGCTTGAAGTCCGTGGTGCATTCAAAATCGAAAAAGATGATGCGCTTATCCTTCTTCACTTTTGGCCGGTAAGGGATGTAGCAATTGCGCGGTACGTGGAATCCAAGGCAAATTTTGCAATTTCTGTCTGCAAACATGGGCTTTTTGTTTGTGATGCTGAAATTAATTAATTTAACAATAAAACTAATAAAAAGGTTAAAAATCTTGTTCGTAATTGCCAACAAATGCTTTCCAAGATGGCTTCATTTTTCCAGAAGTTTCAAAGCAGAAAAGTCGGAATCGCCCTGGGTAAAGAAGATCATAATATTCCTTAATCAATATTTATTTATTTATTATCTATTTAATTTGTTATATACCTGAATCGATCGCCATATTCAACAATAGAGTAAAACGGAAGGTCCATCCTGATGCGGCTTGCATGGCACAAAACTTCAACGTCTTCGAACTGCCTTGCCTCGTCCCTCTTGTATTCAGAAAATCGTTGTTGGGGCAGCACAAACTTCTGCCGCAAAAATTTAAAGGCGCGGAAGAGACAAAGGTTATCGTTGTTTTGCAGATCATATGTAGCTCCTTGGGCAATACGGTAGTCAACGTTAAAAGCACGTCGTCCTGTTCCGGCCATTTTCGGTTTTATGCTTTTGCTTTCAATTGCCGTGATGTCAATAATAAACGGCTCTTCGAGGATTAACGGTCTTTCTTTCGATTTGTTACTTTGATCCACCATTTCAAAGCGCGTCGAGATTTTCTCAGTTGCTGAGTCGTCAATACTTTTTGAAGTGGACCGCTATTTCGTAGTCAAGGTGTTTTGACGTTAGAAGGAAAACGAAGTGCTCTGCAGCAATTTTCATTGCTTCTGCGCCCCCAACGGCGTAATGTAGGCACATGGTGAACAAATTTCTCAAAATGTCCTCCGGGAACACAGCGCCAAATGAACGGTGGAGAAGCAATTGTCTAATGAAGCGGAAAGCTAGAAAATTACAAAAAACCACCTTTGAAGCGTCCCGCTGCCGCCTGGGCGGCCGAGAGGCACTCAAAACCATCGCCTTTGAATTCGGCGGCATCCAATTCCCGGGTAATTGACGGCTCCTTTCGCGATAGTCGGTTTCCATTAGTTGGTGGAGATGGCATCACCTGCAAAATCAAACATTTTATTCGGAAAGCATTTTTGCTCAACTCACATTATTTGGCAATCGTTCCATTACATCCATAAGCGGCGGCGCCTCATTAAAGAGCTCAACACCGTCTTTCAAAGGGGAATAAGGATCATCAAGAATTGGGGGTTGGGAAATTTCAGAATCTTGGCTCATATTTTATTGCTAAAATTAAATTTATTTACATAATCATGGTAAAAAATTAGAACCAAAGGGGAGAGGAAAGGACCGGACCATGGGACCAAAAATGGGCATGCCCCCTCTCCTAGCCGAAGGCTTGGGCCATTATTGGACGGTCAAAAACACGCAGAATGAAGGCCCTTACGCGTTTCTGGCCTTCCGGCCCAAGGCCAACGGATGAGAGGGCATGCCCACCATCTATGACCATCATAGCAGCGTATTAAGGTACCGCTCATGGGACCCAAAGTGTGTGGCACTGCCATGTCAAAGTGCAAGACCGGTGTAGGCCTCTCTGCTTCGCAGGGATTTTACTCCCTCCACAGAGCACAGCGCGAACGCCCACAGCAGATATGGGTCCTGTCTCTGCGGGTTTTAAACCGGGGTGTTGAGTTCGAACACGGGGTGCTCGTTGACTCACGTGCCTCCGGACCGGCCAGACCCGGGTATTCTCTCGCCGTACCAGTACAGCCCGAAATGTATGAACATGGCAGCTCATACATCCTATAAGGGTCTACTACCCGAGTAAACCAAATAAAAAATACATTGAAATGTGTGGAAAAAATAACAAAAAAAAATGCCAATGGAAAAGGCAATAAAAATGCCAAAAGAAAAGGCATTAAAAAAGGGGACGGGGTAAGAGTTATTTAATTATTTATTTATTTTTTATTTAATTATTATTTTATTATTATTATTTAATTATTATTATTTATTTTAAATTTATTTCATTATTTTATTTGCAGGGATGTAGGACGGAAAAAAGTATTGATAGTTTAGGGAAAGAAAAAAATGGCTTTTGTTTTAAATTGTTCTGACAATATTAGTGTAATAAAAATAAAGAGGAAAGGCTTTTTAAAAATAGAGAAAAAAACGAATTATTTTAAATAAACAAGCGTAAAAATAAAAAAGGGGGCAAAAATAATTTATAACCAATAAAGGATAAAAGAATTGGGTAAAGGTAAAGGAATTGGATATTGCATGAGGTAAGAAAGATAGTATAAAATACTGTATTTTTCTTACAAATGGGAAATATATGTAAAACAAAAAAATAAAGGGATAAAAATGCCAAATGCGACAGAAAAATCGTTTGTATATCTTTTCAGTAAAATGATTTTCATTAAGTGAAAAAATGACCAATTGGCCCAATAATCAATAAACAAATAATTATTTTAGCGAATAATTAGAAATAAAAAATGGTGTCAAGTTACCAAAAGGGAGCACGGGAGAGAGGGACCGTACTACAATGTACAAGCCTAATTAAACAACAAAGGGAAAAGCGCTTTGTTTATTGGCTTTTTCCCTTCCCGCCGCTCTCGACCCCCGCCCCTTGCCCCCCTCCCGCGCTTAATGAGGGACCGTACTACAATGTACGAGACGCGATTTGTTTATATGACCCCTCCCTTCCCGCCGCTCTCGACCCGTCCCCTCGCTACCGCGCGCCAGCCGGACCCCCGCCCCCCTCGCAGCCGCCCGCTCTTGACCCCTCCCCTTGCCACCGCGCACCCACCTGTCCCCTCCCCTCTCTGCCACTCTCGACCCACCTCCCCTTGCTCCCATTTTTTGCCACTAAAGATTCGTGGCTTAAGGAGTACGGTACATAAAAAGAAAAAAAACAAAAAAGAAATGAAAAAAATATAGAAATTACAAAATTTATTATTTATATTCCAATTTAAATATTAATAACCACTCTCGCCCCTTCCCTTCTTTCGCAGCAGCGGTGACGTCATTTTTTCACTTTAAATTTGCAATAAACACTCTGGTCGTTAATGGCTATATGGCCGAGTGGTTATCGTGTTACGCTGCCACTGGCTGTCAGCGACACACAACGGCAACAATTGGCACGACGGCAAACACATTGACAACGACTGGCACTTTCGAAATTTTTAGCCTTTCGATTTATTGGCCAAATTCTGCTCACCCGCTCATTTGGCGCTTTGTTTCCTGAGACGATTCTGAGAAACGTGTTCGCAATGTGCCTCTCATATGTGGTTGGGGGAGCCGAGACCATGAAAATTGCGACGGACCATTTTATCTTTCTGCTAACGTCAAAACATCTTGATTCCCTCGTATTAAACTAATTTGCAATCTTTTATTTATACCTTATACATTTTTACATTTATAATATTTAATTTATTTTTTGTTTTTATTTTGCGACTTTCTCATGGCGGGTTTACTAGTATGTCAACACTCAAATATCTTTTTCTTCCTTTTATGACCTTCTTTCAGTCATCCGCAGCTCTCCTTATTTTATTAAATTTATTTTTGTTCTTTTTTTTTAATTTGACTGTTAGTCCAAGATTGAAAATATGTAAATAATCTTATATGTACATAAGATTGCTTCCTATATTTCTGTCAATGTATTATTGAGTTCTCGTTTTATTTTAGTCTATAATTAATATTCATTTTTGGCACCAGCTCAATAATTATCTAAATTAATTATTTTCTGCATATTATTAATTTGTCTTATTTTATCACTTATTATCTCGGAATTTAAAAATATATATAATTAGAATTTCAAAGATATATTTTTTTTTTTTTATAGTCTTGACACCCTGTCAGGTAATCATGATGAATCGGTTTGTCATATTGTGTTCTAAATTTAAATTCCTCCATTACAGTGTAACCAATTCTTTTTTAAATATTAATTATTAAAAAATATTTGTATCCAAGATATTTAATTTATTTCCAAGTTTTTGAATTATTATTATATTTTTTTTTGGTATTTGACTTTTTCTGGGTTCTTAAAGTTTATGGGATGAAGAGATATTTTAATTTCTTTGTACACTACTAGTACAAGATCAAGAATTTGCACACATAACTGCAAATTTCTGTTTGTATTTAATTTCAAAATGTTAGAAGATTTAATATAATATTGAAAAGAAGCATTGATAATTTTATTTATCATTAACATTCACTTTATTGGCACAATTGCGATTTTACCCTGAATAATTTTCATGTTTTTCTAAATGTGAACTTGCAATAGGTTTTTTATTAATAAATTCCATGGTGCTTTTTTCCTTCATTCAATATTATTTTAATAATTTTATTCGTTATTACCTATTATCCGCATACAATCTTTTTTTCAAATGCTTTAAATATATTTAAAAGTTTTTATTTGTTTCTTTTTCAAGTTTAAATTATAAATTATCTTGAGCTTGTTCACCTTTTACCAAACGGATATAATTTCGTTGTTTTTTTCTTGTTGTTTATTACCAAGTATTAATACAATTTGTTTTCGACTATTTATTAATAATTTTTTATATTAATTTCGATAATATATTTAAATTTTTTAATTTTTCCATGTGGTTTTCAATATTCTCCTTTTCCATTTTTAGCTTGGAGAAATTCTCATTAACATTTCCAATCCCTCAGTAGAACAACGTTTGTTGTTATGTTTTTGTATACTGAAAATATTCACCTAACATTTTTTTATATTTAAATTTGTAGAGGTTCTTGATCTCTTATCTTTTAAAATACTCCTTTCCGAACCAAGGTCATTTTCTTTAAATATTGTGCATAATTGATCTTTATATTAATCACTAGGGCTCGGAATTATATGCACATGCATATTTTTTTTCCTGGACCGGTACGGGTTGAAACGCAACAAAACATGTATTTAGCTTGGACTGAAGCTTCTAGAATGGTATTCCATATGCATATTTTTGCATATTTAACAATTATGTGCATATTTTGACATTTTTGAAAAAATTCATAAAGAAAATGCAATAAAAAAGAAAATAAACCCGTAAGGAAAAACTTTTGAAAATTTTCAAATAATCCCCCACAAAAATAAAAAATTTTCGAGTTTCTTCAAAAAATTTTGGCAAATTTTTTAGTTACTTAATTTTAAAATAATAATAATCGAATGCGTTTTAAAACCCCAAAAAACTTGGAAAAGTATCTCAACAGTAATTTTAACAAAGTTTGAATATATCTTAAGAAATTTAAGCCCAATTTGGAAAATTTATGTGCATATTTTTCATTTTTTTATGTGCATATTTTGACATTTTTGGTGCATATTTCATGCGCATATTTTGAAATCTAGGTGCATATAATTCCGAGCCCCATTACTCACGGATAAGTTTAAGATTTTTTTTTACCTATATTGATTTAAATATATTTAATGTTTATAGGTTTAAATTTAATTCCTCCCTTTAGGGGAGTTAATAAAATATTTGAAAACTTAAAATAATAGCATCAGTGTTATTATTTCTCGAATTCTATAATCTTATTAAAAGATAAATTTGAATTATTTTAATGATTTTTCACACAAAATATTAAAATGATTTTTTACAAAATATTAAAAATATATTTTATCATTTCAAATTGTCATCTGTGGTGTGCTTTTGTTTCAGTTTCTCCATATAGATAAATTATTTTTATTATTATTTTTTATTTTTGCGATTTTTTCAACTAATTTAATTTTGTCTTTTTTTAAAGTATATAAATTTATGAATAGTCAATCCATGAGGGGAATGAAATATTTTACTTTCATTGTTCGCTTCGGGCACGCGTTCTCGTACATATCATCGTTCGTTATTTATCTCTTAAATTGATCATTTTAATTATTTTTTTTCTTTTATTACCATTTATTTGTTTTTTGCGTTTTATCCAAGAATCACGGCAGTTGTCTTTTTGAACAATTATATTAATCATTAACTATTATATAATTTTTAAATTAGTTATTTTTATTAAATTGCGACCAGATTCTATTTTATAATTGTTTATTGCAGATTTGTTAAGTCAAATGAATATTTAGCTTTTTAAAAAAATCCCTATATCTGAGCAGATTTTTTAAATTTAATTTTTAATATTAAATATTATATTTCGACATTTTTGATTTACTTTTGTAAACACACTTTTGCAAAGGAAGTGCCAGGCTTAATGCTTGCCATTGTTTTAATAATCATTAAATATTTTCTCGGGTTATTTTCTTTTTTTGTTATGGTTTCCGTTTTTCTCTTAGCTTACTTATGTGTGTTATCTTATGAACCAAGAATCAGCCCATCGCCGATGTTGGTGAGTCAAATGCGGAATATATATATATATATCTATAATTTTTATTTTTTAAAAGTTTTTTGCTAGTGTTTTTTAGCTTTTCTGCTGGGTTTATGAAGTATTAAATTTACTTTATTGTTTCTCATTTATAATATTCATTAAAATTATAATGCGTTTACATTTTAGTCATAAGCATTCTATGTATTGTAAATGTTAAAGCATAATTATTTTAATGATGAAATTACTACAAAATTTTCAATATATACCTTTTTCAAGGCAATAAGGTTTTTGAAAATATGTGAAATTTTTTTATTTGCTTTTTCTCTTTTAAATGTTATTACATTTTTAGTACTTTGAACTTTTACATCTTAAGCCTTTGCATTTCCTGTTTTTAATTTTTTATTTAAGCATTTTTATTAAAATAAAAAATATTTATATTATTATTTTTGGTGTAATAGGAATATAACAGTGCAAATTTTGAAATTTTTTTGGTTCACTTATGTTTTTCTTACTTTTTACAATTATTATTTTTTTGTTTATAATTGGATAAAAGAATAAATTAATAATTCATTTCCTTTGATATTGTCTAGGTTTAATATCCCTAAATAATAACATTAATAATTTAAATAATACATTTAATAATTTTATTTTTATATCAAATTTTTTTTTTCCAATTTGATGCATCTTTCTTTGACTATCATAGTTCATTTCTTGAAATTTTGTTAATTTTTATAATTAGGTCTTTCAGTATTTTTTATAAAAAATATTTTAAAACAAAATAAGATAATAATATTACATTTTTATTTCATCATTTTTTTATGCAATCTATTTTTGTAGATATTCTAAAACTAAAAATACCTAAAAATTTAAAGTTAAATAGGCCCAAAAATTGAAAGCAAAGTGACCTAAGATAAAAATTGTTTTGTTCTAAGTGTTTTCTGAATGAAATGAATTTTTATTTATTCATAATTTTTTTCAGTTTATCTATTCATTGATTATTTTTCTTAAATTTAAGCAAAATAATTATTGTTTTTTTTATAATATATTTTATTTTATTTTCGCTACTACCATTTGGCCCATCCACTTGGTCGTTTTTTCTGAGTTTTCCTAATTATTTTGTGTTTTTGGGGTGCTTTTTATTTGCTTTTTTGAGGGAATTTGGGTTCAAAACAATGAATTTCAAAAACATTAAAAAAAATTTAAGAAGCGAAAACATTATCACTTTTTTTCAAGTTTTAAAAAGGGGTGCTTCAATTAGAAGGGGTGCTTTGGCAATATTAGCGAAGTATGATAAGCCGAAAAAACTTTTAATTTATCTATAAATCCAAAATTAAAAAACAAAGTTGTGCGTTAAGTGAAAAAATAAGTATTTTCCTGTACTTTTTTTGCGAAAAATTGAAATATTATCTGCAATTAAGGCTTCGTTATATGCAGTTTTTATTTTGTTTTCTTTGCTAAAAAAATTTTAAATTTATATTAATAGTTAATTCTTTATTAATTTAAATTCTTGATTTTCTTTTAATTTTTTTAAATAATATAATTTTTATTAAGATATTTTTTGCAATTCTAATAATGTGCATCCTTGTGCATAGGATTCATTACGAAAGTTTTTCCCTGGTCGATTTTTTTTTTACTTTAATCTCTACAATTAATATTATTTTAAAATTAGCCCAATATTAACTGCCGGCAAAATTTATTTTTTGCTTTAGAAATTTAATTGTAGTAAATTGTTAAACACTAACCAAATTTTATTTATTAAACACGTTGAAAGGCATGTGAAAACAAAATAGTTTAAACAAAGACATAAATTTTGTAATTTGCAAAAAATAAATTAAATTATAGAAAAGTAATAAAAAATTTAAAAAAATAGGTTTTTGTCATTCTGATTTATTGCACCCTTTTTTTTTGCTTTCTAATAGTATTTAAATTGCTATTTGTTTAAATTATTATTTTATTTTATTTCAACGTTCTTTTTTATCTATATTTTAATTTTTGGGATTTATTTCCATTTCGGGAAATTTGATTCTGAATACCAATAATTCCTGAGAAACAAATTATTTTCTAATTCCTTTTTCTAAGTGAATATTTAGGTAAAAAATATATTAAATGATTTAACTATTTAATGGCCTTGGTATCATTAGTATTATGGGAAGTAATAAAAAAGAAAAAAATGAAAAATAAAACAGTATCCAATGCTTTATTTTTGCCATTTAAATTTTTTTTTTTAGATTTTCTTAATTATTACAAATATCATTTCTTTTATTTTGGATTGCTCAATCGACTTAAATAAAAACTGAATTTTTAATACTTCATAACAAAAATTGACCAATAAAAAAAAAATAATTTAATTGCATCTTGTTTTCGAACATAGCATGCAGGTCGGCGTTTTTGCATTATTTCCTGATTCTAATTTATTTATATTTTGTCATTTATATATTTTTTAATTCTTTTGCATCTCTAAGCTCCTTTTGGTCTTATAATATTTGTGTTTTAATTTGATTTTTCTCTTCCCATTGTTTTTAAATAATTCAATTTATCTAATTTAATTTAAAATTATTTTTATATTAAAATATAAATTATTACTTGTCAAAATCCATTTTGTTTCCAAGGAGATGAGACGAGTTCTTCAATAATTGCAAATTTTAACTTAACACAAATATTTATTAGGAATTTAAAAGTGCATTTACTTTAAATTTCGGTCATAATTTGCACTTAAATGCTGCAAAAAATAATTCATGTTGAAGATACGACAAAATGATTTTACTTTATAGCAAATGTTTTCATGTTTTGGGGATTTTTTTTTATATTGCTCAACCTTTTGTTTACTTTAATTTAATTGACCAATAAATTGATTCTTTTTTTTTGGTGTCATGGTAGTTCGTACAATGGTAATTCGTACAATTTTAAATGGATGTGTCCCTAACTTTTTTTTATGTCATAAAGTCGGAATTATTCGAATGCTCTACATGTTTAGAAGCGATTATTAAGCAGAAGCTAAGCAATTAAGCTTCTCACAAAAAAGTTACATTTTAAAGAACATTAAAATTCACAAAAACAGACTTTTTTTCGCAATTTGTAAATTATAATTGCCATTGTACGAACCGCCTTTGACCCCTTTTTTGGGGGGGGGGGGGGGGTTAAATTCTTGTTTTCCTTTGTTTTGTAAATTTCTAAGATAGACTTTATTTTGAAATAATTTTATTTATCTTAAATTTTCTCGAATATTTTGAAGAATTTCTAAGTGGCCTTGATCCTCGTCGAAAACAGTCACAGTCGTCTGGTGGCTCGTTTTCATCGACTGCAATTCATGCTGCTTATTTTTAAAATCGGGAGGTTGATGTATTGAGTGCCTCGGCGGCAAATGTTATGTTAATAATTATTTTAATGAAATCATTTTTTTCTTTATTTCTTCTACATATTCTTTTATAGAATCGAGTCAAAAATATAATTATAATTTTTTTTAATTATTCTAATGCTATAATTATTACATCATACCTTAGGGGGACCAATTATATTAATAAATGAACTAAAAAAAACGGTGCTTGCGCATTTTATAAATCCGCCATTTTTACTGATTTTTCGTATAAATCACGTCATAACTTTTGACAGAAGCAACCAAATTAATCATTCTTGATATTGTACGATAGCATTTGTATTGCTTTGTTAGCTTACTAAATTTAAAAAAATTTCGTTAAGTTTTTCAAGAGTTATGGTAATTTTCTCTACTTTTTTAGCTCCAATTTTTTTTAAAGTTAACGAACGCCAAAAATTGGCATGCTTTTATGCATTTTTTTATATGTTTCTTTTCTATTTGCACACTAAAAGCATTTTATTTCTGGAGATAAACTTTTATTAAATCATTATCTCGATTTTTAATAATTTACATTTATTTTCCTTTTTTTGCATTAAATTTCATTATCTTTATATTTCGTTTTGTATTTTGTTGTTTAATACTATGAACCAGTGCCGATTTGGAATTTTAAACAATTAAGTCTCGGTGGTGATATCTCACGCGCATGGCTTTGTCAGACATTGGCACAATTGCGGAAATCTCAACTTTATGGTCATGGACAAGTTTATATAACTACTAAAGAAAAAATAAAATGTGAATATTGTTAAATGTTTTCCTTTATTTTCAATAAAATAAACTTGCATTTCGATGATCTTAGAGATTAAAGTTTTTTGTTATCTCTGTTGAAAGTTATATAATATTTTCATTAGATAATTATTCATCAAACAACCGTTTTTCATGGTTTGAGAACTGAGTTTTGCAAAATTTAATTTCTTAAAGGCAGTTTTTGTTTACTTCATGGAGTAAAATTGTTTTTGCTTAAAAATCTGTTAATAAATCACACCGAATTTTTAAAAATTTTCGCAGCGGCGCCTATCGGCACCAGGGATGTCACGGAATTCCGATTTCCGAATTCCGATTTCCGACGTTTTTAGGGGTCGGAATTCCGATTTCCGAAATTTTTTGAGGGCTCGGAATTCCGTTTTCCGATTTCCGAAATTTTAGGCAAAATTTCGGAAATTTCGGAATTTTGCAATAGCTTAGATTTTTCTAAACATTTTGCCAATTGTAAAACTGATTTTTCATGGTTGTTGTTTCAGCCCAAAGCACGTTTGAGTTAAAACTACTTTTTATTATTTCATTAAAGCACAAATAAATTTATCTTTTGATTTAAATGTAATATTGTAACTAGCGGGTGCGTACATGCGTGTCAATGTATTCAAAGCGCTTCGCGCTTATCGAGCTTCGCTACCTAGGTCAGATCAATAGGGCCAAAAGTGTTCCAAGGTTTGAACCAACGGGTAGGGACTGAAATGAGAGTGTTCCAACGGATAGGGACTGAGAGTGTTCCAATGATCAGGGACTGAAAGTGTTCCAATGATTAGGAACTGAGAGTGTTCCAATGATTAGGGGGGACTAAGAGTGTTCCAATGATTAGGGACTGAGAGTGTTCCAATAATTGGGGAATGAGTTTATAAGATTATTTATTTAAATTTAAGAAATCTGAAGAAAAAAACAATAAAACAATGAAATGGATATTTTTTCAATTTTTATTTTAATAATTTCTATATAGAAAGATAGAACGAAATGCACACATCTTTTGCAGTCAAACAAATAATGATTTTTTAAACAAAATTGTGTCTTAAAAATTAGATAGAATTTAAATATAATTTTAAGTTTATAAATGATATAAAAGTGCAAAGAAAATAATTAAAAGAATTTCGAAAATGGTAAAATTCCAAATAAAAGAATAATAAACATTTGAGTGTGGTGATCTGAACCCCCCCCCCTCCCTCCCCCACCCGCTCAGAATCCCCATTAACGTAGGGATTCAGAGACTTTAACGAAGTCAAAACTAAAATCTGATCAGATATTCGTGATCAGCGACCCAAATAGGCTTAGAAATTTTTTTTGAATAGAGATATAAAAATATTCTCAACTATATAAAATAGAGTTAAAAATTAGCAATTTTTTTATGGAAAGAAACTTTGAAAATTTCAATTCTGAAAAAAGTTATGAATTTTTTTCTGGAAATTCGAAAATTTTCAGAAATTCGGACCTAACTTTTTTCTTACGTATAATTGGAAACCCAAATAAATTGCATAAAATCGGGCGTATTTTTCTGCAGTTTATTAACTTTATTTTATGCAAATTGATCCAAATATAATTAAGTTATGATTTTTTAAATATATCCCCAAATTTCCGAGGCCAAAAAAATGGACGAAATTTCAAAAATTTTTAAACCCTCCCAAAATTTTTCAAACATAAAACTAATATGATATTCGTGATCAGCGCATAAAATAGGCCCAGAAAAATATTTTTTGAAATTTTTTTGACCAATTTGAAGGTAGGTGAAAATTTTCGAGGGGGCCTAGCTCGAAAATTTCTGAAAATTTTTCAACCTAATAAACACCATTCGATAGCCGGTTTTATGCTCTACAAATATGGTTAAAAAAAACTTTTCACTCCTGGCACGCACAGGGGAGCAACAGCCCCGGGACTGAACTGTCCCGCCTACCTTAAAATTTTTTGAAAAAATAAAAATTTTTCCAAAATTATTTTTAAACGATAGCCCATCAAAAATAGCTGCTTGAAAGTGGTCTCCGTTTATTTTTAAAAAATCGTTAAAAATTCATACAGCCCCAAACGTGCAAAACCTGCAACCCCCCCTAGCTCGGAAATTTTTCAAAATTTTCGAAAATTTTTTTTCTGAAAAAATCGGGCTCCAAAATCGCTACATTGCGCCTCTGATCACTATTCTGATCAGCTCAATCCCCAGCCCGGCATTCAGCTGGGGCTGAAAACCACCATTCTGGTGCTGAAAAATTGTCGAAGCAGGCAGGCCTAGGTTTTGAAAATTTCGCTTAGGGTCCGCTGGAAAAGTTTTCGGGGACATTCCAACTTAGGGCCCTCACGGCGGAAATTTTTTGATCCCGGTCCAAAGAAAAATTTTCGTAGAACTGAGAGTGCGCGAATGACCCGCAACTCGGTTCCTGGCGCTCATGTGGCGCCCCTGATTTTTTTTCTATAGTTTTCCCAGATTCTACGTAAAAAGTTGTAAGACCAATGCACAACTTTTAGAGCACTCCCGGCCTTCGGCCGGGAGATTTCCTTTTTTGAAACGAAACCCGAAACCTATATAACGTATATAGAATTTAAGTATTAATGTCCCAGAAATCTGTTATTTACCCTACTAGTTGGTGGTTTTATTTCACGAAGATTGATGAAAACCATGTGAAATGTAACAATTGTGAGTGGGAACGTTTTTATGACAGTAAAAAAGGGACGAATCCACTCAAAAACCACTTGAAAAAAGAACATCCGGACAAGTTTAAGGAGAAAGAAGAAGCCGAACAAACCAAAAAGGAGGCAGAAAACAATCGGAAGAGAGCGAGAGAACAACAACCAAGCCTACTCCATCACGGCTTTTCATCATCGTGTCCAGAACAGCAATCATTGAGCAAACGTCGGCCCGATTCACCATCTATGAATTTTCCAATTTTCAGTAAGACACCAGAATTTTTTGCCAAAATTTCAAATTTTTAGAAAAATGGAATACTGGCAGTGAAAACGAATTGATGCTTGAACAAAAAATTGCCGAATTCATTGCATTAGATTTTCAACCTTTTTCAGTGGTCGAGGACGAAGGTTTTACTAGGCTTTTGAATTTTCTTGCCCCTGGATACAAACAAAGGTAGGGAATCAAGCAAAACGAATTTTTTTGTTTATTTCTAGGACTCGAAACCATTTCTCTGAGGCAATAATCCCAAAAATTTATCAAAGTCTATTTACTAAACTCAAGTCAAACTTGACAAAAACCAAACACATTTCATTTACAATTGATGGATGGGCATCAAGAAATGAAACTCATTCCTTGGTTTCTCTTACGGCACATTTCATAAATGAAGAATTTGATCCAAAATTTTACATTTTGGAGGCAAGGCCAATCCTTGGGCGACATACGGCGCAAAACTATGTCGAAATTTTGAGGGTAATGATTATTTTATTGTATTATGTGTAAATTGTATTTTTAGGACTCATTAGAATTGTTCGGCATTGATCAACAGAAAATTCACATATTTTTGCGCGATGCGCAGAGCACAATTCAAGCAACTACACGCCTGTTAAATGTTGACAGTTTTGATTGTTTAGCTCACAAACTACAATTGGTTTTCGAATTTTTTGATTATTTTATTTAATATTTATTTTAGTCTTTCAATGATGGTTTAAAGACTATTGATGGCTCCCGTACAATAAGAGAAAGCGCCAAAAAAATTACCCGCAAAATCAGAAAAAGCCAAATTGCCAAGGACAGGCTGAAAGACCTTCAAAAAGTACACGAAATCCCGCAACGAATGCTAATTAAAGTGAATAATCTGTACTCTTATTATTATAACCGCATCATTTAGGACGTCGAAGTTAGGTGGAACAGCATGTATTTGATGCTAAAAAGTCTGTTGGAAACCCGCAGGGCTCTGTCAATTTTAAGTCAAGAAGAAAATCTGCCAAAATTTACCGAAATGCATTGGGACTTGATATCAGCAATTGTTGAAATTTTAGAGCCGGTAAAAAGAAGACTTTAGGGTTATTTCCCTTTTGAATCATTTCTATTTTTCAGGTGTATTTAGCGACAAAGGAAATAGAAAACAGGCGTTGTTCTATTTCGTCTTATGTACCAATTGTCACTACAATCATTCGCCATTTGGAATGCCATAGTGGTAGAAGCAACTTTCAATTGAACGATTTCCGGAAGGCAATTTTTGATGGACTTAAATTCCGAATGGCTAAAGCCGGGTGGGAGCAATGGAGTTGTGTCAATTCTGCATTTCCGGAAATGAGTCATAATAAGTTAAAATATCTATTTTTATCTTTTCAAATTCAAATTCAGGTGTCTGGGAGTCGCTACAATGATCGACCCGCGTTGTAAAATGAAATTTTTTGAATCATTTTCCCTTAATAGCCATCGCAGTTATTTCGAAAAGACAGCTGCTCAAATGGCAATCCCCTTACCCGAAGTCAATCAAGACTTCCATCAAGAAGAATCTCCAGTTCATTTAGGAGGAATATTTGCACTTATGGCGGCGCAAGAAAGTCACTGGATAAATTAAAATATCTTAAATTCTCATTTCTTTTTTAGACGTTGAACATACATTAAACCAGCCAAATCTCGACCTTGGTCCAACTACATCATTTCAAATGGACCAAAAAACTCAAGCGATCGTTCAAGTTGCCGAATACCTCGCGGAAAACCCGATGCCATTCTGTGCGGACCCATTTCACTATTGGAAATTGAAGGAAGAACAAGGAAAATGGCCTCTTCTTTGTCATGTTGCACGAAAATTTTTAAGCGCACCCTGTGGATCAGTTGAAAGCGAAAGATTTTTCTCAAAAGCAGGACTTATATGTACCGACTTGCGAAACCGAATTAAAGGGGAAAATATTAGAAAGCTTATTTTTATGCAATGTAATTTACCAATTGTTGATTTTGATTATTAAAATTTTTCATATTTTTATTACAAAAAAAAATGTAAATTTCCGATTTCCGACGTTTTTGGGGATCGGAATTCCGTTTTCCGATTTCCGAAATTTTTTGGAACCTCGGAATTCCGATTTCCGAAATTTTTTTCGGTCGTCGTTTGACATCCCTGATCGGCACCACTCCTTTTAAACAAAAAAAATTTAGAGATAAATTTTTGAGAAAATTTAAGCATAAAAGTATCTGGAAGTATCAATAACTGCTGCCGGAAACATTTAAAAAAAATTTTCTATATGAAACAGGACTAATCTTAAAATTTTAAAAAAGAACATTCAGTTCAAAAAAATGATTTTGAGGCCAAAAAAGAATATTGCAAAAATAATCATTTGAATAGACTTTCGGCACAGATGGCGGGAGATATTTTGATTATGAAGGCAAACATGGACAAAATTGCGATGGGACCGTCAATTGATGACGATGAAAACAAATTTTTTTTGAGAATAATGAAGTGTCCGATTAAATTATTGATTTTTACCGCTTTTTATAGTTTTAAAAGAACAAATTTTGAATTTTTTTTTGTAGAATTCGAGAGCCAAGCGTTATAAAAAGCGGGTACCCGGGTACCCACCCGTCCGCACATCCTCGAAACCCGCATGCGGCTACTGGTTTACCCGTGCGCCCTAAATTAAAAAACCCGTTACCCGCATAGAGCACTACCCGCATGCGGGTTTGGAACCCTACCTAAAACCACTCAAATTTTCAAAAATTTTCCTGGCGGCGCCTATCGGCACCTCCGATCCTCTCTTTTTCGAAATTAAAAATTTTATCCTAATTTCAAAACACAACCCCTTAAAAAACTGCCGTATGTATCAAATATGTTGCAAATTTTTGATTTGTTAACTAAAGATGCAATTTAAAGCTTTGGACGGAATATATTTATTTTACTTTACTCACACAATAACAATAGTTAAGAAGAGAGGAGATAATATAATAATGAATAATGAACAATGGGAAAATGTGTGCAAACAGAAATCAATGATAAAATAGATCGCGAAAGAAAAGGTCAAATGGTCATTCCTTCACATGCCTCCGGCCACATAAGAATTGGTCCCCAATTCTGATCAGTCTCTCCCCGCTCCACTGATGCGACGTCCCGGCGCATGGCGATGGTCTTGTTAAAAATCCTGAAAATAGAAAAAGGGAGTGAAGGGAAATTTTATTTTGGATATGGTTTTGTAAATATGCAGTTTACAGCCATGGGGCATGGGATTACCATTATAATTTTAAGTGACAATAAAAGAAATAGGGAAAGACTGTTACAGCCATGGGGTTACCATTCTGATTTACAGTACATCAACAAACATAACAAAAAACTGCCAAACGATCAAACAAATGGGATTCCTTTTCTTAAAATCAGATTCTGATCTGTTCCGCTCCCCTTCATTGGATAAAAGGTTAGGCTCTTTCTCCATAACTGAGACTTGAAGTGAGCCATTCGGTCGATTGGTCATAAACAAAGAATTCACAAAAGCTCGTTCAGACAACCTATTTAAATTGGTGCGACATACATGGAAAATTTTGATAGGACGTTCGTTTAATGGGACAGAATTGTTCTTTTCCCCTTTTATATTTTGAATTTACAAAAACACGAGGATGCCCTTTCATTTCAGAACCTTTTAGGTGGGACACAAATTTTTTGTCATTGGTCGAGATCAGAGCTGGACGAAACGTTTCGTTTCGTTTCGAGTTTCGTGAATTTCGTGCTTTTTTGGGCGTTTCGTGTTTCGTTTCGTTTCGTAAACTTTTTTCAGTTTCGTTCCGAGTTTCGTTTCGTCCAAAAAAATTTTCCGGTTTCGTTTCATGTTTCGTTTCGTATAGAAAATTTTGCCAGTTTCGTTTCGTGTTTCGAGTAAATTTACACGAAACACGAAACGAAAACACACCCCTAAAAATGGGATTTGAAATGGACAATTTTTGTCTGATTTCCTAACAAATTAGACCCAAATTTTTAAAAAATTTCCCCGGTGGCGCCTTCTGGCACCACCGGACCCCAATTTACTTAGGTTTTATCAAATTTTATCGCAAGATCCACCAAATTGGACATTTTTCGTTCTAAATTTTTAACAAAATACCATCAGATTTTCAAAACTTTCTCCGGCGGCGCCTATCGGCACCGCCGGCCCCTAGTTTGCTTAGTTTTTCTAAAAATATATTTCGAGAATTCCCAAAAAAAATAGGCCTCTTTCGTGCCAAATTTTTGACCCGAAAAGATGCTTTTGAAAATTTGATATGCCATCCATGAATTTCGATGCGAACTTTTTTTTAATATGGGGCCAAAAGTTTAGTTTTTTGGGTTGGTTTTTTCTTAAAAAAAGACCGGTTAGTACCGGTACCAAAAGTACCGGTACCGGCCAACTATATTTAATAGAATGTTGTTATATTTTATAAGAAAAACATTTTTCCAAAATCGCGATGTTTCGTTTCGTGTTTCGTTTCGTTTCGTGAATTTGGCCTGTTTCGTTTCGAGTTTCGTTTCGTCAAAAAAATTTGGACCCGTTTCGTTTCGTTTCGTGTTTCGTTGTACAATTTTTTTGTTTTGTTTCGTTTCGTTTCGTAAAATTTTTTTTCCTGGTTTCGTCCAGCTCTGGTCGAGATCGGTGGAATTCTCTTGGGGCCATGATACGAATCAATTTTTGGCAAAGGGTTACAGACTCTGACATTCTGCCGATTCACAACAAAATTTGTTTTGTCCACCTGCTTTTCTTTAACACTCGAAAATTTTTGAAATTTCTGAGTAATTTTCTTGAGTCTTTTTTTCTTTAAAAATTTTCCAGAAATCAATGACTCCAACAAACTTTTCAACTGATCCCTTTCATCCGAAACAATCTTCAATTTCAAATCCTCAGAAATTTGTGGAACAGCGGGATTTTCTGTTCGAAATTGGCTAGCATGTACTGAAAATTTCTCGTGTTCTGTCACTCAATATGGCCAAGATGTATACTTCGCTTTTCCTCCGTTTTGTTATCTTGAGTGTTTAAGGGCACACATTTGGCACCAGTGGAATGACTCAGCGTTCGGTAAATGCCGAAGCTTTACGGCAATCGGTCTCTCTCAGAATTGACATTAATTCAGTTTTCAAAATAGGGGAGTTTCCGGTCCAAATTTCGAGTGTGCAATGTTCAATGCCTTCACGGCTTTTCCTCTCATCCTTGTTTTCAGAATATTGATTTGTTTTTCGGGTTCCCATTCATCAGTCAATGTCTCAACCGTAAGGAAAAATCTTCAAGTTTGTCCCTTCCTTCGGTTCCCTCAACTGTCGTTATTTCTTTCAAAATACTTGCGTATTGTGTGGCCAAAATCATTTTAAACATTTGAATCGCCAAATCGTCATTTACTCGTGCAAAACCAGAAAAAATTTGCACCAAATTCGTTCTGATGCGACCCAAATTGATCATATTCTCGAAATTTGTCACGATCATTAAATTCGCCTTCCCGATTTTCATACCCTCGGCCTCGTTCTTGCTGAAAATTACCAACTTTTTCAAAATAACGGCCATTTTTGTCCTCCAATATTTTCCGTCCTCGCAAATCAATCTCTTCCTTGAACGGTTTGTTTCTCCGTTCTTTTCTGTCCTGTCTCGGTGCCAAATTGATTACTCCTGCTGTTAATAGCCTCGCCATTCAACATTTTCTCTTAAATTTCGACATGACCCACCATTTCTCTGGGTTCGTCCACGAGTCGTTCGTCAAGTCTCCATGCTTCAACCAGCCGATTCATTATCGTCAGTGGACACTCCGTCAGAGAACAATCCGCAGAAAATAATGGTTTTAAAAAATAAAATAAGAAAGTAAATTATAATTAAAATAATTCAATTTAAAAGACATCCGGAGAAATTATTTTGTACTCTAAAAAGAGTAATATTCATTTTTTGACTGATTATTTTTAGGAATAAAGTTGTTTTTCTTTAGCCTCCCCTACTTTTCTTTACCATTACGTTTTTATACATCTGGAAAAATTTTTAAGAAATAAATATTTATTTTTAAAATAAAAATAATAAATATTTATTTTTAAAATAAAAATAAATATGAGTTTTTTTTTTTTTTTTAAATAAACATGAGTTTTCTTTTTTTCTGACGGATTGTCCTTCACTAACGGATTGACTAAAAATTTATTAATTATTATAAAAGAATCTAACAAAACTGATATAAGGATCTCTTTTGGATACTAAAAAAAAGAATACAAAAATTATAAAAATGCTTATACAAAAAGAAAAGCCGAAAAACATTGAAGGTTTGAAGGAAGATAAAAGATTTTCTCCAATTTTGGTGCAATTCGAAAGACCTTCAAGAGGTCTATTAGTTATTCAAAAACCAAAAAAAACTGCTCTATAAAAAAGTTATAAATTAAAAAACTCACAAGAATCCTGACTTTTTTGCCAATTTCAAATTAAAACTTACAGGCCAGTTATTAAAATCAATTAGCAAAGTCTTAATGAACCTTCAAAACACGTAGAGCATTCGAAGGTACCAAAATTGCATAATTTGGAAAAATTTTGCCAATAAATGAATATCTTTAGAAATTAAAAAAATAATTACGTAATTGTATGAGAAAAGATCAAAAAAGCTGAACTGCTTATTCTTAATATCTATAAAGCAATTATTTCAACAACCAATTAAACTGCATATTAGAACATTGTTGTAATTTTTTACGAAAAGAAAAACCAAAATTTTTGCCTGTATAATTTTCCATAAATAATACCCAAAAAAAAACAAAGAATTTTGATTGCAACCTTTTTTTAATAGACTAATTATATGGAAATTTCAGCAATTAAAATTTTGTATAAAATTGCAAATATTCATAAAATTTTATTCCTCTATTAATATTTTTATGTTTTTATGATGATAAGGTTTCTTGCTTAAACGGACTATTTTTACTTTATTTTTTTATATTTTCTTTCATGCAACTTCGCTTAAACCGTTTTATAAAATTCCTGCGGGTTAAAAATTTTAAATATCCAAAATTTTTAAAATTATATATAGTTAGGCCTTTAAAGTAATATCACAATTTAATGTGGTATAAAGATTTGGAGAATTTTTAATTTTTCTTTGTGATTAATTTATTTTACCACATTTATTTTTCTAAAAATATAAATTATTGAAGCTTTGGTAATGAATTAAATCTCGATCAAAGGCATTGCACCATGTACGTCATGTAGGTCTTTTTCAAGGTAAGAGTTTGTTTGCATGCCATTTTTGGGTTTTAAAATTTTATTTAAATGGTTTAATTAATTTTTATGAGCATAGTTATTTTTTTAAACTATACTAATTTTTTAACAATAACTTTTTGAAGGTAAAATTTAACTATTGAAAATTTCATTTAGAATAATATTTATAATCAAAATTAAATGAAATTTTTTTGTTGAAATAAAATTATAATACTTTTAAAATAAAGCTCATTGTAAAATGATGGTTTATAGGATAATTCATCATGATATTTTCTAAAATTTCTTGATGGCTAAGTAGTAGTGTTGAAAATATATAATATTTTCATTAGATAATTATTCATCAAAAAACCGTTTTTCATGGTTTGAGAACTGAGTTTTACAAAATTTAGTTTCTTAAATTTTGTCAGCTATATTTATTATACATTATTATATTTTTGATTTTCTTTTAATTAATGCTATAGTTTTATTTTATTATGAATAAAGTTTTATTGATTATTTGGTTTATATTTAAAATAGTTATTTTTAAATACATTGAAGAATACAGAATTAATAATTCATTGCTTGGTTTTATTTTATTTTTTTTGTATTGTATTCTTTATCTTTATTATACTTTTATGCATTCGTTATCGACCAATTTTTCTTCTTAAAATTTTTTATACTGTTTATTCAAATGAATGTAAGTAACTCAAATATGTTTGAATTAAATCGAAAAATAATAAATAGAAATAAATGATAACCAAATAAAATAAGAATTAAATCGAAATCGATTAAGAAAAAAAATTTTCTCCACCGACGTAAATACAAATAATAAATAACAACCAAATTATAGTTAATTAATAACTAATTTAAATCAAATTTTATCACATAGATATGTATGTAAAATAATAAATATTCAAACAAAAATAATATAAAAATCAATTCCCACACAGCCCTCGTATTCCTGCACCAGGTTGTTTACTCAAAAAGGACATTTTAGGAAAAAGTTTTTATTTTTATTCATGAAATTGTTAATTTTTCAAAAAATAGTGATGAATATTAACATTATTTTTTATTTCTTTATTTATTATTTTCTTTGATGCGAACGGACAAACCCCTTTCCTCGATTTCGAGAATTCTAAAAGATTAAAATTTTTGTCGGATAAAGAAGTGCCTTGTTGGGATTTTTAGAGATGTTTCATTTGTCAATAATTTGATTTTATTTAATAAAAAAAATTATCTTTATTATTTTTTGATTGAAATATTTTTACATATTCCAGTAGAGCCTTCATATCATTTTGAAAAAATGCCAATGGATATAAAATTTGAAAGGGCACCAATTAATATTTGCATTTAATTTGTATTATTTTTTAAAATTCATTTGCTATTTTTTTATTTAATTCGTACTTATTTGAATTTTCATTTGCTTATTATTTTATTATTTTTATATTTACAGTTTTGCATTTTATAAAATTTTAATTGTACGAATTAGGCTTGGACTGTATAATTTTTTTTTTGTTTGACATAAATTGACAAATTATTAAAATATAAATTTACTGCATATCAATTTATTTTCAATCATTTTGGAGGCAAATTTAATTGTTTTAAAAAAATCTTTTATTTCCAGATATATTACCGATTGTTTTTTTATTTTAATTTTTCATTTTTTTAAACTGGTGTATGCCTTTATTTTTTTGTTGCTTTCTTTCTTCACAAGTTAAATGTATTTTTTAGTTTTATTGTAAAAAAGACTTGAGCTGTTTTTGAAATTCTTTATTTTAAATTTTAAAAATTGATTCATAATATTTTCATATCATGTTAGAGCGAATCGATATGAATAAATTCTTTAAATTAATTAACTTTTTGCTATTACCCACAATCCTATCTTATATCTTTAAAACCATTGGAAATTATTTTCGTAAATACCTATTAATAGGTTAACAATCTTGGTGTGGTCCGGTAGCTATTAGTTAGCTATATTAGCCTACCAAATTAAAAAAAATTTGATTGAGATTTAAGAAATTTGTAGCCATAAAAAGTGCAAAAAACTCTATGTTTTTCTCCAAACTTAAACAAAGTTTTTGAAATTTTGATGGCTAATAGAGCTATCTAATAGCTATTGGACCATACCAAGATTGTGTAATTTGGTTGCATCTGAGCAAGGTTATAAAGAGTTTTTGTCGAAAAATCTGTAAAATGGCGGAATTTATAAAACGCCCAAAGTGGCGGTTTTTATGAAACGCCCTGTCGGATTTATGAAACGCCCAAAGTGGCGGTTTTTATGAAACGACCCAGCACGATTTTATTTGTCATTTGGTTGTCGTTGTTCTTCCGAAAAAAAAATCAGAAAAACAATGTTTTCTTTTCAGAATTTAATGTCTGAAAATGAATTCCCTATATACATATTAAGTATGGTTGTACGGGACGGGGGCGGGGGCATCTTGGGTTTTCAGGTCACGGTCCCCCAAACACAAACCCCGAGTTTTCCTGACCCGGAAAGTCCCGGCCCTGGTATTTGCCAAAAGCCCCGAAGCCCCGGGTTACGTGCTACCCTACATTAAGCACGGATCAATTAAAATAATTTTCTTTTATATTTTTTTTCTTTTATTTTAGCCTTACATGTTAGCTTAAAAAACACTAAGAAGAAACTCAAAATTGGTTTTTTTTATTAGCTTTTCATATTTTTGACCCCGATATACTTTTATATGGTAGCCCGACTCAAATGGCTCCTACCCAAACGGCCCGACTCAAACGACCCCTCCGACTCAAACGACCCCTCCGACTCAAACGGCCCGACTCAAACGGCCCTACTCAAACGGCCCGACTCAAATGACCCGTTCCGACTTAATACATCTTGAGATTTTAAAACTTTCAAATGATACAAGAATGTAGGGATTAATTAATTAAGAAGAAAGTTTCCCCTCTCTGCTAGGGCAGATAACTTTTTTATTCGAAGAATACAAAAGTTTGATTAAGTTTATTTTAGACTCGGAGCAGCTCTCTTCTGTCCATTATTTTATTGCTTCCAATTTATTTTATTTTTAATTCTTCATAATGCCCATTTTAGACTCATAATTTGTAATTTTTTGTTATACATTGAAAAGGATTTAAATTTTTGGTTTGTGAGTTTTGAGTATTTAGAATTGAAATTTTTAACGATTTTTTTTTTATTTAAGAACCCTAAATAGTAGAGCTGCTCGAGAGTCTCGGTTCGAGAAATTTCTCGGATTTTTAGGGGTCTCGGTCTCGGTCTCGAGTCTCGGTTACTAAATAGGGATAAAACGGCACAAAAATCAAAAATAGGCACTAAAAATAGAAAAATATGCAGAAAATCTTATACTATCGAAATCTTTTAGTTTTAATAGGATAGAAAACTTTCTTTTTACTATCCCAAAGACAAGAGAAATAAATAATCTAATGAAAAAGAAATGGTCTTGTTGAAAAAAATATAAAAAATACTTTCTCTCTACATCTCTACCCTATTTATAATCAGAATTTTTAGATACAATTTTGCGGCTCTGACCCTTGGGTAGAAGAAATATTAATTTAGAAATTTAATTTTTTTTTTTGGATTTATTCAATTTTTTAACCGAACATTGATTTTCAGAGTGTCAATAATAGTAGAAATGCGAACGTCTTTGTTCATGCCCTTATGATTGATTGATTATATGTCTTTTTTTAAATTTTGGCATTCATTACTTTGTTAAAGGTTTCTAATTAGGTATATTGAATTAAATATTTAAAATAAAGATCGTTTATTCTGTATTTAATGCTGCCTGCCTAGAAACATTCCATGAGATTCCCACATGTGTCGTAACAGATGTCTTGCTAAAGCAGCTTTTAAATTTTTTAAATTGTCTAATTTTTTCATGGTAACCTATTTAATTTTATGTTTTTTTTCATTAATTTTCGGTAATTAATTAAGTAATTAATATTTATATATAAATATTAGCTTTCTACTTTTCCTTTTATGTTTCTTTAAGTTTACATGTTTTTGGTATTAAATTAAGCTATTAATATAGAAATTCACAACTGAAATAAAATTAAAATAAAAAAACATTTAAAAAGAACTTGAAATTTTATGCTGAAAACGATTAAAAACAAAAAAATGAAATATATGCTGAATTTATTAATCGAGGTTTTGTTTGCGCATTTGCTTGGTTTTTAAAGTTTTTTTTTTGGTTATTTTCATTTTTTTCTAATTTGGCTTACCCTTTTTTCATGCTCATTTTGTCGATTTTTAATATTTTGGCAATTGCATTTTCACTGATTTTGCATCATTTTCCTTTGTTTATTTTTGGTTTCTCATTTCAACCTCATTTTTTCATGTCGTCAAACCAACGTTACAAACCAACTTATGTCGATTCCCTCTTCCATTTATTAATTTTCTATCGTGTAATATTGTGCTTAATTAAATTAATTTTTTTAATTTACTTTTCATATTAAAATAAATTCACCAATAATATAATTTTGAAAAAGAATTATTTTGCTATTAATTCATACTAAGAAACTTATGATTTATAATTTCATTATAAGTGTTATTTCCAATAGTTTTCTTCTAAAATGAAATTTTTAGCTTTTAATTGTTATTTTATTATATTTACTGAAAATAAAAGGTGAATAAAAAAATTAATTATAATTTATTGTATTTTCTATAAATTGTTTATTAAAGTTTTTGTTTTTGAAAGATTTGAACAATATTTTATTTATATTAATTTTATTATTTTACCATGCAGGCTTTCGATAGTTGTGCAAATGCTTGAATGTATAAGAATATTTTTTTGCAGTATTTTAAATCGCGCGCCTTGCTAGACTGGTTGAAATAGTCGTGCCTTTTGTCAAGGAGAGGTGAAGCCCTGGTCGACAAAATCAAACTTTTTTTTTAAATTTTATTTTAATAGCTATGTTTAGCTTACTTTGTCAAGCAAAGGAGACATTTTTCGCTGGGTTTCCAACTCGAACGTGAGAACTTCACGCTGAAGTTCAGTGACTGACATATACAGGCTCCCGGCCCCTTGAGTTCGACGAGAACTCGATGGAGTTGCCATCTTTAATAAGTGATTTTATTCGGGATTTTTATTTAGCTAGACCTTTCTCTTTTGAAAAATTGCCTTTATTTCACTTTCCTCCTCCTCTTTCTCCCCACTCTTAGTAAGCAGAGAACCACCAAATAAATTGGTTGAAATGCCACCGGGAACCCCACTGAATGAGGCACTTTTTCCAAATGTTGAAATAATTGCTTCCTTGGTGGCCTTTTGGTTTCGGTATATGACGGACCACCACCAGTGCCGCTTTTGTGCCTGTTTTTCATTTCGTCCCAAAAAAAATTTCGGGATAAAGGTCTAACCTTTTTCGTCGGCATATTGCTTTTTTTCATCCTTTTTCAGATTCTTGTACTTTCTTTCACTTGGATCCAACTAAAATTACAACCCGAGTGCTGTGCGTTCAGTTCATTCGTTAATTGGTGCCACGCGTTTCTCGATCGCTGTACGGCATTAGCCGTCTTGTTGTCCGGAAAAAATCTTGATAATTTTCGTCAGCATATTTGGCAATTTCGGCGCCTTGTTGTTTAGTAAACAAACTCATGCCAAGGGATGGAAAGGAATCGGTAAAAATTTAGGATATATTTATGGAATAACAAATGAGAGCCTATTACTATTTGTGTTTATTTTTGGAAATAGTCGAAATCGGCGGGGGGGGAGGACGGGGGAGGAGGAGGATTATGATTCGTAACAACAACGACGAAATCATATACGACGACGAGGAGCAAAACAATTTTTTATACTAAACTTTTTTCGTAATTTGATACAAAGTGATGAAAGAAAGACCGCCCCGCCGCTGCTGTTGCAGCTGCTGCTGCGGATGCTGCTGTTGGCAGCGTTATTGATGGTGGAAGGCGCATAATTTATTTAAAAAAAGCCATTAAAGAAGAAAAATAAACAATAGAATGCAAAAAATTTTTAAAGCAGAGCAAGTTCTTTGAAGAGAAGTATTAAATTTTTATAAATTTTACTAAAAAATAATAATAAATTGCAAGTTTTTTTTCAGGCTGCCATGTATGAAGAAACCCAAAATTTAGTAAACGAAACTTATGCCTTTGGATAGAACAGAGTTTTATGTGTATAATATGAAAAATTTTGATAAATTAATAATTTTAAAAAACATTAGTTTTGTGCTTACCCTGGGCCGACCCAGGGTAAGAATCTTACCCTCACCTGAAGGTAAGGTGACCCGTTACCCCGTCCTTTTACTGAGGGTTAAAAGTTACCCGCAGCTGAGGGTAGGTTTACCGGGTAAAGTTACCTTCAACACGGGGTTGCTTCGCAATAGCAAATCGACCATGCTCTACACAATCAATGTTCGCTTGGGGCGAACGGGAACAGGGGGTGGCAAGAAGACGGCCAAATGGGGGACAATTGAGCCGGTTAGAGGCTTATAGTGGTTGGGCTGGACTTGGTGGTGGATTGTTTCCAATATGGGGCGCGACGGGATTTGGGAAAGGAAACGGAAGAGGCAGAATTTTGTGGGGACGAATGACGGAAATTTGGGGGCCAACTTGAACAAAAGAGCACTATAAATTCGTTTATTGGTTAACGCTCAAATTAAGGTAAGAAAAGCTGGACAAAAAAATGGGGGCGGCAAAGAAATGGCGTAAATGGGGAACAATGGGAAAAATGGGAGAACGGCACAATGGGGAAAAAGAGGGAATCGAGTGCTCAGTGAAGGTTGAGTCGGGAAAAAGGTCGGCTCGGCACTTGTCGGCGGCACGGTGGAAACTTCGGAGGGAACCGGCACTAAAGGGTGATCGTTGGCACGCACGGCAGTCGTTGAAAGAACGGGAAGTCATTGGAACAATCTCTGGCACAGTGGGAGAGCGGGGGAACAGGGGAAAAGGGAGGGGAGGGTAGGAAAGGGGAGAGAAGATACTTCGGAGGGGATCCTCAGCAGGGATGCACGAAATTGCGCTTGCGTTATTGCGGATTGCGTTAAATTGCGTGGTTTTTGCTGGTTGCATATTGCGTATTGCGGTTGTGTAAAATGGCGATTTTTACGCAATATTCACGCAATTTGGAAACCCTCTCCCCAATCTCATAAATTTAATGCAGCAGGCAGATAATTCTTGGCATTTTGTTTCATTTGATATCTTTGGCTGAATAATTTTGATTTCGAACTGCCAAAAATTCTGATATCTGTATCTTTACTCATTTTAATTTTAAAATAGATTTTTATTTAGCAAAACATGGCAATACTTAACCCCGGAAATTGGTGGTTTTATTTTAATCGGCCTAACAAGAGACAACTACGCAATGTAAAGTACCAGATTGCAATTACACCAAGGAAATTGGGAGATCTTACAGTATTGAATGCTTAAAATCGCATCTTCAGAATAAACACCCCGCATTATTAAATCAGCGAGAAGACTATGTTCTGAAACAATATAAGAAAAAAGAGAATATTTTGAATGGGAAGGAGGTGCAAATTCATATAATATAATTATTAATTTTTTTTTATTAGGGAACCCCCTTGAAAAGAAGTTTTCATAAGACGATGCAAATAAATGAGGAACAAAATGGCACCCAATCAGAACCACAGAGTCCAAAGTGCTCGTAACTCTGCGATTCTATTGATATTTTACATGCCCTTAAAGCAACTAAAACCAGTTAGCCCTTATAAACCATTTTTTAACTTTTTTTTTCTTAAGATGCGTGGGAAAAAATGGCCCATCATCTCTAAGCGCAAATCGATCTCTTATGGAGATGCTGTCAGCAAGTTGAGCTGCAACTCCCCGAATATACGCTTAAAAAGGACATTGAGGTTGAAAATCAACGATTTTTATTAAGGTAACTGATCATGGCCTCATCAGCTCATAACTATTAAGCACAAACTGGGGTCAAACTGATAAGTGCGAACGGGGTATTATCAGTCTAAAATATTCTTGGAACAAAACCCCAATATGTGTCTATTGTTTTGTTTCCAGCGCTTTTTAACATAATGTCTACACGGTGAGACAGAGATACACATTTGTAGATCAGTACTCATTAGGCCACGATTTGTTTTAAATAATTTTTTCTTGGTTTTTTGCCTTTTAAAAAAATTACGCGTTTCGTCCGCAAATGTCCGTCTACAAATGTCTGGTAGCCGACCGGACATCATCAATTCGGCGCTTACGATTTGGCGCCAGACTCGTTTAGAGCTTTGTAACTTTTTTCTTTGTTGACCAAATTTTACAAGTTCTATATCATTCAAAAGCTTTAAGTGTTTTGAAGGTATGAATAAGCTTTTTCTAAGCGAATGACCAATTCTTAAAAAAAGTGACAACTTTAAGAACACAAAAATTCAGAATTTTGTATAGCCGCCTTTGCACCCCCCCCCCTTGGTTAATAAATCAACCATTTTTATTGCAAATGATAAATTTTTGAAGTGTACTTTGAATTCACAAAATTTCCCTCTTATGTACTTTTAAATCTGATTGCCTGTACTTTGAAATTGAGAAATTAATTTTAGGAATCATTTACACGTAATACAATCGTATCTAACAAGTGTTAATTTCATTTCAAAATTTTCTTAATTTTATGGCCAAATTTTTTTTTAAATTTTCGAATTCCGGTTTCCGACATTTTTGAGGGCTCGGAATTCCAATTTCTGAATTTTTTTGGCGCCGGCTCCAATCTCTGATACTGCCTTATGCAATTCATAAATGGAATAAATTTTATTCAAACCGCCCGTCCCAAGCGGGGACAGCCGCGGCTGTGCTGTGACTGGCACAAATGTGAAAAAAAACACAAAAACAAAAAAAGAAACGTATGAGTGGGGGAAGGGTGGCATAAATGGGCAGCGGCTCAGGTCTGTCTATAGCAGACGCCGCTTTAAAACAATATATTAGTATGGATGGGGGTGGGATGGGTGGTCTTGTGTTGGTCCGGTGGCGCAGACGCCAGATGTGTTCAGTTGTTCCGGCAGCCACACTCCTCCGCACGGTGTTCGGCGCAGAGGCGGAGGCTGGGACACTCCGTTACCGGGAACGTCTGACATTTTTTGCAAAACAGACTCGTCCGCGCATTCAGGGCAGCACCACATCTTCTTGTGCTTGACCACCATGCGCTTCGTGGCGGTGGACCTGTGCTTGTGCCACAGCGGCTCACCACAGCAGTTGCAGTTCTGGCACCCGCGCGGTGGCCAAAGCAAGAACAAAATCAGTTGAGATACATGTAACTGGCAGGTATCCTGCCTGTCTGGTTTATTTATAACCAACAGCTAGTGTTCCTGTCTTTATCACTTTACCTCGGCGTTGTTGTCGCGGCGGCGCTGTTGTTTGGTGGCCAGCTTCGGTTTCTTAGTGGGAGGAGCCGAAGCCGCTGACGTGCCTGGTTCATCCCGCAGACGCCGCTGGGTGGTAGTCTGTTTTTTGGCGACCGCTGCAGGCGGCTGTTCGTCCTCCTCCTCCTCCAGGTCCCGTGGCGGCGAACGCTCTCCTTCCGACTCTTCCTCCTCGTCCTCGTCGTCGTCGTCGTTGGAGAACTTGAGAATGTTCTATTATTTAATCCGTCCTGCCATCCTAATGTAGAAATACCCCAGAAGCAAACCTCAAGCACATGCGCGGGCGACGGCTGATCCATCTGGTCGCGGTAACGTTCCAGCTCAGCCATGTCGCGGACGTCGCGGAGGGGAGAGTGGTGCTGCTGCTGCTCACGCACGACGGACGGCGGAACGTTGGTCTGCTTTTGGTGCGTGCGCAAAAATAATTAGGGAGCAGCATGTAAAAGTGTACCAGAAACTGCTGGAGCAATTCGTGCGCTTGCGCGAAGACTTGGTCTCGCTGCTGCGGTTGTTGTTGCGGCAGACACCGTAGCCATTGACGCTCTTGATTGCGCCGCAACTTGTAACGGAGGGTGTTGATATCCAGCTGCAAGTTGCGGATGTGTCCCACGAAGAGCTCCTGAAAGGCTTCCGCACGCTCCACCATGGAGTCGTAAGCGCCCGCTGCAGACGCCACGTCCTCAGCATGGAGAATTCGGGCGCGCGCCTCCGGTTCAACTATGGGCTAAACCAAAAAGTGTCAACCATGGCACGAAGAGGTAGACTGCCATTTGGTAGTTTTTGTATTCTGCTAAACGGGAGGCTCCCTACCATTTCACTGCAATGAACTCTTCCCTACCCCAAAGTGTTCGGTTGCCCCTTGCCTTATGCAGAGTTAGCTAAGCTAAGTGCAGTATGTTAGCTCATGCTGTGCAGACGCCAAAGTTGGTCCGACTGCCTGCGCGAGCTCTGGCTGCTCCGGTGGGCGTACCCACTGGTCTTCATTGTCCAGGATCGTCGGAGCAGTACCGATCTTATAGTACACACCCCGGGTGGCGTACCAGGCCGCAGACGCCGTAGCCGCTTCTTTGGAACCGAGGATGTTTTCCCGGAAACGAGATGCGATTACTCCGGCTGCAACCGGCTTGCCCTGTTTGTCCAGTCCCCATGCTTAAGGGCAGGAAAGCTACCATTTGGTAATTTCAACCGTCAGCGGGTCTACATTTGAACAGCGCTACACTACACACGTACCTGTGTGCAGAGATATACGGTAGGGTAGGCAGCCTGCCTGATCGTATTATTATCTTCCAGCACGCAGGATGCCTACCCTACCGTATATCTCAGCCCACAGCTACGGTAGCGCTGGTCTGAGCACGGCATCGTGATCAGCGACCCCGAAACCCCCCCCCCCCCTGTCAATTGTAGACCCGTGCCGTCCCGGTACAGCAGGTCTATTTTTTTTGACCCAACATCAGATGTTAAACCAACCGTCGATCACGGCGGGTGCCTTAAAGGCATCGGATAGTGGCCGGTAGACATCCAGATCCTGCAAATGGCGAGCGCACCACTTTGCCACATGAAAAATGAGAACGTTTTTGCTAGAAACCGCTTTTGGCATAGCTTGTCTTAAAAATCGAAGCAGACAATCCGCTGAACAAGGCGAAAATGTGAAATAATGGGAGGCTTGTAAATGTCACACCAGTTCGTTCAAACAAATGGTAGGGCACCTACCAATAAGCGAACCGAGTATACTATTTGTAAAAAAATACATTTTTTTTATAAAAAACAAATATTGGTTATTGGGGCGCCACAAAGTGCCTAACAAATATATAGGGGAGGGAGGAACAGATTTATGGTGGAGGGGGAAGGCATACGGCGACATTCTTCTTCCATCTCTTGCTGCAACAGCATGCGCATGATGTTGCTGCGGCTGTCCAGGCGGTCAATGCAGCCCTGCATGTTCGGCTGGAGGTTGAGCTCACCGATGGTCATTCGCGCAAGGCGTCTGAGCTGGGCAGACGCCGCAGCAACCTGCATTAATTTAATTATTTGGAGGAAACTGATCACTTAGTAAGTCTAAGGCAAACCTCGTTGTTCCGCACATTGCGCAAACGCTCCGCATCCGCTTCTTCCAGCCTGCGCACGATCCGGGCTGCCTCCGACTCAGGCGCAACGGGCTATAAAAATAGGAAAAAATGTTAGCTGGATTTACAAATTTGATAAATATTTGCACCTGAGCCTCCTGGCCGGCAGACACCGCACCATGCCGGGCCTCCCAGTCCGCCCAAAACTGCCGGCCACCAACCACATCGCGGCCCTCTAAAACAATTGAAAAGGTTAAATGAATGTGGTATGAAAAATTTACAGATAACCTGCCAGCTATTGTTACATCAACTGGCAGCTTACCTACGCGCACAAATGCAAATGTTGAAAACTAACCATAAGGCATTTCTTTGCAGATTTGACGGCCAGCAACGATTGTGTTGGTGCGTTCCAGCCTGATTGTGCGCTGGCATGTCGGAGCAGACGCCATGTAGATGTCGTAGATGACTTGCAGATCCTAAAAGACATAACAAAATTCATTTGCGGTTAAACTCAACCCAAAAACAATTATTGACAATCACTGTGCGGGCAGTTTCTGGTAAGATAGTCAGCCCTCTGGCACGCAAAGCACATGTTGCGTGTTCCCATCGGGCACGGGGTAGACGCCGCTTGCGAAGCAATGCGCCGTTCCTCATTGGCTTTAAGGCAGACGCCGCCGATGAGTTTGCCCTGGCTGAGTCCGAGGCCTAAAAGTTATTTGATGAGAACAATTTAAAAAAAAAACGTCATTACGACTCTTTGGGACAAGCAAATAGAAAAGAAAAGATCAAACTCACGCCAGGCCCTGAGGTTGTCACAAGCAGACGCCGGGTGACCTCGAAGATAATTGTTTAAAGCGCAAGAAACCCCAGAAAAAAGCAGCAATTTTTAGCGTGAGAGCGGTGGTGCCGGTAGTCGCCACCGGGCCAAATTTAAAAACCAGACTGTTTTTTAGTAACAGTTTTTGCACCAAAATTATCAAATTTGTGTGATAAATTTCAAGAAGTAGCCTTTAAAGATCGTTTTTGAAGTTTTCAAAAAACCCCTAAAAATGATCATTTCAAAAAACCATCATTGGAGCCTTAAAAACATTAATATGATGATAAATGATGACATCTGGGAACCCTGTTTTTATTGCCTTTTTACACTTGGAACTCAAAAAAAAAATTTTTTAAAAATAATTGTTTATTTTGTTAAAAAAAATTTCGATTTTTGAAATCAGAGATCGGCTGCATCCCTGATACATCCATCATACACAATTTCCGTCAATTTGGTCTTTTAAATCTTTATTTATCCATTTTTAATATATAAAAAAAAAGTATTTATTAGTAAAAATATTTTGCAACATTGATTTTGTAATTCCTTCTTTGTTCGCTTCGTCGACAACCATTCTCACACATTCATTATTCAGCAAGTTTTAGTGTCTGCAGGACATTTCATATAAGTAAGGGTGGCGTCTAAAAATCGGTTTCTTTTTTTAATCAGAAGGGCTCAAGGCAAGAATATTAAACATTTTTTGTCCAATGTCAATTTTCTTTTTTTATAAAAATTGTAACCAAAGGATTAACAGAATAATGGTGTACAAATTTAACAATTACTCAAAGTTAGACTTTATATCGGTCCAATTTTGACCCCTAAATTTCCAACAAATTAGACAAATTATGACAGGGTATATATGAAGCATTGGACAAAAATGAATATTTAATTTATAATTGTGATCCGACCTGATCAAAAACTAAAGTGTAGGCTTTTGACCTAAATTTATATCTAATTTTCCCCCCCGCCCCCCGAATTAGACATTTTTCTGACTTCTCGCAATGCCCACAGTGCCGCCGCCAGGCTCCAAAAAGTTGAAAGCAGCAATGGACAAGTCCACATGGTTCTCAGGGCACTCCGGGCATTTGTTGTTGATTGGCACAGTCAAACTTTATATGTAAAAATAAATTTGAATCAAAAAAAAATTATAATCATTTTATGGAATTAATTTTTATTAAAATCAATGATAAATAAATTTTATTTTAATGGAATTAAAAAGACATTTTTTTCAGTCAAACAATTCCTTTCTCACGTTTTCTCCTTGTAGTCAATCTTTATGCAAATATTTTTGCAAATCGGGTCGTCCAACATGTATTGTTTGTCTTGACGGCATGCGTCTTTCCACTGTCCGCTTGGACTAAACAATTTGCCAGACGCAGCAGCAGAAATTTCTGGCTAAAAGTGAATTGATGACATGAGAGAAAATAGAAAGAATTCTCTCATTTTGGATGGACCGAAATAGCAAGATCAATATTCATAGGACTTTCAAGATTAAGTTTTTAAAATACCAAGACCAAGTTTTCAGAAGGCATTCAAGACTGACCACGCCTGAATCGAGTCCGCACGCGCCACGTCCACCGGCACCGTAGAAAGTGAATATACTGTTGGGCACCGGCTTGTTCAGAATTTGATTGATTGGCCCATCAGTATTTGTGTTTGACAAACAACCCATGCCTTAACAAAAGCAGGAAATTAATGTGCAGCGCTTTTAGCACTTTAATTGACAGAATTAGCTTAAACCAATCAGAAAAGGACCAACAGGAAGATTGGTGCCAAGACAGAAAGGGCAGCTCAGGGCCTTGGCTTACTCACTCAAAATTAAAATCAAAAAATTTTTGGCGGAAATCTAGTGCTTTCCCGGGGTCTATTTTATCTCGAAAATTTTTTTATATGTTTACTCATGGATTAGAGCTGATTTTAAGGATTTCAATTTATGACACATTTGAAATTATTACATGTTCCACCGTCACCACCACCACCATCGCCGCTGCCACCACCGCACACCCCTAAAAAATTATATTAAATACCCCTAAAACATTAGATAATATTAATGAAAAAATAATCGAGAAAAAATACCGTTTTCGAAATAGTTCGCCTCAATCAATTGGACGGTCGGTTCACCGTCGCCCTGAACATTGAGTCCACCATTTTCATTTGTCTCTCCCGGCTTTATGTCGGCATTGGTCAACTTGTACTGATTTTCAGCGCCAGTGATCGCTTCCATGCCCCACTTGGCCGGGATGGACGTCTAATTGGAAGAGGGAGGCGGAAAATGCCATAGTTAAATAAAGGGAAAATTAGGCACTATTATTTGATTAGAATATTGGGATCATTAATATTAATTTTATTTTATTCAAAAACAATTCTTAATCGGATATTATGTATCAATGCTGAATCATCTTGCATAGTAATTCAGGGTTCAACAGTTCAAAGGACTAATAAATTTCAACTAGGGTTGCAACCCCGACCCAATTCGGTGAATTACGAAAGTCGTCAATGGCACTTCAAATAAGATGGGAGTGTCTTTAAATGAGTTTTAAGACTTATTTGTTCTGAAAATTTTTCTTTTATCTTTTTTCCGACTTTTTATGAAAAATTTTTTCCCCGACTTTTCCCACCCATTTTTTAAATTTCTCCAGCCATCCCCGACAAATTTAGTCGGGGCGTTTCCTCCCCGTTCCCAACATTTTTCTTCCCTGGCCTCGGGGGTGAAACCCTAATTTAAACAAACTTTCGAACCCAAAGCATTATTTATATATATCATCGACCATTTCTTTTTCTTTTTTTTTAGAAAATTCTGATATTTTACCTATTTTTCTTTTCAATTACCCCGTCTTTTGGAGTCAATGAGAATTTGACAGAGCACACTGTTTTGGAGCCATCGTTGTTCTTCAACTGCACATGGTATTGACCACCTCCGGGCCATGTGGTCACTGTTTTTAGCGATGCCGTTACGTCCGCTAAAACATTGTGAGCATTGAATTGAATGGCCAACACAATGCCAAACAAAGAGAGAAATGCGTTCATTATTTTGATTATTCTAATTAAAATGGCAAAAACATTTTATGAGTTATATGGAATAATAAAATGATGTATTTTTTAACTGTTAAAAAAAATATATTATAAATAATTCTTATAATATGAAAGGGGTAAAAACAAAAAGGGTCTTGGCCTCAAATAGCAATTAGGTCCTAAATTAAATGTTGAAAAATAAGAATAATTAAATTATAAAAAAGTTTTTTTTTTTGTTGCTAATCCGCAATTTTTACAGACTTTCCGGACATATCGTAATAAATTTGCTCAAAGGTAAACTAATTAAACAATTATAGAATCTTAGATCACTTTTAAATTGACTCTATAGCCTTCCAAATTGAAAAAATTTGACTAAGCTTTAAGAAAATTGGGGCCGTTAAAAAGAAAAAGTCTATTTTTTTTTTGAAATTTGGATGGAATAGAACCAATTAAAAGCCACCGAATGATACCAAGATATTTGCTTTTGAGCAATTTATAGCGAATTTGATTCGGAATCTGTAATGCATTTTCCAAAAACTCATAGTGGCGGAATTTACGAAACGACCAAGCACCGAACCGATCACCCCGTCAACCCCTGTTCTGACTACTTAAATTCAGCAATTGCCCTTTTATAAGCATTGATTTGAGCGTTGACATTGGTGAATTGCTCATTTCAAAAAGTACATTTGTACCTATATGCTTGGATATGTGCTTAATCTCAAATAAACCGCCTAATTTTATTTGATCAGGCCTATGGTTTAAGGTTAAAAAATTTTAGATTCTGTCAAAAGATGACCTTTTATTTAAATTTTTCGTGCGTCAATTTGTCAGAAATTTTGTTTAAACAGCTAGCCACTCACAAAAAAAAGCTAAAAAATTTTCAAAAAAGAAATTTAATTAATTTTACTTGACGTTGGTCTACCGACAATTGGTCTGCCCAGTAGAGATCGGAACCGGACCAGATCCCGACCGGATTTTCCCAGGACTGATCCGGATCCGGGTGTTTTTGGAAAAATGGACTCGGACCCGGAGTCCGGAAAAAACAAGATTTTTAATTCCGATTCTTGTCCAGCCTAATTCCCGAATCCGGGTCCGGATCCGATCAAATTTGACCACGGTAACCCGGATTTCGTTTTTTTCTTAATTTTGAATAATTTTTACTTAGAATTTTTTTTTAAACGATTTGCTTGAACCCAAATTTTTATAAAAATAAACAAAAGTCTTACAAAAATGTTGGTGCAGCGATATTTGCGCCCCGGGATAAAGCATAAGTCTCAGAACCAACTAAACTTAGAATTTTTAGTATATTTCAATTGTTCTCGATGTTCTCTATTGGTATACCAAAAATCAAAATATTAATTTTATTTTGAAAAAGTTATGATAAAAAGATTACAAAAATCTCGATTTTGCAGATTTTCGTGTTTTCAGGTCATAATTTTTCTGTAACTTTACTAATTTTTTTATTTGTGGTATACTAATTGAACACATTTAGGGCATTTGAATGATACTAAAAATCTTAAACTTGCGATAGGCGAATGTCTTAATTTTAAACAGTTTGGGGTATCATTTTCATAATTAAAAGTTATTTCTGAACAAATACTTTATTACCAATTATTATTGAATTAACCTGCTTTCGAAAAATTTTGTTGCTTTAAAGAATCATAGATTTATTAAAGTGTCTTCTTCTATTATTTTCTATCTACTTTTATCCTTTAAATAATTCTTTTTAATCAGAAATTCATACATATACATTGTAAAAATGCAGGGTCGTTAATATATATTTTTTTAAATGTATTAAATAGTAAATAGTAATTCTAATCAAGATTTTCTGTTGTGTGGTTGTGAAGTCCCCAAACCCCATTAATTTTATTTCTTTATGCTTATAAATTTAATTCAAAATCAATTTGTTTTCATGTTTCAGTGTGCTTTTTAATATTTTAAACCTTTTATACAGATAAATATTTTCCTAAATGAATGATTTTTCCAATTTATAAACTTAAATGCTTTTATAAAATAATTATTTTTTAAAGATTGAGCAAGTGATTAATTTATTGCTGTAAATGGTAGATTTGGTATTATCAAGCATGTTTTACTCATAATCCTTCATACATTTTTAATTTGAATAGAAATTATTGGTAAATTAACTATATATTTTTACATTATCCTAAATTAATTGAACTAACTACAAATTGGGGGTTCATTGATCAATTATTGTTATATTTTGGTGCTTATTTCATTTTATTTTTTTATTTCTTACTTTTATAAATTAAATTCTCGAAGCGCTCAACCAGATTGGTACTAGGTTGATAAGCTTTCCATTACCTTTTATAAGATTCAATGGTTGAAAATAATTTGATTTGCTGTTGCCACTTAATAATTTTTCGAAAAACATTTCTTTGGCCATGAATTTTAGATAACTATTTTTGGTTTCTTACCTTGACACACTAAGGAATTAAGATTCCACCAAGCGTACAAAGAATCAAATGATCAAGTAAAATTGATTTAAAAATTTTATGTACTTTTTATTATACCAATTATAAAATTGCGGTAATAAGCATTTGTTATGATAATGATGTAATCAGATGTTGTTTTAATTTTTTAAATTTTTATGGATAAAAGCCAACGATCTCGTGTTAAATTATTTGAGCTAGTGTGAATTCGATGTGAATGAGCAAAATTTTGTATTTATTTGGAGTGTTCTGATAAAAAACCGGGTTAAGCAAGCAATTAACGCAACGGTATATTTTGAATAATTTATAAATTAATGTATATCATACGTATATGGATGGACTTTCTTTTTTTTATTTTGGAACATTTCTATTAAGTGGTGTTCTTTATAACGGTTGATTCGTAATCTACCAACTTTTCTTTGTTATGAACTAATGTTTTCTCTTATACGCTTTCTTTTCTCCCAGTGACTAATTGGGTTTGTTGTAATTATTATCTAATTTATTTTTGAACCTATAAAAAATATTTTACTGCTTCTTTTAGATATGTTCTCATTTTATATAAGGAAATCATTTTTTTTAACATTACCTCGTCGAAAATATGTGCAATTTTGATTTACTTTAATGCTATTAATTTGAAATGCGTTGTCAGTTTAACTTAATTTTAAAAAAAAAAATATATTTTTTCTTCCTTTTTTTATGAATAAAATTATTTTTTATTTATTTATTTATTTCATGCACGCGTTTTCCTTTGGTTTTTGGTATTGCCAGCAACCCATAGCGTAATGAGATCGTTAACGAGCTTCTTCGCATGTGTTCCTAGCTATGGGTAACCCTTTTAGATTTTTAGTTCATTTAATTATTTTTTTTCTTAAAAATGATTTAATGCATTTGCCAAAAGCTTTAATGTCTTTTTAAATTTGTTTTTATCAATTATTTTAATTATCTCTTTTAACTGTGTATATTTTTAAAAGGATATATTATCAAATAATATTTAAAAATAATAATTCCAGTATTAAAACAAAAACAAAAAATTCTCAGTTCTTTCATCTGTTATTTTGTTTATTAGATTCTTTAAAATTATAATTGTTGAGAGTGGACTTTGTTAATTTGTTTCTTTATTTAAAAAAGCATTTTTAAAGCTAATTTAATTATTTTTATTTAATAGTAATAATGATAAGCTTTTACTTTTAGGAATGATATCATTTTTGTGGGTATATAATGTTTTTTTGTATTATAAATAATCGCAGTAAAATAAGTAATACGCTTGTGTAGGTCGTCAATGTCTATGAAAATTGTGGCCTTTGACTTTGTCAAAATTACTAGAACTCCTTAAAAAGATAATAAAAAAAAATTATCGAAAAAGGGAAAATTTTCGAATTGTTATTAATTTTATTTATATTTTTGATAGGTTTTACTTTTTTTCATTTATATTTATGATGTTTGTTTTTAATAATAAAAAAGATTTTTGGCCGAAATAATTTACGTTAAATAAGAAATTTATTTATTTTTTAACACGTATTGGAAAAAAGAATTTTTTGTTTCTCCGAGTTTTTTTTTTCTTTAATTTTAACCTAATTATTCACCTAATTAACTCGTTCGACAAACTCAAAAAGCCATAATATTCGCCTTCATCCTTTTCTTTATAATTAATAATCTTTTGTTATGGTTAATTTTTGAATTTATTTTATCCTTTTAATTGCTTAAATATTATTTCATTTAAAAATTATCAAATTTGTGAAGTAGTACAGATTTTCTTATGAACAGGGCGCTAATATATTTATTTTTAGATTATTTGTTTAAATTCTTTCTTCTGATTGTTTCTGATTGTTTTTTTCTTTTTCTAATTAATTTGATGCATCATTGACTATATACCCGCACTTTTTTAAAAGCAATTTATTTCTTCAAATTAAACTTAACAAATAAGTTCAAATAATAAAAAAATAAGCAAAAAATAGTAATTCAATGTAAAATTATGACAAATGTTCGAAATGTTCCCCATTGGCCGAGATACAAGCATTCAATCGCTCTCGAAAAATTGGCAATAATGGTCGCACTCAATTGATGAAGGTTTTTAATCATGCCTATTACTATTATTCTCAAAAATGGTATTTCTTGACAAACGAAAAGCCCTGATTAAACATGCATGCGTCCAAGCGATAATATTTTCACAAATTTCATAACTGGGCGCCTGACATTGCTAAGTATCAAATAGGGGTTTTTGTAGAAATTGCAGCCAAAAATTTTCTCAGAATTGCTTTTTAATAAATCTCTAAAAATTTTTGCAATTCATTAAATTACAGCTTTCTACCCTTTTTCTTTTAATATATTTTACCAGACATTTGTCTTTTAAACAAGTGCAAATATTCAATTGTATTCACTTGACAAGAACCTTATTTTGTTGCATGATATTTGCTTTGGATATTGATTTCTTTAACGAAAATTGCTTTTAAATTGGAATTAAATTGTTTTTTTTATAGAGCTACTTTGTGTTATTTTAAGAATGTTTTTTTTATTTTTTTGTTAAATTAAAAAAAAAACACTGACGATCTCTGATTACTTTCATTTGATAAACAATTATTTTTCTATATGGGTTATTTGCTTATTTCGCTGATTATTTATTTTAAACTTTTAAATATATGGGATTATTCAATAAGTAAAAAAGCTATGGGGATAAGCTTATTTGATTTAGTTATTGTTTCTTTTAGTTGTGTCAAAACATATGTTTTTTAAATAAATTTAGAATTTAATTTTACGGTTATTAAAAGGGTCCTTTTGCTTTTTTGAAAATTTCGAATGCCGGTATTTTTTCGTTAATTTGATGTTATAGGTGATTGATTTCTTTAATAATTTTTTCATTTTAGCTAATCTTTTTTTTCTTATGACGCTTACTTTTGTCTCAATGAAATTGGGTTTAGTTGTAGTAATTATTTTACAAAAACGAAAATTGTGAAAGATAACAGAATTTTTGCCTCAGTGGTCTGTGAGATGGTAACAAGACAACAAAAGGGGAAGGTTTGAGTCCGGCCCATAATATAAAAATTTTGTATATTCTTTTAAAAATGAAAAAGAAAAATCCCGAATTTAATAATTATTTTAAAACTTATTTGCGAACCAAATCACCTAATCATGGTATCATTCGAAAGCCATAGTAGTTAAGAAGCTTTTCCTAAGCAATTGCTAAGCAAATGGATTCATCTGAAAAAAGGTATGACTTCTTGAAAATTTGTTACCCAATAAATTAATTGCGAGCGTAAAAATTAAATGACCGAGCTATTAGAATTGTTCAAAATATTTTTTCTAGTGATGATGAACTTTTGCGCATGCGCCAAAAGTTATGCGCATCGGAGTGCAGGAAGTTGTTCTCAAAATGAAAATGGAAAGACAGTTCGCCAAAATGAGAGAATGCTATAGAAAAAGAGGAAATTAATTTGGCGTAATATTAATTTTAAAATTGCTTTCTTATTTAGAGTTTTTATTATTATATATGTTATCAGCTTAGAGAGAGTTTACAACCAAATTTAATCATTCCGTTATAAATTCTTCTTGCGACCAGGTTCTCTTCCAATTCCATATGATTATCATAAAAAATAATTATTATCTAAGTAACTTTTTCAAATTATTATTCGATAATTCGTATTTAACTAATTGCAGAATTTTAAGCACATTAATTTTAATTAGGAAAATCTTCAATGCTAAAATTTTGTATTGCTTTTTTTAATTTCAATATTTGGTAATGCTCGGCCCTCTTCATTTTGTTAAATTTATTTATTAAAACCTTTTACCTTTTAATTATTTATTAGAATTTGCTTATACATAATATTCTTTTTCTTTTACGTTAGTATAAAATAAGAGTATATAGAAAAATTCTCTAGTGAGTACAATAATATTAAATTTTTTATATTTATTAAATTTTTAAACCAAATTTTTCCGATATATATTTTTGCTTTTTACCCATGTTCTTGAGTCATTAGACTAATGAACAGCAGAAAAATTTATTTATTAAAACCTTTTACCTTTTAATTATTTATTAGAATTTGCTTATACATAATATTCTTTTTCTTTTACGTTAGTATAAAATAAGAGTATATAGAAAAATTCTCTAGTGAGTACAATAATTTTAAATTTTTATATTGAATATTAAATTTTTAAACCAAATTTTTCCGATATATATTTTTGCTTTTTACCCATGTTCTTGAGTCATTAGACTAATGAACAGCAGAAGTGACCCATTTATTATTTATTATTTTGGTATGAATTGCTTCAACTTCAATATTTAAAAAAAAAAATTGGGCAAATATATCTTTTTTAAAATAATTTTTTGTGTATCATTTCTTCGCGCTTTCATTTGATATTTACTTCCTTGTATTTTCTTTATAAATTGGTCCTGTTGTTAATAAATTACAACTTTTAAATATTTTTTTTTTGTCTTCCTCAAGCATGAGTTTTACTCATTATTTTTTAATTTCTTTTTGCCACGATACAGGTTTTTATTGCATTTTTTGAAATTTATTTTTGACAACAAAAAGAGTTATTGAAATAACTTAATTATGTTATGCACTTGCATTAATTAGAATTTGAGGTGATTTATTCAAAAAACACGGTACCGTATCTTATTCTTTTCTTTTAAAACCCGGATTCCGGAATTTTCCAAACAATCTCATCCGGAAAACCTGTCGGAAAGTTTTTCAAAATGAAATCTGATTCCAGGCCATACCGGGAAATTTGGAAATTGAATGTCCGGTTCCGGATCAGAGAAATCAAATTTGCCTAGACCTAATAATGAATATATAAAATGAATTCTTTCTACTGTTTTATTAAGATAAAAGATCATTTTATTTGCTTATTTGTCTCAAGAATTATATGAGTGTTATCAATTATTTGTCATAAAGAAAATTTTATGCCTTTCTTCATTCGGATAGTATTTTTACTTTTTTATATTTAAAAATTTTTAAGGAAAATAATGTTTTATTGATTAACTATAATTTGATCCAGTGGTCCTTTTTTGATCTTATCATTGATGTAAAAGTTTTTTTTCGGTGGAAAAAATTTAACTTTTGGATTTACTATTTAATATCGAATTGTTCATTTTTTTGATCAGTATTGCAAATTCTTTAGTTTAATATGTTTTTTTTTGTTTTTTCCTAAATTTACATAATAAAATAGGTAGTTTTACATTTTTTTTTTTACCTTAAATTTCGATAGGCAGATTTTTATCTAAGAATTTGTATTTAATTTTAATACCTTTGTCAGTTTTAAGTGATTTTTAGCAATAAATAATTGTTAAGCGTTTTTTATATTAAGAATTGAACGATCTTGGCCGATTATAGAGATCGCTTCGTAAAAGCGAAGGTCTATCAATGCTTAAAATATTCTTCAAAAATTAAAAAAAATCTTCATTTAAATTATAATTAGCTTTTTCAAATATTTGAATGACTTTTTCGATATTTTTTTATGTTACATTTCTTCTTTTCTCAACAATTTTGAACATGTGCGCGACGACGCTGAGAAAATCCAGATGAGTAAATTGCTAATTATAGGAAATAAATTGTTTTTTTGAATAATCAGTTTTTGTTTTATTTTAAATTATATATTAATTTATCGTGTTTGTGAATCTTAATAAAAAATTTAAATATTCAAATCTTTTTATTTTTCACCTTGATGTCGACATGGTAATCTACACATACTGCAGACTTCGGCTGAAATTCACAATTACTTTTTATTTGAAAGAATTTAAATAATTTATTTTTTGTCTGAAATAATAGAGATTTAAATTCTTTTTTTTATAATTTATTGTCCTAATTAAAAAATTTTTTTTGACTGTATTTAATCTTTTTGTTGATTATTGTGTTTTCAAAATTTTTGCTTTTTGATTTTTTTCTAAATTTTCAAAATTAAGTGCCTTTATTTTCTAATTCATTCAGAATAAGCAGTTTTGAATTGAGCTAATCCAAATACAAAAATTTCATTCGTACTTAATTTAATTTTATCGCCTAATTTATGCTATGAACGCACTCCCAAAGTCAGCCTAACATTCGGCTGTTGTCCCATCTCTTGCTATTCCCCATATGCTGAGCGCGAGCAAGTATCTGCAAGAGCAATACGGACTTGACACCAGTGGCAGTGAACGGTTCGCTAGAGTTGATCGAAGGGCTGGAACTTTACTCAACATGCTATCCCAAGAAGCCGGAGGAGGGGATCGATTGGTAAGAGTTGTAACAAATATTCATTTTTGTATCTCCATTCATCAAGAGGCTGAAGGACCTGTGGATTTGCCCAGCCGACTTGCCACAATATCTTTGCGCTGAAGCAGCAGCAGCAGATACAACAGCAACAGCAGCCAACATCTGGCATTTTGGGTGGGAGTGGACGAGTTGAATCACCCCTACCCGCATTCGTTGTGGAGCTACTACAACACGAGACCGATGACGACGACGGTCACGGCACAGACTGAACAATTTTCTAACCATTCTGTGCGACTTTAACAAATGTGGGCCCGCCCGACAGTCAAAGCAGCTGAGAAAGCAACGCGCGGAGAACCTGGAATTTCTGTGCAGCAAAAACCTCGAGACCGCCAACCTAATCGAAATGGCTTTGTGCATTCTGGCCTACTCATTGTCAAATCATGGGGCGGACTGCACGTTTGCATATCGTGGCCTCCTGTCCATAACGGTTGAAGAGCATTTGTACGCTCGCCACCGTGTTCGACTACGACATCATTACCTGCCGTGTGTTGTGCAAATTGGGGACAACCAACACCGCTATTTCTACCCAATTCAGCTGCTCCGGGGTTCGACATCGCCGCCACCGCCGCTGCCTCAGTCGCCAATGGATGCCCAAGCGGCGGATTCCGACTCGGTAACTTTGACATCTTCAGAGGCACCCTCAACTTCAATACCATCATCAGCATCGAAATGATGAAAACAGAAAAAGCAGCATATTACAAAACAGATAAAAAAAAAATTTGCATGCCCCTTTTGGCTGATAATACTGTTGAAATTAATCATTTTCATACTGTTGAAATTAATCTTTTTCACCACTTTATTACCCTTATTAATGTTGTGTTGTCGATCAACATGTTAATTAAGATAAATTTTAAAATCTCTAATTTTTAAATTTATTCCGTGCCACAAAGAAGAGCATGTACTATTTCCATAAGGACTATGTGAAGTACCAAGTCTCTAATTTCAGAATTTTTATTCCAGAGCATTTTCCTTAATCGCTGTCAACATCTGCTTCACTTTCATCTTCTTCTTCTTCATCGCCCAGCCTCGCCGTCTTCTTCCTCGTCGTCGTCTTCCTCCTCACTTTCGTCCTCCAACTCGACTACTTTATCCTCTTCGGCTTTTCCTTCCTCAGCCTCGTCATTGTCCTCAACACCGTCGCCCTTCTTGCCAAATTCACCCTCTCCTTCAGATGGGCTATTACCCTCTTTTCCACCAATCGGCGCTGTTTCTGCGAAGACACGCCAGCATCAATTCCCATCCTTTCTGCTCCCAAACACGCACCTTTCCAGCAGAACGTTCCACCCTATTTGGGACTTTGTGTCAGAGACTGGAAGGAAACTCTCCTATAAAACTTTTCAACCGCCATTTCCAGTGAATCCTGCGCAAAATTGACCACTTCTTCATCATCGTCATCTACGCCCAATTCCTTTCTGATTCGTTTGTATTTATCCTACATTGCGTGGAGCCTATCAATCGATCAAACGCGGTCAATATTGTGTGAATTTTTGAATACAAACTCAGCTACCAGTCAAAACCGTGCTGATCGCGCGCCTTCATAGCACCGAGCACCAATTTACTGACTCGAAATAATTTGCTTGCTTCATTTGCAGATGCGACTTTTTTTTTCGAAAAGAATTTTTTCTTCGTTGCGAATTTTCTTTCCAATTTTCAAATTCCTTTAATATTAGGTTCAAATTTTGTTTTTATTTATTAGGTAATTTAGTATGTTTTTTTTATTTCCTTATTAAAAAAAATTCAGTTAGAAATTTTAAAAATTCTTCCAATTTTTTAACCTTAAATATATTATATGCATTTTGGGTTATGTAAACGTTCTTTTTGGTTATATACTGATGAGTTTGAACTCATTTTTCACTACGGTTTCTGTGCGAGTAAGAATTTATTTTGACTTTTAAAAATAGGGTTTTCAATTTTGGGCTATGAAAAAAATTCATTTAATTGTAAATGTTCATGTTAATTCTTGCTTTATTCAATCCTTTTTTAATACCGTGTAATCTTTTCTTTTGTAACGTTCTAGTAGCAGGAACCCAGCTGTGTTCCTTTTTTGTATAATTTATAAAAATTATTTAGAACTCTATACGAATACATTTTTAAGCTTTTTTTCTAATTTTTCATATCAAAATATAAAAATTAAAAAAAAAATTTGAGATTTTTCTATGTCATATCAATTCGCATAATTATATTCTTTTTTTGAATGTTGAATTGTGTAAAAATAATAATAATTTTTTTATCAGTTTCTATTGGTGTTGCTAATAATAATGTTTAATATTCCTAAATTATAATGAAATTTTTAATATTTTATGTCCAATTTATTTCTCATTTTGTATGACAATTAAATTAATATATATTCATATTTAGAGTATTTGAACATTGTATGATTAGCCTGCTGTTTTTTGTTTTTATGAAAAATTTCCAATCTAACACTCAATTATTTATTTACTTATAATATTCTATTTACAATAGGTAGTACTTGCAGTTTCTAGGTTCTGATTACATTTTACGATAATTATTTTAGAAATAATATTTTTTTTCAATTCATAAAATTGTATTTAATTGTAACTGAAGCGTAAATAAATTTAAAATATTTACGATGTAAAAATTAGTTTTTTTTATAATATGAAGCTAATCTTTTTCGGGATTATATATTTTATTGGTTTGTTTTATAATTTTCGCACTTTTATAATAAGAAAGAAAAATTAAGATATATTTTTTCCTTTATGCACTATTTTGGTAATTTTATATGTATTTAGTTATATTGGACTATTTCTTTTTAAAAAATTTTCTTTTAACCTTCGCGTCTTATTCTTCATTATAATGAAAATGTAATTATAATTCCCTGATTTTGAGTATATTCAAGAACCAAAACTAGAATATTTTTTTAATATAAAATCGGGCTTAAAATCATCATAGAACAAGGAATTAATTATGGGTTTACAAATAAAGAATTTTCGATTTTTTAATTATTTTATTTAAATAGGTATATATTAATGTTCTTATATTTTTTTTATAATGAAATAATATTTTCTTTAGAGTAATCAATTGTTCTTTAGAAAAATATAAGTTAAAAAGCCGCTTCTTTTATTTTACACTTTTCTTGGTGTGAATGTTTAATTTTAAATTTTTCTTGATGATAATTTCCCTTTTTTGAACAATGTCCGAACGGAAATAGGTATCTGACTTTATAAAACAATTTGTGTTTAATCATATTTCCTTATTCTTAATGTATTTAAATCTATTATAAATTATTTATTTTATTCCATTAAATTTAAAGTTTTTTATATGATTTCAAATTAAATAATTTTCTGTAAGGTTTCAAATAAAACTTCGCTTTGTTCCTTATTGTTTGTTATTTTATATTATCTTAAATTAATTACACTAACTACAAATTGGTGACATATTATTGATCTATTATTGTTATATTTTGGGGCTTAGTTCATTTGCTTTCTTTTATTTTTATAAATTAATTTCTCGAAACGCTCCCCCAGTTTTTGTACTAGTTTGATAAGATTTTCTTTTGCATTTATAATATTCAATGATTGAAAAGTCCGTAAGTGGATATTATGAGAAAAAGGATTTAAACGGGCAAAAAATGGGAGGAGTCAAATCAATCGCAATTGGATAAATTAATACAATTAAATGAAATTGAAAAGATGGTTGAAAAATAAATGAATTGTCGCGGAATGGACAAAAATATACAAAAGGAAATTGCTTTCCTCTTGTCTAATTTTCCCACTTTATTAGCCCTAGCTAATAAAGGGAAAACTCAGGAAATGTATGAGTGAAAGGGCTTCCCTTTCGCTTTCCCAGTGATCACACTAGGAAAAATGCCTATGAATGAAAGGCTGATCCTTTTACTGTCTCTTTGTGGACAGTGAAAGCCAAACGTGAGAGAATGATAATTTCTCTTTATTCAACTTGACACAATTAAATTTGATTGAACAAAGTGTACAAGTGACTGATGAAAAGGGCTCAATTAATTGAGTCCAAATGAATTGAACAGATTGAATCAACAGAACAGTGTTCTCTTCAACAGTGAGGAAAATGAGAAAAGACTGGGCTTTTATACCCAAGAGAGAGGCGGGGACAAAAGCTGGAAAAAATGATGAGCATGCAAGAGAAAAAGGAAAAAAAATCCATAAAAATGGTGACTCATCAGAAAAGGAAAAGAAGAAGAGCGATGAGTCATAGGCGGGGAGTAAGAAAGAAATTGATCGAACAAAATGAATTAAATTTTGTAAAAATTTTATGTCGCTTTTCGCGACAGATTCCGGGCCCCAAAGGTGACGACGCTTCGTTGCCACTTCTTTCTTTTCATCGGTCCATTGCTCGTTGATGGGCCATCCTCGGAGGTCGATACTCAAAGCGCCCATCGGGCGATTGGGCTCTGAGACGCAGAGTTAGGGCTGTAGCCTACAAACTCTTGTAGGCACGGCAAAATAGGGTCTACTTGTAGACCCAGTAGTTCGAAATGGTAAAGGACCGTCCTACCAAAAAAATAGTTGGTATTTTCCGGTCCAAAGTGCGAAAATCCATCGAAATGGATACTGGCATTCGGGCCAATGTGCGCTGAAAAGAGTGTGGCTCCTTCGCGGAGCTCTCCGCGAAGGTGTTCTTCGACAGCACGCCGATCGGGTGCTGTCTCATACCACCATTGACCATGAAAACGGTCAATCCATGAGCTAAGTCGCTCAATACGGCGATGAATATGAGGTTCGTGAAGAGGAGCTCCAATCACTCTCTCTTCTTCCTCTTCAAATCGCGGATCGCCATTCTGGCGATTTCCAACATGGTTTTCGGGAACCAATTGCGGTTCGCTATCCTCATCAAACCAGCACGGGTTTTCGTGGTCATCTCTATCCCACAGGTCTCCGGGGTTATCTCGATCGTCATGAAGACGATCATTAAAAAGGGCGACATTTGCGGGTCTGTTAACCCGACGAGCCGAAAAAAATGGCGGCCGTTCACGGAGTGGAATCGGCATTTCAAATGATAAAAGGAAGGGCAATTGCTCCCTTTTTATAGAAAATTCTTTGGAGGAGGGGACTGGACGTGATTCATTACCACATCCGAAGGATCCTCCCCCCGCCAAATACAGTAATATCAGTACTGTACTGATATTACGGTAATCCTTTCTAATTAATGACCAGGAAATTAATTTCCAAAGTCTATAGAAAGGAGAGATTTCTTTAGGTAACTCATAAGTGAGTTTCATTACATTCTCATGAATGTAACAATTCTCTGCGCAGCAGAGTTCACCCTTCCGAACTTCCTTCGGAATTTTGGTGTTAATGCCTTTGTTTGAGCAAGTGAGTTTACACTCCTTGCATTTGTTTGTTGGGTATTCACCTGCTAGTGCAAATACAATGCACATAATTGTCAGGCTACTTAAAATTGCCTTCTTTTTTGCTTTGCTGTGTGTTACTGTAACACCACAGTTTTGTTTAACTCTTGTTTTAACCGAATGAGAAAATTTGTTCTCATTTCTCTCCTCTGCAGGAGTGATTATCTGAGGGGTTTCCTCAACATAATTCATAAGAGAAAGATTACTCTCATTTCTTTTAACATGCTTTTCTGCTTTCGGCAAAAGAGAAAGCTTGGAACTTGGAAAGTCTGACCTCAAGTCAGATTCTCCGTTGACTAGAGGCCCAAAGGCTGTTTTAATTACAAACAGCCCAGGGGTTACTTCTTTTATATCCTGGAAATGTTTCCAGAAGTGCTTTGCACCGATTAGAATTTCGGGCTCTTCCTGAGTGACTTGTATGGGATGACTACCATCTTCTTCTTTGGATGTATAGTCCTTTACCTTCCACTCCGCCATTTGAAACGGAGTGGAAATTTGTTTCGTTCTGTTGAGGAGAATTTCCTCCCATTCATTATTCATATTTTTAATTTGAATGGGAAAGACGGCAGAATGGAACCGAATCGGCCCATTCCTCTTTCCTCCAAAACCATGGACTTCTATCTCTTCGGAAGCCACTTCATATGGTTTCAGTTTCCTGATGAGTGAGTCAGAAATGTAGGAAATCTGACTCCCCGGGTCAAAGAGGACAGGTGCCTCGACCCATCTTCGAGGGTCTCTCTTTGACTTGACCATGACATGACGAGTCATGAGAAAAGGGTTTGGCTTCTTAGCCACAACGGTAGTCATCACATTGGTTGAATTACACACGTCTTGAATGGGGTCTTCCTTCAACAAATTCTCTGCTTGAGAGAATTTTGTTGAATTGTGTTTTTGTGAGGGCTGATGCCCTACTCTTTCTTGAAGGGGTTGCTTTCTCGAAACATTCCCTTCCTTGCTTGTCGTCTGGGACGGACTCCCTGGAGTGTCCCTTTCATTGTAACACACAATGAAATGGTGCTTTTCACCACACTTCAAACATCTCTTAGGAGAGAAGCAATTCCGTCATTTGTGCCCGTGTTTAAGGCAATTGAAGCACCTTTGCTGGTCCAAGAGACGTCTCTTGCGTGCTCCTGGCGATGGGTACTTAGAACACTGACTCGGAAAGTGTCCCTCAGTACCACAAAGTGAACAAGGTCTGTTCACAGTCCCTCTCACATATGGAGGAAATTGTGGTTGGGTTTTGTTTATGACTTGAAATGACCGGAACACTTGGGGAGACATTGTCCCCAAGTTCTCATCTCTCTCAATTGGTCGCCATGGACCATTCCGAGAATGATTAGGAGGGAAATTTGTTCCCTCCTTGTTCAAATTGTTCCCTTGTGGTTGGGAAGAGAAAGTCTTGGGTTTCTCTTCACCACGGAAGACTTGAGTACATCTCTGTACCTCTTCCTTCACTTCAACGATTGAAGTGATTGCCTTACGGAGACCGGAACAGTCAAAGGTTCCGCCTGACCGCATCTCCTTCTCAACCACTTGAGAGAGGAGATTGAAAGGCAATTTGGATTTGATTGTGGAGGCCATGAACTTGTTTTGTTCATTTTCTCCAAAGTCAGACAGTTGCTGACAAATCCGTTCAACTGCCTCTGAGAACATCCTCAGAGACTGAATGGAATCGGATGGCCTTGAAAGGTGGAGCAACTCGGCTTGGAGTGACTCCACAATTGACTTCTCATCCCCAAACCTTTTCTTGAGAATTTCTACCACACGAGGGTAGTTCTCATCGGAAGGTGGGTACAAGTCAATTGCTCGGCGAGCAATTGACCTCTCAGGAAGACATCCCAAGAGGTAAATGTGTTTCTTGAAGTCTTCAATCTGAAGACTTTCAACGGATGCTTCAAAAAGCTTCCAAAACAATGGCCATTCTCGGGGCTCCCCCGAGAATTTTGGAAGGGAAATAGGAGGCAACGTCACATCATGACGATGCTGTGCCACTAATTGTGGTTGAATTTGTGGAGCAGGCGGCTGTGCTTGCACAGGTGGGACAGCATCCCCCTGTTGAGAGAGGCCTAATGCCCCATCAATTGTATCGATAAGCCCTCTGGCTTGATCTGCCCATTCCATGAAGGGCTTTCCTTCAGGGAGGAAATTAATGTAATTTTGCTCTTCCTCTTGAAGAGCGGGTCCTTTGACCCAGTGGAATTTCCTGAGCCGTCTCAATATAAAATTTGAGACGCTTTACAATCGGGGCGATTGCGATTCGTAAGCACTCATCTCTTACGAAAATTGCTTGAAAACTGAAAGGTAAAGTGGGGGTAAGCTACGACTGGAGTTTGGACCCCTACGGGGCTCCAATTTTTGTCGCGGAATGTACAAAAATATACAAAAGGAAATTGATTTCCTCTTGTCTAATTTTCCCACTTTATTAGCCCTAGCTAATAAAGGGAAAACTCAGGAAATGTATGAGTGAAAGGGCTTCCCTTTCGCTTTCCCAGTGATCACACTAGGAAAAATGCCTATGAATGAAAGGCTGATCCTTTTACTGTCTCTTTGTGGACAGTGAAAGCCAAACGTGAGAGAATGATAATTTCTCTTTATTCAACTTGACACAATTAAATTTGATTGAACAAAGTGTACAAGTGACTGATGAAAAGGGCTCAATTAATTGAGTCCAAATGAATTGAACAGATTGAATCAACAGAACAGTGTTCTCTTCAACAGTGAGGAAAATGAGAAAAGACTGGGCTTTTATACCCAAGAGAGAGGCGGGGACAAAAGCTGGAAAAAATGATGAGCATGCAAGAGAAAAAGGAAAAAAAATCCATAAAAATGGTGACTCATCAGAAAAGAAAAGAAGAAGAGCGATGAGTCATAGGCGGGGAGGAAGAAAGAAATTGATCGAACAAAATGAATTAAATTTTGTAAAAATTTTATGTCGCTTTTCGCGACATGAATGAAAATAGTCAAATATGATGCCTTAATTAGTCAGGTTCTCGTATTATTTAAAAATTATTTTTGAAATGAAATGCTATCTTTATTTTTGGGTTTTGTAAGGAAAATTGTTTTTTTTTATTAAATTAATAAATATTGTAACATTTATTTTAATTTTATTACCATGTAATATTAAATTTTTTTTAAATATATTTTTTACAAAATATTAAAATAACATTCAAAAATTTTATTTTTTGAAATATGTAAATTAATGGGTTTTCTTTCGTATTTTCTTTCTGTGGATATTTTTTTTGCCATTTCTCGAATTTTTAGTATTTAGTTTAAATTTTTTCTTATTGCTTTTTTAAGTAATTTGCTGTGCTGTTTTCATTCAATAATGAAAAAAATTTCGTAGGCCATGAATTTTTTATAAGCATTTTTGGTTTTTTACCTTGACACACTAAGGAATTAAGACTCCAACCAAGTGTACTGCCCAAATAATGTAGTAAAATTGAATTATAAAATTATATCCGACTTTTTATTATACCTATTATGAAATTGCGGTAATAAGCATTAGTTTTGATAATGATGTGATCACATGTAGATTTTTAATTTTTTTTAACTACGGATAAAAGCCACCGAATAATTTGCCCTTGTAAAAGGATTCAACTTTTTATTTATTCGTTTTCAATTTTTATTTCTATTATTTGAAGATACTATAAAAAATATAGCCAAATTACGGGATTTATTGTTTGCATTTGCGTTTATGCGTTAACAGTTATTTTCCGTATAAGATTAAGTAAATTTATGGTAATATTAGTTTTTATGCACGAATTTTCGGTTTTATTTACTGAGATTAATATATTATGGGGATAATGTTATTTTTCATATTTTAATGCGTAATTTAAAAATAGGAAGAGGGTTTATTATTTTTTTTTATTTATATTTTTATTATTGTTTGAATAACTATTTAAATACATTTTTTTTTGTAGGTCATCATGCTGTGACTGTCTTTCTTTATTTTTTTAATTACTGCCAATTTATAATTAATTTTTATTTCATTTAAATACTTGAAAATTATCAAACTCCGTTATTTTAAGGTAGAGCTTCGCTTTTTATTTCTTGTAGTAGACAAAGAAAATTTATGTGCTGGTCCTTCTTTTCTCTCAATCCTTTTGTTTATTATTTAACGTCGAGTCTAAAATTAGTTGATTTTAATTTTTTTTATAATTATATTTTTTTGAGTAGTAAATATAATCTATTAACTTACCACCGAATAAAAATTCTTTTTTATATCTCTATTTAAATGTAAATAAGTTTGAACATTTATTCTTCTCTATTTTTGTACTTAAAAATTAAGATAATTTACATATACTTAATTCATTATTTTTTTTTCATTTATGTTTATTTTATTATTTCTTCGCTATTTTGGGTTAAATAATATATTATTAATTGATATTCACTCTTTAAAATTTTTTTCCTATTTCTATGGTATGACACGATTAAATAATGAGTGAGAAACATTTTTTGATTCAATACCAGGACAATTAGCTTAAATCAATTAATTATTTTATGCAAAAATTATTTTTTATTTTTTTGACTTTTAATTTTATTATTGTCTAGTCATATATTGAAATAATTTGAATTATTTTTTTATTTAGCGATTATTTTTGTTTGTTATATTATAAATTATTTTCTTTATTCTATTAATTTTTTTCGTTTCTCAACATTTTGACTTTATAAAAAAAATATGTTATATGTTTCCATCATTTGTTTCCGTTCATCAAATAGCCCATTTGAAATATGTTGTCAGTTTAGCTTAATTTTCAAATATATATATTTTTTTCTTCCTTTTTTATTTATTACTTTAAGTTAAAATAAACCTTCAAAAAAATTTTTGGGATTTATTTTTATGGATATTTCCTTTTTAAATGAAAATTTTTGAATTCCAATATAAGGTATCAAAATTTTGGGCGTTTTAATATCATTTATAAAATAATTACTGAAAGAAACAAATAATCTTTTTGAAAAGAAATTATTTTTTGTTTCCTCGAAAAAAGATTTTTTGCTTACTCCTAAGCATCTTTTTGGAAATATACAAATTTTCTTATTAATTCAGAAAGTTTCAAAGAGTAATAATATCTTTTTTTTGCCTATCTTCCCAAGTTTCTTCCCTGTTTCCATGTCATGAACGAGTTTTAAACCTAAGGAAATTTGGCCCTTTGATGTTAATTTCGGAACAGGACAAAACACCGCCGGACGAATTTGCATAATAAAAATTGTAACTCTTTGGAGAATTTTTTAATAACTTAACATCTGCTTAATTTAACTTTCTAAAAACTTAGAGTTTCAAATGACATCAATTTTATAAAAATTGGTGGACAAAAAAAGTTTCAAAAAAAACTTGTTCCGTCGGTGTTTTGAGGTGTACCCGTTAATTTGGTTGCTAGTGCATTTCCTAAAAACCACTACTCATGTGCGTTTCTTAAATCCGCCATTTCTGCGGAATTTTGGAATAAATTAGTTATAACTTTTCTCAGACATTGGTATCATCCGATTGCTCTTCCTTGCTTCTGTAAGCTTGTTAAATTTCAGAAAATTTCATAAATTTGAAAAAATTGTGGCAAAAAAGTGGAAAAAATTGCCATAACTTTTGAAAAAATAAAGATTTTGCAAATGTAGCAAGCTTACAAAGCAATATAATGGGTATTGTATGATACCAAGATTGCTTAATTTAGTTGGGTCTGAAAAAAGTTATGACTAGATTTATTCAAAAATTTAGCAAAAATGGCGGATTTAAAAAACGCGCATGGGTGGCGGTTTTTAGGAAATGCACTAGCACCTTAAGTTTGTACCGGCGCCCAACCTCCGTCACCGGGTAAATCCACCATCGCCTGTCACTCTACTCTTTTTTTTCAGTTCTTATCCCTATTTTTTCCGCACCTGTGGATTGCTTCACTAAAACACTATTTTATTATGGAGCAGCAACAATGCGCGAAAGTAACAAATTTGCCCTTGTCAGGCACCAATTTGTATGTGGGGATGCCCTGAAAACATAAATCATTTATGAAATGATGTCATATAATCATATTCGTGATTAGCTCCCTAAAAAAAATCTTTTAAATAGTTTGTTTTTAAGGTTTATTTTATTACAATATTCGTCACTTGATAAATGGGAAAGATATGCATAAATTTTATTTAATTTATTTAGCGTTTTATGTTTTTCTTGATGAGGCCGACCCCTGGATTCATTTTTTTTCCTTCTTCCAGAATTGTTTATCATAAATGATTATATTAATTGAAATTTTATTTTATTTTGGTTATTTTCTTTGCTTTTTGTGTTGGTTTTTTGTCATTATCAGCAACCCATCACGCTAGTATATCGTTGTCGAGCTTCTTCGTTATCTTGGTACATCATAACTGGGCAGCTTGGCATTTGTTTATTCTTTTATTAATTTAAGAAAATATTCTATGCAAAGCCTGCCAAGGGCAAATGAGATTGAAAATATAAAATAAAAATTTTGTCATAATTTCTCGTATTACTTAATAAAAAAAAATAAATAAATAAAATTTTGAATTATTATTAAAATTTTCATGTAAAAATTTGAGTAAATTATTGAAGCATTAATTTTTTTAAGTAGTATTTCTCAGTTTAATTAGAGAGAAGATTACAAAAAATAATCCGTTAATAGTTTTGTTAATCACCTTAAATACGAACATTTGTTTAAATAATAAATTTAACAATTTTGCAAGTTTATATGTCATTCCATTTGTTTCACCATTCACATAAAAATAATTGCCTATATTTTGGTATATACTGGGGTTTATCCCCGACCCGGTTCGGGGAATTACCAAAGTCGTCAATTGCACTTTAAATAAGATGCAAATGTCTTTAAATGAGTTTTTAAGACTATTTTGTTCTGGGAATTTTTCTTCTATCTTCTTCCCGACTTTTTATGTAAATTTTTTCGGCGACATTTTTTAATTCTCCAGTCATCCCCGACAAATTATGTCGGGGAATTTTCTCCCCGATCCCCGACATTCTGTCTCCGAAGTGTCGGGGATAAAACCTAGTAAAATCATTTATTTCAATATCGAACTTGTTATTTTTTGAGTTAATGTTGCATATTCTTAATTTTATTATTTTTTTGTAATTTGGTTATTTAATATTTTTTATTATTTTTTCCTGAATTTTTATAACAAAAAAAATACTGTCATCGTATTAATTTTTTTTGGATTAAATATATCGCTTAAATTCAAACAGTCAAATCGCTACATGTTCTCAAATTCTACCAGACTCCATAATTGTCCTGTTTTACTTTTCATTGAGTTATTTGCTTTAGCTCTTGAAAAAGCCATTTTTTACCGCCCAAATGTTTACATTTTATTTTGAATATAATGCCGTTAGCATTTATACAACGAATAATATTGATATAAATTATTTCAATTATGTTTGCTAATACTATTACTAAATAATTTTTTATTTATTTATTCAATAATTTTTCTTTTATTCTAATAAATGATTTTTGTTTCAATTAATTAATTAATTTTTTTTTTTTTTAGTTATTTTGAAGAAATCTGCTGTATTTATTTGAATTAACTAGCGGGGTTAGCGCCTTCGGCGCATCCCCCGCTAGGTATACGAATGTGTTATGAACGAGCATTTCAAACATTGTCACACCTTCCTCATTTCTTCCTTCCTCTTTGTTTCTCTTTGTCTGTTGTTCCTAATGAGACACATTAATGTGGATTCCTAACATTACAGTAATTCTTATGCTTTTTCTTATATTCTTTCTTCTCTTTTTTTTCTTGACATTTTCACATTTTATATTCATTGGGCCATGTCTGTGTTCTTGGGCATTTTCATAAGACCCAGCGGCATAAAAATTAATCGCACCTTGTCTAATCACTCTGTTTCTGATTCTGTCTTGTTCTAAACGCAACTGTCTTTCAAACGCATTTTGCTCTGTTCTTTGACTATCATTCTATTTCTGTTCTTTCCTAGGCGCAAAATTCTTTGATTTTGCGACATTTTCTCGTCTCTTCTCGCACTTTCTCTATCCTTTCTCAAATACTCAATTCTCCTCCTTTCTTCAAATTCATAATCTGTCATACGGGAAGAACCCGGCACATCAATATCTAAATTCAGAGATCCCTGGCCGGTACCCTCATTATCTGTTTCTTTTCTTGGCATAACTATGTTCTTCCAAAACATTATAATTTCTTATTTCAATTTCTTGATCATTGATCTCAACTCCAACATCATTTATATCAAAATCTAAAACATTATCAATTCCTTCTAAACTGTTCATTTTGTTACAATTAAAAAGATGCGCCGGCCAATGAAGTTTTTTTTAAATCTGGAACATTATAATAATACGATGAAAATAATAAAAAGGTATATGCATTTAACAAATAAAAAAAAGGTATATGCATCTAACAAATAAAAAAAATAAACAATGAAATTTATCAAAATAAAAATAAATTAGCGACAAGTATATTAAGGAACATTGTGACAAATGTATTCGTAACAAAAATAACACATATGAACAACTAACATCTGTGACTCTAATATTTATATACAAAAAACAGACATGTGTGACTCAAACCATTAAGTAACACATGTGTGTCTCAAATTTTTCAATGAGATATTTCTTGAAACATACAAAAAACAGACATGCGCAATCAAGGGCATAAGAAACATAAAATACTAAGCAACATATGTAATTTTTAATTATTAAATAAACATTTGTCACATATGCTTTAAAAATTCTTCATAAAAACAAAACTGACCTCTTCATCGTTATAAATTTTTAATTCCTTTTCATCGAAATTTTAATTGCTGTTCATCGTTACAAATTTTCTAATCCAATTTGTAAAACATCCTCCAAATGGTAACATAATTGACGTCAAGAAATGCTTAATACAGGGAAAAAAACAAATGCGTTATTTCTAACTCTTCTCTTTCATTTACTATTATGACAAAACTAAACTCTGTTCATAAACAAATAATATAAGCATTAAACAATAACTAATACTTTTTCAAACATTAATTGTAATACAATAAGTCTTATAAGACAAAAGTCAAACAATTCTTTTTTTAAGACTGAATTTGCAATTGCAAATGAAAAAAAGCAAAACCAAACATTTCCATTTTTCAAATGCATTATTTAACGCTAAATTCAAATTATAACGCCACACATTTTCCGACAGACAAACATTCATCTTTATTATATAGGAAGGCTGACCAGATGGTTGCTTGGTTTGCAAATTTTAAAAATTATATTTTAGCAGTATGTATTTTTTTCCTTTGTTTTTTTGAATTGCAATTATTTTTAATTGAATTTTATTAATTCAAATGTTTTAAAATTTAAATTATAATATTTATTGAAAAGCATTAATTCATCTAATAATTATAATATTTTTTTTCAGTTTATCTTAGAATTAATAGTCCTTATTTCTTTTCATTATAAATGAAAAGATTTTTTAAAATTTATTATCCTTCATTAAAATAGTCGATTTTCCTTTGCTTTTTGTCATTTTTAGAGGTAAAACTTCCTCATAATTGCTTTTAAATCGTTTTTTTCATTATAATTATTTTTTCATATTTAATTTTTGTAATTGCATAATTATAATTTTTCTGAACTTCCTCATCGATTTTTCCAGTCCCAAGTTGCTCAAGATGATTATTGGTAATGAAAATATTGATGCACAATTATAGCGCAATCATTTTTCAAAAAAGTTATGATTTTGGACAGAAAATCATATTTTTTTGGTCAGGATATCAGGTTGTGTTTAAGTCGGAGCCCTAAGTAAGGGTATGACTGACCCTTTATAAAATTAAATTTAAAAAAGTCTCATTAAATAATATGGTATGTAAAAATTTCTTAATAGTTTCTGATTAAGGGATTGTTTTTGAAGATTTGAAATGGCAAGATTAATAACCCAAAAAAATCACTCTTCTATGTTAAATAATTGTTTCCTTGGGTCTAGGAATTTCTTATATGAACAGAGGTTCAGTAAAAAGAGAATGAATTGAATGCCTTATCGTTACCGATTGCTGGTCAACATAATTTTGTATTGATGTTTAAAGACCTAACATAAAATGAGAGAGAAATAGAGAGTGAGAGAGGCAAAATATAATAGAGAGTGAGCGAGGCAAAATATCATAACAAAGAGCCAACGAGAAAGTCAGACAGAAAAAGTGGGAGTATGAATAATAATGATCAGAATGTTGAGAAAGGCAAAATATAACTAAGAGCCAAAGAAAAAGTCAGATAGAGAGAGTGGGAGAAAGAAAAACAAATGCAAATGACTGTTAGAGTTGTAGAGAGAATGCGCAGGGGCATTATTTTTCAAATTTGATTTGGCGAATAACTGTTAAGGTTAGCCAGAATGGCAGTTTAAATTTAATTTATTCTGTCTGCCCAATTTACGTTTGATTTCATTTTATTTTGAATATTTATTTTATTAGTACAAAATTTAATGGATTATCTTACTAATAATTGGCTTTCAACTTCATTATTTTGATTTTTTTTTCATTTTTTTTCTTGGATTATTTTTTAATTTGCGATCATGCAGTTTAAATTTTTTATTTTAAATGATTGCTATTTGAAGCGTGTTGCGACTTTTGCGCCACGACATTTGTGCCGCTCAGCAAGGCGCCACGACATTTGTGCCGCTCAGCAAAATCGACACTTGTGCTACGGTGCGCCGTGGATATTTGTGCCGCGGACATTTGCGCCGCGGATATTTGCGCCTCGACATTTGCGCCGTCCAGTAAAAATGGACATTTGCGCCGCTTAGAAAATTATATTTTTAAAATATTGTTACTAATTTTCAAAAAATTTTACTTAACTATTCTGTAACGATAACAAAAAAGTTAGCTAAAAAAAAAAAAAGTAATCCAAAAGATATACATTTAATTTTTTGTTTTGTTAATGCGTATATTAGCAGTCATGCTTTTTCAGTCTTTTATTTTCTGGTAATAAGCCCCCTGAATTCATTTTTTTTCTGGGATCATGTTATTAGAAATATATTGATGGTTTATTTATTTTTTTTTTTTTGATTTTTGTAATGGGTTTATTTAGATTTTATAAAAAATTAATACATAAAAAGATTCTGGTTTAAATTTCTTTTAAAGGCACGTTTGCTTATATGATGACTGTGATTTTTATATAACATAATTAAATCTGCCTTAAAAATAGTTTCTTTTTTATTAAAAAGTTTTTCATTTTAAAATTTCATGGTTATTTTGTTGACACTTTGTTCAATTCAACTAGTGCATTTCGTTTTTTTTAAATAATATGCTTTGAATTTTAAATTTTATTTATAACTCCCCTTTTAAAACCGAGAAAAAACTAAAAAACACTGTTTTGTTATGTAAATTAATTAATTCACTGATTGCAGGAACACCTTTTAAATTATGTGGAGTAAAACACATTCGATTTTTTGTATAACAGATTTGTAAACTGAATAAGATACTCATTTTTAATTATTTAGACTCATAGATGTACTTATCTTTTAAAATAATTAATATTCTTCTAATTAAACTCTTAAAAATTGGGTTATTAAATTTGTTTATGATTGCTTGTAGAATAATTAAATTTGTTTTTATTACAGAATTTAATTTTTTTTAATTACTAGCGTTTTTACGATTATTTAGGTGAATATTTATTTGATACAAGCTATTTTGAATAAGTTATTTTAAAACCTATCAAACTACAAATTACTTTGCATAGTTTTATATTCAATTCAAAATATGCAAATATTTATATAATTTAGAGAATCATGCTTATCCGGGACTTTTTCTGTGTTTTTTTTTACTTCATCCATTAAAACAATTTTCTTCTTTATTAAGTATTATTTCATTTAATTAAATCTTTTATTTTAAGATGCACGTGTACTTAAAACTCATATATCCTATTTTTTTTGCTCAAGAATTAATCCTTTATAAATTATGCATAGTTTAATTTTCAACTTTATTAGACTCCGGCAATACTGCTAATCACTTTTAATAAATGCTGGCAATAAGCTGCTGGTCAATTTAGTCATTTTTATTAAATTATTGCAAAGTGCTGCAGAAGAAATTATACATTCCCTTGATTCGTTTCGGCCTTTTGTGATCAATAAGACAATAAACTTTGGCACCAATTCTAAAATTGGTAAATTAAAATTTAATTAATTCATTTTTTTAAAGAATATTTACGTTTTAATAAACAATAAACATTAATTTAATCTTTTTGTGATACCATTTTCAATTGTTTTAATTTCTAATTTAATATTTTATTTATTTATTAGCATAGTATAAATTTTGATCATTAAACTTTTTGAAGATTAACTTTTTAAAATAAATGACTTATTAAGTTTTAAAAAATTTATGCCAATAAAAATGAGTTTTCTTTTTTCTTTTTTATGGCTATGACTTTTTTAAAACTTATTCAGATTTTTAAAACTTGGAAGGCTAATAGAGCTAACAAATAGCTATCGGATTAACAAACCATATCTTACTGAATACCCTTAACAAAGCACTTCAAAGTTGGCTTTATAAACCAGATTAAGCCTCCAAATATTGGCTCTAAAGTAGTAAGTCAATTTCTTCTCACAATTCCAAGGAAGAAAAATTTGGGGTTCAGCTGCTGTTTTTTTGCTTTTCGATATGTGATAATGGACAAGGGCAGCTGCAGAAGACAAAAAAAAATACCGTATCTCGCTAACATGCGTGTTTTTAGCAAGATTGCAAATTTTGGTGTCTCAAACGGACACCATCAATTCGGCGCGCGCGATTCGGCGCTACATGATTAGGCGCCCAAGACTAGTTTTTTTCGAAAATTGACAAAACTAGGGGTTATGTTTTCAAAAAACTAAGAGGTAAGATTTTCAAAAAACTTTTTTCGACGCGAATTGTGTTGCGCCGATTTGTACTGGCGCCGAATCGTGGTAGTGTACCCGTCCCAAACATTATCGAGTTTCTTAGAGTGGTCTCACATTGTTCATGTTTTTTTTATTTTTTATGATTTATTCTAGGGTTGCACGGTACCCTGTACTTTTTAGAAAAGCGGTACCGGTACTGACCGGTACCATGATGACCGGCTCCGGTACCGGTACCTAAGCTAGGTTGGCGATGCCAATAGGCGCTGCCGGGAAAAATTTTAAAATTTTCTTTAGAGAAATTGTCAAAAAATGTGTCTATTTTGTAAGAAGTACATATTGGCATTACTTTCTTTCATAATTTTTAAATTTTCCTAATTGTTTTTTGGAAAAAAGAAAAAAAAATCTTTAAGTTCCCTGCGGCGTGCGGGATTTGAACCCAAACAAAAGATAAGGAGAAACAATACATCTACCACCACACCGAATTACCATTGGTATGATTTAAAAAAAAATGTATATTTATAACGAATATTTTCACCGAAAATTCCCTTTTCTCCAATTTTTCCCAACAATTTCTTACTCAGAACCCCGTTCTTACCAGTGCTTATTTGGTACCGGTTAGTACCAGTAACATCGGTACTGGAAAACCGGTACTTGATTTTTTCAAAAACCGATTCCGGTACTTGTACCGGTACCTGAAAAACCAAAAGTACCGCCAATACCGGTACCGGTACCAGTACCGGTACCGTGCAACCCTAATTTATTCCAAATAAATAATTGTTATACATATTATAATTATGATAGCAATTCTTGTTTTTGAAAGACCCAAAGTCGAAGGCGAATGAAATGTGGCGCCTATTAAGACCTGTAATAAGAGGCAACGAGTTGTACCGTAAGGCTCTGCGCCTAGAAAAAGGCGCCGAGTTCAACATTATAGCGATTTTTTTACAATTCATTTTCAGAATTTTTAGTTTTATCCTCATACCCAGTAATTTCCTTCTCAGTAAAAGCCATCTATGTAGTTCCCAACCTGACGGCCGTATATTATATAAAAAAAAAGAATCCAAAAGATTCGATAGGATGCGTTGTTCGGAATAGGTAAAATGGAGTGAGTTAAGTTTTCAAATTCTACACTTAAACACCCTTGAAGAAGTTATTAAGTTTTTTAAGATTTTTTATTGAAAACTTAAACAAAAGCACCAAAAATCTTTTCATTATTATTTTCTCTCAAGGTAACGCAGCACAATCTTACTTAAAAGATTGACCACTGAATTGGTCTTTTTCTTAGTTAGCAACTTTTTTAATTATTGTTTTATTATAATATTTTTTTTTCATTTAATAAATCGTCAATTCTCACGCTTTCATCTTTATCTCAAGAGGATGTTGAAGAGGTATTAAATCTTATTTCCATTGCAACCGAACTGAAGACGATTAATGTTGCAGCTGTCGAATTCCTTTTTTGATTTTTTGAATATATAAATGTTCTTTATTTATAAATTTTTAGATTTTCTCAATATTAAGAAAGCTTTTTCTATTAATTTAGCATACAATCCAATTTGGTGCGACTTTAATTAGTTTGTTTTAAATATTTGGAATAAATATTTTGATTTAAATTTTTTTGATTTTAATTAAATTTGCTAAAGAAACATTTTTGCGTCGTTTCATAGCCATGTTAGCTAATTACAGCAATATATTATATTGTTTTTGTTATTCTCATGAATGTTTTTATAATTGATTTTTGCTGTATTCACTTCTGTACCTTCATTTTTCGTGGTAAATTATGGAAATAGTATACGGAATACATTCTTGACCAATTTTTTGTCCCTCGCCAGCCGATAGATATGCGAGCGACCGAAAGGGAGAGAGTAATCAGGATGACGCGACCTGAAGGGGGTACGTGATCAGTTGACGCAACCAGAATTAAATGAATTTAAAACGGAGATGGGAAATAATTAAATGTTTTTAATATATTTTTTCCATAATTATAAATCTTTTCGTCATTATTATATGTATTTATTATTTTTGTGTCTTTTCTTTTCTTATTTTGTTTTTATGAATACGTCCTTTGGAAAAGACTAATAGCCTTACCATTCGCTTGCTTTCTTATATATTTTTTTATTCTTGAAGTTCGATAAATCCCCAGACGACCGACTGTACCCTGTTTTCAAAATCTAAGATTTTAGTGTGCACTCGTCGTGACTTTGTGTAGATGTCCCAAATTGAGTCTAACTTAAGAAACCAGTCACGAGCCCCCGGAGCGCATGGAGCCTTTTCCGGGATTTAATGGCCCGATTAAGTTCCACACGAGCCGATTTCGAATATCGTCCACTGTCTTTAATATTAATGTGGCTCCAAGGCAAAAAATATTTAAAGTTTGTTTTAAAAATATTTTAATTATTAAAATCCTAAAAAAAGAAGAAGAAAAAACTGTGTCTCAATAGTAACTACGACTCACTAAGCTAAGCTTCTAACCCTCAGCATAAGCAAGAGTGTCCTTAACTAAGTCACGGATTGAAGTTGTAAGAGAAGCCGTCTAAAATGGCCTATTATGTCACGTTATCTTTGTTTTGTTTTTTTGATTAATTTTAGTTTCTTTTTTACCTAAAAAAATTATTTCAGCAATGGGCTGGATCGAATTTTAAGCAACTTTTTGGTTTATTATTTTAGTTACAAAATGCAATTGAATTAATATGTATATTTTTTCATGAATACCATTGCAAAATAAAAAACACATCACCAATTTTCACTTTCCATCTCAATATATTTTTTGGAGGAGTTTTTGATATTTTGGCGATTTGGGGATCAGTCATTTTTGGATTGTTCTTTTTGAACTCCCAATATTTTTTCGTTTTTTCTAGTTTTTCTTTATCAGTTTTTCTTCGACATTTTGTGCCAAATTCTTTCTTCCATTTCTTTATTAAGTCGTAGCTGACTTCTTTTTTTCTTGCAGATTTTGGTGTAATTTTTGCCCCATTCTTTTGGTGAGTATTTTCTTTTCTTTTTTGCTTATATTCCTTTTTCATTGCAATGAATTTTTATATAATTTAATTTTTCTTGGTCAGTTTTTGATTTGTGACTAAATGTTAATTTTTTATTAAATCCAAATTCTTTAATCCATACATAAATTTGTTTTCGATTTGTGCCCAGTTTGCTTCGCAATTATTCCTTCAATTTTAACCTTTTTGGATGCATAATTTGTCTCTTTTTCTATGATTTTGCCTTTTATTTTGTAAAATCACTAATAATTTTTCTTTTTTGTAGACCATTTTATTTTGATATTTGTCAATTCATTTTTTTTAAATTGATCGAAATTGTTAGTGATAAGAAAAATGAATGGAAAAATTTCATTGGAAAGACGAATTAATAAATAATAAAACTAAATTAAATGACAATATCAATTAGTGATCATTTAAAAATTATAACAAGAATAAAAGTTTTGAATTCAAAAATAAATCGTATATTTAAAAATATTATAAGATACAAAATCAATAATTTATTAAAATTATAAAATATGAATAAAATAAACACAATTAACTAAGAATTAAAAGGAAACCATTTATGAAAATAAATGAAATAATATAATGTTTATAAAAATCAATATTTATGAAAAATAATTCCTTAATAAAAAAATTTATCTCCACTTAGGGGTGCATATTTCAATTTTATTGCACTTCACAAATTTTTTGGTCACAAGAAAAAATAGTCGTGAAATAATTGCAAAATGCCAAAATAGGTGCCAATAGTTTCGTTGCTAAAACCCCAAAATACATAAAAAATAGATGCTAAAAAGTCGCTCTTCTAAAGCAAAAATTTGTCGGAGAAAATGTTTTTTTCTTGCTTTTTTCATGAAGAAATATGCGCAAAAAATAGGTAAAAAATTAACAAGTCACACATTTTAGTTTTGAAATTTATAAATCACTTTTATGTTTTTAAATAAATGGTCTTCAAATGGCGTTAAAAAATTGAAAATGCCAAATAATTGGCATAAAGCCCCTTCTTGCTCTGAAGCCTGTGACGAAACGGTCACTGACGAATTAGACTGACACGAAATTTTGACGGTGACTATAAAAGCGAAGATACTGTTTCAATAAAGTGGCAAAATGCCACAAAAAAATGAAAAAAATTTTTTTCAGGGTTTTGAAGTAAGAGCCCAAACTCCAAACTGTTCAATTTTTGCCTTAAATTTACTAAATAAAATAATTCTCCTCTCTTGTTTGTGATCACTTAAGATTGTTCACTTTTCAATTATTTTTTTAATTATTTTTTTGTTTTCTTTAATTTTAACCGATACATAAAATTATTTTTCTTTGACAAGAACCAAAAAAAAATTGGGGCATGGGTTGCTTCATTGGCTGAGAGAACGACTTGTTGTGCGGTCGCTTCGTATACATTAGGCTTTCATTACTGTTCCTCCTTCCTCCAGACCGCTGATCCAACGGTCGTTGTACGCTATTTTAACCCCGGCGTACCCTCCCGTTAGCCAATTGTTTTAGGCTGTTCCTCCTCGGGGCCTCTTTGAGCTGAGGAGCTTTGTTTGTTTTCTTTGTTGTGGGGTTGTTGTTTTTGATCGTTTTTGCATTATTTTGCCCGCAGGCGCAGTTTTGCCCACCAAAGGGACACGCCCAACGTACTCAGCGACGCAGCCCCGCTCAGCCTCTGCTGAAAGGCGCCTTTCTTGCCCATACCCGACAGGTTTTTGAGTGAGTAGTGTTTCTTTTATAGATGGAGAATTTGTGCGACAAATTTTGGGATAGGTTGGTCTTTTAACAAAAAGGCAAGCTATATTCATCCACTATTCAGTCAAGCATTGTGTCTTTCCTTTAGTCTTCTCTTCATTCGCTGTTTTCTCTGCGGTCCTGCATGGATTACTGACTATTTCTTCGTTTGTTGCCTCCTCTCTTATTCTCGAAAACGAAAGCATACACACACCACACACACACACACACATAAATTGGAATCATTTAAAAATAATAATACATATGACGCTCATTAAAATATACAATTTATTTGACTTAATTTTTATTTATTTTTTGAGTGATTTGTATTTTTTTTTATTAAAATCAATAAAAAAACAAATTATTTTTCATACTTTTTTAAAAAAAATATTTACATAAATTGACAAATTTATTTATTTTTTATTTTTTTTTTAATAACAATTTTTTATATGAGAACCATTATCTAGAATTCCGATCTTAATGGTTAGCATGTATTTTAAAATATCAAGTTAATTAAAAACATAAAATATAAAGGCATGTGCTCACAGCTTTAAATTGTATAACGCTTTTTTCGAGCATTTAAAAAAACTGCTCTCTCGCTTTTGGTGGGTACAAAAAATACATAATTTGAAATTACCAATATATATATATATATAGAAAATAGTTTGAATGATTCAAACTGCACATAATTAAGCTAATAAGACTTAATAGTTATTAATGAGCTATTAAACCTTTTTTTTAATTTATGCATTCATTATTTTACCAAAATAATTTATATTATTTTAAATTAAATAAAACAAATTAATTACCAATTAAAAGAAAATCAAGTTTATTTGGTACAATAGTTTAAAAGCACAAAAAATAACAAAAAAAAATAATCCAGTTTATTTGGTACTCATAATTTAAAAGCACAAAAATTAAAAAAACCCCCAAATTCAATTACTGCTGGAAAGGTAACTGTGCTGAACTTTAAAAAAATCTCAAAGTCAAAATTTTAAAATAAAATAGCCAATTAAACAAGCTTAAAACAAATAATATATGATGAACAGTATCACCATTCAAGTAGCTAATTAAATGAACTAAGCCTTAATAGAAATTTGCAAAACAACTTTCATTTAAAGATTTAATAGAATATTATCTCTGCAGTTTTTTGATGCATTTATAATATCTATTTGGTCGTTTAACAAAAGGAAAAATTTTTGCTTTATAGCAGCTACTTTCTAGCAAATATTTTCAACGATTTTTGAGATTAGCTACTATTTTGGCCTTTTACTAGAAATTTCATAGCAAATTTGCATTAATCAAAATACATTCATAAAAATTAAATTATTTTGAAAAATATACCCATAAGAATGGAAATTTCTCAAAAAATTTTCTAATTTTTTCCAATATCTTTTCAAATTCTGCTTAATTCACAATGGATTTCTAAGTTTGCAATTATCGGGCAAAATTGATTAAAAAAATAGTCACTTTGGGAATTTTTGTGCAAAAAGGCATTGTATTTTCCAATTTTTAACAATATTTTGCGTATTTCGGGCATTTTCGCACGTGTTTTGCACTTTTAAATTTTCTTTTCAATATTGAATTATATAATATCATTTGATTAAATTGTGAGATTAAGATTTGAATCAGAGCAATTTTTCTTATTATAAGTAAATTCTAGGCTTGAACGATTTTTATTGAAATTTTGGCTTCATTTTTCTTATAGCAAATGCATTACTTTCATTCACAAAATTAAGTCAACAAACAAAAAAAAATAGCAAAATCATTTATTAAAATTTTTGGGAAAGGTTGGAAAAAACAATTTCACTTTGACAAAAATAAATCAATAATGGTCAACACAAAATGATTGACAAAAAATAAATGACTTTGCCCTGAAGCGGTGGCGTCGGACCCCTCCCCGGGGGCGGTGGCGTCGGACCCCCCCCCCCCGGGGGCGGAGGCGGCGGACTCCCCCCCCCCCCCACCTCCTTGGGCGGCAGTGGTGGAGTCCTCCCCTGTGGTGACGGTCTTTCCTCCCGTCCCGCTTTTATCTGTTATTCTTTATCATTATTAAATTATTTTTAATTTTAAAGGAATACTATTAATTTAAGTTCTTTTCACTATATTCTTATCTAATAAAATAAATTATAAACTGCAATTTTTTTATTAAATAAATAGTTTATTTAAATATATTAAGTTATGTTTTTCTTTTGTAAAATTTTAATAAGATGATTTATTAAAAGAAAATAATTATGATTAAGCATGGATTAATTTGATTAATTATTTTGTTACTTTTACAACAATTAATAAATAATAATAGACAAAAATTTATGGAAATGATTGACTGAACCCCGAACATCCCATAGTGAGCTGACATTTCTTCAAGTTAATTAACTCTTGTATTTTCAATTACTTGGGTAAAATATTATCTTTGACTTTTATTATTATTTGCAAATTTTCTTTGTCTTTTCTTGATTTTCCTATTTATCAGGAATACATGGATTTAATTAAAACTGAGGCCGAAAAAACAAGCCTATAGCAGCACCTCCCGGCCACAGAGCACTGTGCATCGTTCCTATTAATTCTTTATTTATAGTTTCTTTAAAAAGATTGGCACGTCATAACTCGGCACTTGAGCTCATTCCACAAAAAAGAAAAACACTTTCATCGATAATCCTTGGGTCTCTGTCCCACCGACACTTTGGCCACTCTCCTTTGTCAACAAGATAAAGGTGGTTTGACACTTACAGTTCGTTTGATTTTACGCTTTAAAAATTCATGGTTTTTTTTTTCTTTTTTGGTTTTCAATTTTATTTAGTTCATATACCTTCCCTATTAATCCACCATTTTTTTTAATGTTTATTCGCAAAAATCTTCATTTAATTAAACACTTGAACAATTAACTTTTGTTTATATTTTTAATGTAATATTTTCTCAATTAATTGCAATTTTTTTATAACATAATTATTTGGTGAACTTTTTGGAAAAGGGTGGGACAATTGCAAAAAAAGACAATAGAAAAATTGTCAAAGATTTAAGGAAAAGAGAGAAATTATTTATCCAAAGGATTAATTGAAGAGAGCACAAGTCGTAAATATATTGGTTAGCCGACATTGCGCCTCCGACATTTGCGCCCCCGATACATTAAAAAATATATGATTTTTTATTCAAAATTTGCCTTTCCCAAGGGCCAACGGGAAAGAAAATAGGTCAAATTATTCATGGGCAACTAAACAGTTCCAGTTTGCTTTCTCCGCGTTTAGCGTATAGCATCAAGAGGTGAAGGTCCGCCTTTGAATTGTGAATTAATAGTCCGTTATGACTAGCAAGACCCTCATGACATGACTGCGATGAAGAGGAGGCTAAGAAATCTGTCTGGAATTTAGAAAAAATCACTATTTTTTACTCTATCAGGGGGCGCAAATGTGGGGGGAGCGCAAATGTCTGGGGCGCAAATGTCGGGGCGCAAGCGTCGGGCGCAAATGTAGAGGCGCAAATGTTGAGGCGCAAATGTTGAGGCACCAATACATAAAGAATTTTTTTTATTTGAATTAAAATAATAATAAAGTTACCTAAATTTTATTATAAAATAAGAAAGTGATGAGGTATAGGGTGAATACCAAAAAAATCATTTGAATGTTTAGGGAATAGAAAGCTAAAATTTCAAGAGATTAATAACAAAAATACTTTATAAGTCTCAATCCAAAACGAAAATAATTATAAAATTATTCAATATTTTGATTGGAAATAAGAAAATGGGAATAAATGAAAATTCCAATAAAATAAGATAAATGCAAATCAATTAATGAAAAATATTTCATCTCCACGGACTTTGATAATAAGAGAGTGATTCTCTTCCTAAGATAGGATAATTTCATCTTTTCAGCAAATAGCAACTATAAATTTATTCATAATAACAAAATAAAAAAAAAGGAAAGACAATATTTCATATATTTCTTCATTTGCCACTTATGTTTGATGAATCATTTTCAGCCATTGAAACCAAGGCTGCACGAAAATCTCATACTGAACGAAACACGAAAGGAAACGAAAAAAAAATAAATTTTTAAAAACCGAAAACGAAACGAAAATGAATAACCAAAAATTTTTTACTATATGTTTTATATAAATAATAAAAAAAAAACAAAATTCTAATCGCAATCTTTTCAATAACCTCTAATCAGAGCCTTATAAATTCTTAATTGGCGCAAACTAACCAAAAAACAGGGCTCCCATCGAATTTTTCCAAAATAATGAATGGTCAAAAATAATGTGCAATTTTTTGAAAGAAAAATTGAAATATTTTTGAATTTCAAAAAATTTATTAGTTCGGAAATTTTTTGAAATTTATTGTAAATTTCTTCGTCGTTAAGAATTTTCCTGAAAAATAATTAAAGTTCGAACACTTGGATTTCTTATTGAACGGTTACTCATTGTTTGGGAATTGTAATTCAAAGCACACTTCAAAAAGTTTATCACTTGCAATAAAAAAATTTGTTTTTTGAAGATCTACTGGTGTCCGGTAGTGCCGTTAGGCGCCACCGGGAAACAATTTGAAAATTTATGGCCTATTTGTTAACAGATTTTGCCCTAAAACTTTATGATTTTGCTGACCAATAAATTATTCGGACCCAAAAACACAATCTTTAGGGGTGTAAAAAAAGTCTCGTAAACCGAGATCAAAAGACCGAGACAGAGATCGTGACCGAGACCCCAAAAAAACCGAGAAATTTCTCGACTCGAGAACCGAGACTCTCGAGCAGCTCTACTACATGGCGCTCCTGGGTGGATCCCCTCCTCACTGCTGGGTAGAGGTGCGCCGTGATTCACGGTCACGGTCACGGTTACCGTGAACTTCACGGGTTTTCTCGATCACTGTGGTGCTGGGACGTTTCGTAAAAACCGCCACTCGGGGCGTTTCGTAAAAGCCAATTTGCAGATTTTTCGTCAGAAACTGGTTATAAATTTGCTCAAACCCAACCAAATGAAACAATCTTGGTATGGTTCGATAGCTATTGGTTAGCTCTATTAGTCTACCAAATTTCAAAAATTTTGCTTAAGTTTTGACAGAAATTTAGAGTTTTTGCTCTTTTTATGGATACAACTTTCTTAAATCTGGATCAATTTTTTTGAAATTTGGAGGCTAATAGAACTAACTAATATCTACCGGATGACACCAAGATTGTTATATTTGGTTGCATTTGAGCAAAGTTATGAAGACTTTTTGACGAAAAATCTGCAAATTGGCGCTTTTTACGAAACGACCTAGCACCTGGAAAAGATTCTTCGCCAGAAAATTCTTTGGACTAATAATCGAGAATGGATAAATCTTTTTTTTTTAATTTTTAAAACTCTCCAAATTTCACATTCCAGTCACGTATATTAATTGTTGAAATTGTCAATATTCTTGCGATTTGTCTTTCAGTCATTTTTGGGGTTTCCTTTTTTATTTTCCAATATTTCTTTATCTTTTCCAATTTTTCTTTCTCAATGTTATCGTATATGCCAAATTCTTTCTGCCATTTGTAAATTTGTTTCAAATTTACGTCAAGTATTTTACTAATTTCAGCATAATTTTGGTTCCAAGCCTTATGAGAGTATTTTCCTTTGGTAGCAGATCATTTCGTCAGTGGTTCATTTGGGCAGTGATCAAATGGGCAGTGAAAATCTCAAAAATAATAAAAAATGGAGCCTAAAATTTCCAGAGTTAGTTTTCTGAAGCCTAACCCCCAAGTTTTCTGAAAACCCAACCCAAAAATTTTTTCTGAGAATCTAACCATAGTTTTTTTCTGAAAACCTAACTTACAGTCAGGTCAAAAGTATTGGAACAAAATTTTTTTTTTCGAAAAATTCGATTTTCTCAAAAATGAAGGGTGTGAAAAAAGTGTTCTTTACACCAAAAGAAACATCAATTAGTGCACTAACAAATACCCAAAAAATGCCCCGATAACATTCCCTTTTGACAATGAGATCGGCCACGACCCAAAAAGCCCCCTTTTTTGGTGGGACAAAAGTAATGGAACAAAATGTTTAATCAATGAAAACTCAATTTTTGTTGGTCAAAAAAATCTGAGAAAATTCATGCTAGCGTATCTTTTGATGCTGATTAAAAAAGATAACTAAACCAACCCGATCAGATCACGCCTTCATGGTGATCTGAAAACTCGGAAATGGCTTGAAATCTGGTAATTTTTCGAAAAAAAATTCCTAGGGGGTTGGAAAAATTTTTTAGCGGTAAATGTTCAGTGGCAATCCGAAAGAGCACAAAATTTGCTACATAATTGCTCTTGGTATGGTGGCTCTATGACTTGTCTCAGCGGCTGATCGGGACTATGCTAAAATTGTCATTACAAAAATATTCATTTTTCGGGCATTTTCCACTGAAATACTGTAGAAATCAGTCATTTTTGGAGTAACCGAATTTGACACTCTAGGTCGTTCCATGGGGGCAAATGATAGAGCCACCATACCAAGAGCAATTATGTAGCAAATTTTGTGCTCTTTCGGATTGCCACTGAACATTTACCGCTAAAAAATTTTGTTCCAATACTTTTGACCGTGACTGTAGTTTTTTTTGAAAAAAAGAAATAGAATTTTGGGTTGGGTTTTCAGTAAACTAGGGGGGGTAGGCTTTCAGAAAACTAACTCTGTGGAAATTTTAGGCTTCATTTTATCTTTTACTAATTATTTTTGAGATTTTCACTGCCCATTTGATCACTGCCCAAATGATCACTGCCCAAATGAACCACTGACGAAATGATAGGGAACCTTTTCCTTTTTGCTGATATTCATTTTTCAGTGTAATAAATTTTTGCACTATTTCCAGCTTTTGTTCAGCAGTTTTTGATCTGTATGAATTTTTTTGGTTTAAATTTAAGTTTTTTATCCATTTGTAAATATAGTGTCTGTTGGTGCCCAATTTTCTCGCTATAATACTCTCCAATTTGTTCCTTTCTTTTCTTTTCTTAGTGGGGAAGTTTGGTATTTTTTGACTGTTTTTCTTAAATCTCTTTAAATATTAATTAATTTTAAGAAAAAAATATGTAATTTTTATTGGAGAAAGAAATAAATTTTGTCATTTTACAGATATAAAATTGTTTAATAAAAAAAGCAGCAATTTATTGATGTTAATGGATTGATACATTTAAAATAAAATAAATAATAATAAAACTATTTTAGAATTTTTTTTATTCAATCATTACTGTTTGTATAATAATGTTTTCTATTTGGGTTTTTATTTCCATCGTAACACTGGTACTGCCTAAGTGTCCCGCAACTCAGTCCCTGGGACTCACCTGGCCGCCTAGTCAAAGTTCCGATATTTTAGGCAAAGTTTGGGAAAAATTTTCAAAATTTTTCCCAAATTTATCTCAAAACTCCCCAAGATACCTTATTTTTTAATCAAAATCTGTTAACAAATCACACCAATAATTAAAAAAATTTCTCAGGCGGCGCCGTCGGCACCACAGGACCGCCTTATAGATTAATTTTTTGTTTTCCAAAATTGACCACTTTATGTAAAAATATATGCCAAAATCAATAAAAAGGCATAGTTACAAAATACACCGAATTTTCAAAAATCAGCCCTTTGAATTTAAATTTGAGTTAATTTGATTATCAAATTTTACTTCATTTTATTGCCAAAAAAAAAATTAAAAAATTTCCGAATTTGGTTTCCGTCTTTTTGGGATCGGAATTTCGACTTTTGAAATTTACTGAAGGTCAAAAAACCGTTTTCAATTTCCTAAGTTTTTTTTTGGGCGTCATTTGCGTCCCTGTTTGGAATTCTTTTTAAAAAGTCTCATTTTTAGCCAAAATCTTATTTTTAACCAGCGAAATCCCGGCCCAAAATTTGGAAACCGGAAAAACCGGGATTTTTGATCCCGGAATCCCCTTAATCATTGGAACACTCAATTCCTAATCATTGGAATATTCTCAGTCTCCCCTAATCAATCAAGCACTTTCAGTCCCTAATCATTGGAACACTCTCAGTTCCTAATCATTGGAACACTCTCATTCCCCTAATCATTGGAACACTCTCAGTCCCTTAATCATTGGAACACTCTCAGTTTCTAATCATTGGAACACTCTCAGTCCCTAATCATTGGAACACTCTCAGTCCCTAATACACTCTCAATTCCTAATAAACTCTCAGTCCCTGATAATTGGAACACTCTCAGTCTCTAATCATTGGAACACTCTCAGTCCCTAATCATTGGAACACTCTCAGTTCCTAATCATTGGAACACTCTCACCCCTAATCATTGGAACACTCTCAGTCTCTAATCATTGGAACACTTTCAGTCCCTATCCGTTGGAACACTTTCGGCCCTATTGGTCGGACCTAGGTAGCGAAGCTCGATAAGCGCGAAGCGCTTTGAATACAGTAACACGCATGTACGCAGGCGCTAGTTCTAATCGTAAATGAAATTTTATCTTCCATTATTTTTTTTGTTTTGTTAACTTTGCTTGACTTTTGTTAAAACAAAAAAAAACAACTAAAAAGCTGATAATTTCAACAATTACCAAAATCAAATTTTCATTTAGTTACAATACTATATTGTTTCAGAAATTTAATTGAAAATTTTAAAATAATTTACGTTGAATTGATAATTGTTAGAAGTAATCTTCGGTAATCTGTGCCAGTGAAAATTTTGGCGGTGCTAGTGCGTTAGTTAAATGCGCCATTTTTACAGGAGTTTTTCTACTAAATCACATAATTTAAAAAAAAAATTCCAAAAACATCAATATGGGCTCCACTTTTCGGCAAAAAATCTTCAAAATAAAAACTAAGATTTTATTTTGTTTTCAAACCGAAACCGGGAAACCGCTCCCTCCGTTTTCGGTTAAGCTTGTTATTCGGCCTCGGTTTTCGGTTTTTGGCCCAAAAAGGCCGGTTTTCTGTTTGGGTTTCGGTTCGGTTAACCATTTACTCGTAACCCTAATTTTCAATTACAATCCGTTTATAAAGCAGGTCCAAAGAGGATTTTTGTGATTTTTTGGAAATTGAACTCCTCAAATTATTTTTTTCGCTGTACCAAAAAATACCGGAAATTCACAAAAAATTTCAATTCACAAAAAATTTCGGTCGGTATACCGAACGGGATATATCGAAAAATACCGATAAAAAAATTCGGTATACCGTTCGGTATTCGGTATTTTTTTTTTTGCTTTAATCCAATTTTATTTACAAAAAATCCCCGCTGCTTTTTTTTGACAAATTAGTTATGTTTGAATTCACAAAAGCCAAAAAACAGAAAAGAAATATTTTAAAAAGAGGAAGCATCATAAAAAATAATAAAGAGAAATTTGATTAAAGCTCCATTTTTCCGAAATTATTGCCTTCCAATTGTTGGAGTTTAAGATAAGGGGCAACAATATTTCGGCGCATGTGTTTCAGCGCCAAACCAGAAAGGTTCTAGGTCGATTCACAAAAAGTGCAAATTTTACTGAATTTTCGACTAAATTTAGTCATAACTTTTCTTAGAAGCAACCAATTTAAACAATCTTAGTATAGTACGATAGCCATTGAATTACTCTATTATAATTGATAAATTTTACAAAATTTCATTACTTTTTCAAAAGTTACGGCTAAAAAAGCAGAAAAAATTGCCATAACTCTTGAAAAACTTAATAAAATCTTCTGAATTAGCGAGATAATAGAAACAAGTAAAAGCTATCGGACGATACCAAGACCATTGTGTGTTTGGATCAGGGATGGGCGCAATTGCTTAAAAAATATACACAACCGAAATACGCAACCCACAACCGCCAAAAAGCACGCAATCCGCAACATGCAATTATTTAAAAACGTTAATTTTTTATTTTAACCAAGGCTCGCAGATGAAAGTTTCAGAAGCACCATTGGCTTGGCAAAAAATCATCACTTTAAAAAAGTTGATTTAAAAAGCAAAAAACAGTAAAAAAGATCAATGTTTATATTTTCCGATATTTTTAATCCGCAACACCCAAACGTAAAAGCGTCCATACTTGTTCCGGAACCGGATTCCAAACCACAAAAAGCCGCAATTTACACAGAAAATTCTCGGATTTTGAGTGCGGGTATTGAAAAACCCATAAAAAATCAATGTATAGGTGGATTCGGATGCAGTTTTTTGCATTGTACGTAAAAAAAAAGGTGCTATACGCAGCTTATTAAATAATTATTTTATTGGAATTAAACCGGTTTAAAACTCGACAACCCGGCTTTAGTTATTTGAATTTAACCGGTTTCAAAAAAAATTTCTCTTCAATTTGGGAAAATGATCAAAATCTTTAAAAACAAAAGTGAATAGAACAGATGTAGGAATTTCAATTTCATAAATTGTATCATCTTCAAACAGATCTAAACGTGCCAATATAAAAAAGCGAACGGACTTAGGCATGAGATGGAAGAAAGATGATCAGCAAATGTTTATAAAACCCCAAATCTTATGCAGATGATAAAACATTTTACTAAAATCCTTGATATATTGCAAATTATAATTGTAATTTACAATTAGCCGACATAGAGGAGAACGAAAAATTACAATTAAATTTATCAATTTACACCAGAGAGATGTTAGATGCCCTGATTTATTAGAATATTCTGATTGGAGGGTCAAAATCTGACAAAAGAAAAAAGTCCCGATTTGTCAGAAATGTTCTAAATTCAGCCCATTGACCTTTTTTGTTTCTGCTTTCTTACTTAGGGGTAAAAAATAAGAAAATATTAATATTTTTTGAAGAGATTTCTTAATATTTTTCAAATTGTGCATTTTTGGGCAAAATCTATTAGCAAATCGGCCATAAATCTTCAAATTTTCCGGCGGCACCTATCGGCACAACCAAATCCCGATTAGCGTAAATTTTTTTAAAGTTTATCTCAAAAAATCCTCACTAACCTTTTTGGAAGCAAAATTCATTAACAAATAATAGTAAAATATCAACAACAAAAAAAAATTCTGGCGGCGCCTATCCCACCGCCGTCCTTACTTTTTCGAAATTAAGAATTTATATGTCTCATTTCAAGGCCAAACAGCTAAAAGAAATCCCTAATTGCTCAACATGATTATGGGTGATGAAAAAATGGCATTTGATACTCATTTAATGAATAAGTTGATGAACAATTGCTGCGCAATATTTTGAACAATGTTCTGCTTTTTTGTTCCCAAAATCTGGGTTTTTGGACTGAATGTTCTGATTTTTTGAAAATTTTCATCTAACATCCCCGATTTACACGCAAATGCGTGATAATAAATATTGGTCATTGGTTGAGGTGTGGTGATACCAATGTCAAGATTGATAGTGTAAATAAGTTTCGGAAACCTTAGGAATACATATAACTGTATTAATCCAATAAAAATTTCACAATTTTTTATAATCATTTCATTTTGGTTTTTTTTTTACTTATGACAGTGGAGAATAATTTTATTCAATATTGATTTAATAATTTGATTTCAGATTTCTCATTTTATTTGCTTTCATTTATTCATGTTTATTATTTTTAATAATTATTGATTTGCATTTAATATGTTTTTATGGTATGTGTAGATTTTGATCGGACTAACTAAAATTGTCATTGCCTAACTTTGAAATGGTATTTTTTGCATTTATCCTTTTCCTCACCATCGCATTGGTTTTATTAGCAAAAATTGAGACAACAAACAAAAAAATGCCCAAATCATTTGGTGAAATTTTTGGAAAAGGATGGGACAATAACAATTTTGATAAATTTGAAAAAGACAAATTGACAAATGATCAAAACCAAAATGATCAACAAAAAAGAAAAATTGTTAGTAATTTCTACAAAATAAAAGAGAAAATGAAAGAAAAAGGGATAAAATATTCATCAAACAAATGGGTTAAAATTGAAAGAATAATTGCAAAAAAACTGGAAACTAATCGAAAACAAATTTATGCATGGATTAAAGAATTTGGAATAAATAAAAAATTTCAATTTAGTCATAAATCAAAAAGTGATCAGCAAAAATTTGAAAAAGTACAAAAATTTATGGCATTTAAAAATGAATATAAGCAAAAAGGAACATATTCACGTAAAGAATGGCAGCAAAATTATGCTAAAATTGGTAAGAAAATTGAAGTCAGCTATGCTACAATAAAGAAATGGATAAAGGAATTAAATTTAAATCAAAAAAATTCGTACAAACCAAAAACTGATAAGCAAAAACAAGAAATTATGCAAAAATTCGCTGCAATGAAAAAGGAATATAAGCAAAAAGGAAAATACTCTCATAAGGCATGGAACCAAAATTATGCTGAAATTAGTAAAATACTTGGCGTAAATTTGAAAGAAATTTACAAATGGCAGAAAGAATTTGGCATATACGATAACATTGAGAAAGAAAAATTGGAAAAGATAAAGAAATATTGGAAAATAAAAAAGGAAACCCCAAAAATGACTGAAAGCAAAATCGCCGAAATGTTGAAGACTTCGCCATGTAACATAAGAAGATGGAATGAGAAATATGGCGAGGAATTAAAATAAATGAAATAAACTGATTTTGTTCCTTCAAATGCTTTTCATTCATTTTTTCGCTTCCTTATATATTATCATTAGTCATCTTTTTATAAATATATCATTCACTTTGAGACTTTCCTTACTTGCAAAGAATAAATAAACGAAAATGGCCAAAGGTTCATCTAAACTGCTAAAGTGGATGCCCAAAATTATTCATTTTTGGTTCAAGGTTTGGCACACATTGTCTCTAGAGCGACTTTTTAGCACATTATATTTTGGGTTTTGGCACATAAAACATATCGCCACAAGCGTTATAAATAGGGATGCAGAAAATATGACCATAAAATATGGTCTTAAAATCGCCAAATATGGACATAAATATAGAAAAATGCCAAAATATGGGAAAATATGGACCAAAATATGACACAAAAAATGCCGAAATATGACCTAGAAAACCAAAAAATGTACTAAAAACCCAAGGTAACATAAAAATAAATAAAATCATGGTAATGGATATTTCAAGCAAAAGCAAAAAATTTTTAATTTCATATTTTATAGAAAAACCTAAAAAATTGGTGAGAAGCATTTTTGATTATTACTTTTAATTTTAAGAAATGTTGCCAAGAAATTCAAATTTTTATTTTTTATGGCGCATTTTTTTTTTTAATTTTTTCAAAGCTTTATTTCATATGGGTGTATTTTTCGTTTTTTATTGCATTTTTCCTCAGAAAGGATTTTCATTCATTATAAATCATCGTATTAGTGAGAAAAATGGCCTAAAAAATATCAAAATTAAACTCCCCATTTTCCATTGGGCTATTTCGAATGGTCATTTATTTATATGTCGTTAGGAAAACTAATCGCAATTACATGGTTTATAAAAATATCCATTTGGAATGCCAAGCTTTGTTTTCTAATTTCGTAAAATGGGTTTCCAAGGTGCAATTCATTTTTTTTAATATGTTAGCAATCTCAGTGCCTAAACAAAAAGACATTTAAAAAGGTGCAAATGGATTTGCAAATTCATCTTTTTTGAACATTTTATGAGTCAATTCAAAATTTTTTTAATTTTTTTCAAAGATACTTTATAAAATTATTTTACTTTTATCATTTTTCAGTTCATCTTTACCAAAATGATCAAAATTGTTCATTTGTTAATTCTTGTACAACCATCTCCGCCTTTTTCTGGTTCATTCGTATTATTTTCTCATGCTTGACCAAAAATGTCGCCAAATGATTTAGTTAATTTTTCATTGGTTGCTGATACATTTTTTGCAACTGGAAAGAAAGAAATGATTAGAAGAAAAAAAGAAAATGATTAATTTCATTTCTTAAATATTGTTATAATTAAAAAGGCGAAAACAATAAAATAAAAATTTTTGAATTATTTGAATATATATATTAAAAAAATGATTTTTTAATGTTCACTTGCCTAAACGATTTTTTTTGGATTTAAAAAATTTTTGCTAATGAAATTTAAATCTTCATTCTCAATTGAAAGATATATTATGTATATTTTATCTTTATGCAGAAAAAAAAATATTTTTATTGATTAAACTAATTTTTTATATCTTTAATAATAAATTTTTGCATTTTTATGTAAATGAATTAAATTCCCAGAGATGATTTCTTTAATAATAATTACAATTTATTATTTAATCGAATTTAGCCAATTTTTTTTTGGATATTGAACAAATGAATTAATTAAAAAATAGCCCAACTGAAGATTATTATCTTTTGCTTTTCTTCATTAAATCCATCATTCCTGGTTAACTGCTATTGCTATTAACGGGGTTACCACTGCTTCCACGGGTCATCATCTCACAAAATTCTAAAAAAGAGAAAAATTTAAATTAATAATTTATTACAATTAAAATAGAAACCAAATAATGACCAGGGAGACAATTTTCGGCGCATAAAATTGCGAAGTATGCAATAAAAAATAAGCAAAAAAAATGCTAAAATAAGGCTTATATTTTATGAATTAAAATCCCCAATTGGCCTTAAAACCCAAAGATATGAATGAAAATTTCAATTTTCAACCCAATATATTTCGTAAACTTTTTAAATTTTTGATTAGAATGTAGAAAATAACCCCTCCTTGCAATTAAATAATTTGGGAAGGTATGCATATTCAAGGACTCCCCCTCTTAACATGCCTTTGAAATTGATTTTGCCGTCCTGGTTTTTGTCAACACGCTTGTAAATGGCTTTGATTTCGGCGTCATTAAGTGCATGGCCCATTTGCTGGAATGCCGTCCTTAGTTCCGATCTAACAAATGTTTAAAATTAAATTGTAATACTTCAAAAAACATTAAAATTTGTTGCCTTACTATTGGAGAATTTGTTTTTTAATGAATATTCAATGGGTTTATATTCGTGCTGGATCAGTTCCTAAATTTCTGCCCCATCATTTCCCCAATTTTTCTTAAAGAATCTATAACTTTAAGAAAGATCAAAAATAAAATTTACAAAAAAATAGGAGATAAAAAACTCCTGCACTGTAAATTTATAAAATTTGAGATTTCTGGTTATTTAAGTTTCAAAACGTGCTGGGACGTTTCTTAAAAACCGCCACTATGGGCGTTTCTTAAATCCGCCATTTTACTGAATTTTCGACTAAATTATGTCATAACTTTTCTCAGAAGCAATCAAATTAAACAATCTTGATATTGTAAGATAGCCCTTAAATTTTTCTATTAGCCTGTTAAATTTCAAAAAATTTCATTAAGTTTTTAAAAAATAGGATTTAAAAAACTGGAAAAAATTGCCATAACTTTTGAAAAACTTTACAAAATTTTTTCAAATTTGTATATGTGATAAAGCAACCAAAGAGCTGTCTTACAATATAAAGATTGTTTAATTCGGTTGCTTCTGAGAAAAGTTATGACTTGATTTAGTCGAAAATTCAGTAAAAATGGCGGATTTAAGAAACGCCCATAGTGGCGGTTTTTAAGAAACAACCTAGCACCGTTTCTTCTCTAATAAATTTTAAAGACCCTGGCAATTTCCCTAAGATGGAATTCACGAGTTTTTTAGTTAAAAGATTTTGTTTTTTAATTTTGAAGTTTGGCATTTCTATTTCTTAAAACATTACTTTTTTGATTTTTAGAATTTATCAATGTCTCATAAGGTTTTTTTTTGTTGAATTCTTAAAATTCATTTTTTTTTAAACCCCGTTAGGCGTGTGTTGTCAGATTTCCGAAATGCACCAGCACCATTTATATTTAGGTGCCAAATCTGTGACCATATACATTATAAAATAAATAATTATAATTTAGTGTAAGCGGACCTCGTTATAAAGCCGTCTCCATCAACGTCAAGCTCATCAAACACCGATTTCAATGAAAGTGAAAGTGGATTTGCTCTTGCGATGCATAAAAATTCTGTGAAAAATGTGAGAATGTTAAGGTCTGGGCGATGGTTGCCATTCGGAATAAAATCTCCAAAATTGTCATTTAAAATTTAATTCGAATTCTTTTAAAAATAAATAAATAATTGTTTAGGCAAACCCTGGAATGAAATTTGGCCATCTTGGTTTGTGTCCGCTGCTTCGAACATGGCACAAAGTTCTTCCTCCGTTGGCGATTGGCCCATTTTTAGCATCACTTGGCAAAGCTCGTCCCGTTGGATAAACCCGTCGCCGTTGAGGTCGAATTCACGAAAAATTTCTTGCAAGTCACCCTCACGGATTTCGTTGGCGTTTTCTGATTGCTAAAAAAAATTATAATTAAAACATATGAAAAAATTTTAACTGTATTTTCTTGCTCATTCATAACCAAATTTTTTGTATCACTCATAAGTAGGGTTGAGCGGTACCCGGTACTTTTAAAAAAACCGGTACCGGTACTTTTCAGGTTCGGTACTAGTACTGTACCGGTACCGGTCAAACCCGGTACTAGGTACTCATTTGTACGTTTTTTTTCAGTACCAGTACCGGTACCGCTCAACCCTACTCATAAGCAGAATTCGCCGAATGTCAACATAATAAAAAAACGGTGCTGGGTTGTATCGACAAAGTGCAACCATGGGCGTTTCGCAAAAAGGCCATTTTTATAAAAAAAAAATTTTTGGCCTATTTTCCCAAAACTTATTCAATTTTTTTAAATTAGGTTGATAAATGAGCAGCTAATAGCTAAAGACAATAGCAAACTTGTTCGATATGGTTGCGTTTGAGCAAGGTTATGACGAATTTTTTTTTTCAAAATATTCATAAAATACCAAGCACCAAAAAAACTAGTATTTTTACATAAAAGTTTTTAAAGACTTTGATATTGTACCAAAAAATGAAATTCGTTCCCTAAAAAAAAATTTAACCAAGGATTTGGTTTCGAACAAGTCTTATTTCCGTAAAATGGCATAAAGTTAGAATTTTTTTCATTTAAATATTTATATATTTTGCCAAAATATTTGAAATTATTAAAAGTGCTTAATGAAAAAAACTGACCATTTCATGGGGTTTTCTCCCTGTATATCCATGTCGGTTTCTGGAGCGTTTGAGATTGGATAAGCAAACTCCCATGTTCCAAAAGAAACAGACTTTTTAAATTGAAAAACAAAATAAAAAAGGGAATTAATTCTAAAAATTTTTAATAAAAGATCATTAAAATTTTAATAACGCATTTAGATAAATTTTTAAAGTTAGTATTTTAAAATTAGTAAGAAAATAATATTATTCAACTAATAAGGACTTTGCCAATGACGAATTGATGAAAAAATATAAAAACCAATATTTTTTTAAAAAAAAATATGTTTCCGTTTATAAAAAATTTAAGAAATTTCGGCGTATTGAAAAATACGACCATTCAAATGAACAACAACAGAATGATGTGAATGAATTGGACAAGAGGGACCCAATCAAAAAATGTAAGAAATAAATGATTGGCGAAACGCGAAGCCAAATGAATGATGACGATGGCCTTTTGATGCGCACAAAAACATGGTGACATTCTCTTCAAATGAAAAAGGCAATCAGAATTCTCAAGGTTAGAAAATATTTTCACTTTATTTCTGATTGATTTTATTTAATTATTTAATTTAATTTTAATAATTATTAATTAATTACCAAATAAATGAATAATAAAATAAATATATTTATATTTAGATATAGACTTTCGTTAAAATAAAAAATATTATTTTTTATTTTATCTTTTTATTTTTCTAATTATTTAACAAATTATAGCAAAAAATATAAATTAATTTTTATTTTCTCAAAAAAGAAACATATATTAAAAATTTCATATTGAAAACAATTGAACTTTATGGTAAAAAATGACAAATTAAATTTTTTTATTAAAGAGACCTCTATTCATAATATTTAAAAAACATTTTTAGTCAAAAAGGAAAGAAAGAGTAAAACAATTTCGCTTTTTTCTACTAAAATTGATGTTTTTTTGTGTGGGAGGGTAAGGCGATTTATCGAATTAATTGGCAAAAAGGAGAGGAATTTTTGAAGCAGTGCAGAAACGAAACAAACAAATAGTTTACCTTTTAAATTCATGTTTGAAAAAAAATTCTCTTATAAAAATAAAAATAATTTTTTTTTTCGAATAAATTCTATGGAAAAATTTTAGTGAATAAATAATCATAATTTTTGAATAAAGACAAAAATTTTGTGCTTATTTTTCATGAAATTTGATACTAAGTTAAGGACTTCATAACAAAGAAATGGAAATTTTTTTTTTTTGCTCTTTTTTCGATTGGATGCGAAACTTCAATTATTATTATATGCTGTGATGAGTAAACAATAAAAATGAAATGCTAAAAATCATTGCGTCAACTTTTACAAAATTTTTATTAAAAAAATTTTAAATTATTTTAACTTTTTTTAACTGGGTTTTTTCAAGTTTGATTCAATTACATAGTTTTGTTGTAACAACGAAAGAAAAATTTTTGGGGGTTTTGTGACTTCTTCTTATAATTTTCCTAAAAAAATTGAAATTAGGAATTTTTATATAACAAAATAAAAAATAAAGAGAAAATAAGGATAAGGGGTTCAAAAAAGGGCAAATCTTAGAAATAAGGGCCAATGGCATCTTTTGTATTCTTCATTCGAACAGAGTTCTTTTCCATTTTGATAGACTTTTTTTTGTGTATTTTCAATAATTTCCCAATTTTTGAATCCATCATTTTTGGATTGTTTCGTTTGATGTGCCAATATTTTTTCATTATTTCCTGTTTTTCTGCATCCCTTCCCTTTTTAAAACTTATTCCAAATGATTTCCTCCATTTCTCAATTACTATTTGACTTATTCCGATTTTCTTGTAAATTTTGATATAATTCCGGTTCCATTCGTCATGGGAATATTTCCTTTTTTGCTTTAATTCATTTTTCAATGCAATGAATTTATTTACAATTTCAAATTTTGGTGATCGCTTTTATATTTGTGGGAGTTTTTTGATTTAATCCCAATTCTTTTATCCATTTGTAAATATTGTCTCGGTTGGTGTCTAATTTTTTTCCTATTATTCTTTCCATTTTTAGGCCTTTCTTTTCTTGGATATCTTTTTGTTTTATTTTTTCTTTGACTTCATAAAATTTTTGAATAATTTCGCGTTTTTTCTCATCATTTTCATTTTGGTCAGTGTTTTTTTGATTTCTTTTTGCAAATTTTCTTCGTCCATTTTTCAAATAATTTTTAAAATTAAACACAGTGAAATTTATTAAGTGAAGGAACAATAATAATAAGGAATAAAAGTCACTGTAACAATAAAAGAAATTTTTCATTTTTCATCAATTTAACCATGTTTTTTTTTTAATTACAAGTATTTATTGAATTAAAGAATCAATAAAATAAATGGTTTTAATTTTTTGGGTTTTACGTCACTACGCATTAATAAAAATGCAGGGTTTTCTTGACAAAATATATAACTGAGGGTCTTCTGTTTTTGTCATTTTTTTGTAACACATTTAATTGAAAATTAAATTGAAACTGGATTTTACCATCTCCGGCCATGCCCGTGGGCCAAACCCCTCTTAGGTCGAGCCCGACTAATTTTCAAAAACAGAAATTTTAATAAAATTTTCGTAATTCTTAGAGATCCGCAGGTGCCGATAGGAGACGCCGGGAAAATTTTCTGAAAATGGAGAATTTGTTAGTGATGATGCTCCTAACAATCTATTTTTGAAATAAATTTAAAACCTAAGGTAAAAGGAGTCCGGCGGTGCCGGTAGTCGCCATCGGAGAAAATTTTTTGGCAAACTGGTATAATATTTAAGCGGTTTTTTATAAAAAAAAATATGTCTATTTGGAGGAATTTTTAGGTAAATCTGCAAAAAAATGAGAAGCATTTTTGTAAAATTTTAACATTTTTTTAAACATTTAAATGGCAAATGCCGATTTGAAAGTACATCTTTGAAACAAAGTACCTTCACACTTCAAAGGATGAAAGCCGAAAAAAGGACTATCCAGAATTTGTATTTTGAGGTTTTTCTAAATCGCATGCAGTGCTTTCAACATATGGCAATGACTGTTAAAGAGAATACGAAAAAAATCACTCATTAATTAATTAAAAATTTGAAATTAATTAAACAATTAGTAATTTAATTAAGATAAGAATCGAGAAGGTATTTGGGCAAATGGAAATTTCGTTATTAACAGTGAAAAAATCTAAAAAGATTATAAGCTCAGTTAATGAAATAATAAATGGCTAACCAACCCCCTATGGCAAAACGCGACATTTCCCCCCCCCCCCTTTCCCCAGGGCATCTCCGCATTACATTTTTCCCACAATTTCCCCCCCCCCCTCCCAACTTAATTAACTATACTAATTCAATGTGTAAGTACTTAGGGTGTAACATAAGTTTTGTGCCCGATAAGCTTTTAGAGATTTTATTTTTTTAAACAAAACAAAACATATTATTCTTTAAAATCCCCGTTTGTATTATCGATAATGAGTTGCCATTTTTCAGGCAAAGACCAAATGCCGCTGACTAAGAATTCAACGAGTTAAAGGCTAAAAATTTAAAGCTGTAATTTTTAGGGTAGGTATATTTGACAGCACATAATATGGCCATTAAATGCGATACAAAGACAAACAAATATTAATCGAACAGAGCAAATTAGAACTATAAGAATCAAACAAGAGAATTTTATTACCTCTGTCGGTTGAATTTTTATGAGCCGTGTTGTAAAATGGTTTCTGAAAATCGCATTTTTCAAGATCCAACCAAACAAACAAAATAAATGATAGGGTGATTTAAAAAATTTAATCATAAAAAACCTGGGTATTCAAGCATGTAGATTCTGCGGATTGTCCGAATGCGGACGCATACGGATATTGAAAATGTGTGTCCGTGACCATGCCTGCTTTTATCAACAAAATCACCTGTTTTAGAATGTTTGTTACCTACGGCAGTTTTTTTAGCGGTTTGGCTTTATGAGAATTGAGGCACAGATGCTTATTTGCAATTTTCTGAGGTGTTTTGCCGTTTTTTAGAAAATGAATAAAAAAATTGTCATACTTTAAGTGGTGTCGCGACATTTGCGCCCCGAAACAAGGCATAAGTCTCAGAACCAACTAAACTTAGATTTTTTAGTATCTTTCAATAGTTCTTGATCAGTGTTCGGACCTCATATTCATACTTCATACTCGTACTCATACTCATACTACGATACAAATTTTTAAAATTTTCTCCGGTGGCGCCTATCGGCACCACCGACCCTTTCTTTTTCAAAATTATATTCAAAGCCCGACAACTAAAATTCCAGTACTAATTTGCTCAAAAAGATTATGGGTAATGAAAAATATGGTTTTTGATTCTCATTTACATGGATGATGTACCATTTCTGCGCAATCATTTTTAAATATGTCCTTTTTTTGACCCCGAAATCTTTTTTTTGGCCTGGATGTTCTTTTTTTGAAATTTTTCAGATCGAAACCCTGTTTACTACGAAAAAGAGATTATAGGTGCAAATTATGCCAAGCATTATTCGACTATTTTTATTGATAAAAATTGAATTTTTGTGCCTCCGATTTTGCTGGGCGAAGTATGCAAAAAGTATGAGGTATGAGCCTTTTTTGTAGTATGAGTATGATGTATGAAGAAAAAAATAGTCGGTATGAGTGTATGAGTATGAAGTATGAGGGAGGAAAAAAGTCGGTATGAGTGTATGAGTATGAGAAAAACGCCCAAGTCCGAACACTGTTCTCGATGTACTCAATAGTATACCAAAAATCAAAAAATTAGTTTTATTTTAAAAAAGTTATAATAAAAAGATTACGAAAATTTCAATTTTGCAGATTTTCCTGTTTTTCAGGTCATAGTTTTTTTGTAACTTTACTATTTTTTTTTTTTAGTATACTAATTGAACATATTATTGGCATTTGAATGATACTAAAAATCTTAAGTTTAGTTGGTTCTGAGATTTCCTATGGGGATTGGGGGGGAGGGGGGGGGGGGGGTAAATGTCGGTTAACCTTGTTACCTATGGCAGTTTTTTTTAGCGGTTCGGCTTAAATTCGACATTAAAATATTAATTTTAAAAATGAGGGCAGGCGTTGGAAGGCACTGCCATTTGTCTGTATTATGGTAACCATTTTCGGTGCTGGCGCGTTTCTTAAAAACTGCCAATTAACTGAATTTTCGGCTTAATTTATTCATCTTTTCTCAGAAACTACCAAATTAAACTATTTTGGTATTGAAAGACAATCATTGAGATGTTCTATTTACATGATAAATTTCAAAAAATTTCATTAATTTTTTCAAGAGTTATGACAATTTTGTATGCTTGTTTGGCTCCAATTTTTTTTTAATTTTAATGGTTTTTTTTTGAAATTTAGCAAGTTTTTCCTGATGACCAATTTTTGTTTTTTGTTTTTTAAATAATTTTGAGAAAAGTTATATGAATGGAGGTTGACCCTTTTCTCGGGACTGTGATTATTCTCATGATACCCAGGGGCTCGAAGCCGAGAATTACCCTTTATTGAAAGTCGAGATTTTCAGAAATCTTCTTTTTATACCGAAAGAAAAAAAAGGAAAGAGACAACAAGAAACAAATAAATAGGAAAAACAATTGTAAAATCAGAGAAAATGCCAAATAATCACCTATTTTTTGTGGGTTTGGCTACTTCTATGAACCGATCGAGCTGCAAATTTTTACTGTATATAAAAATTTTGAAAATATTAAGAAGAATAACGCAAAATTTTTTTTATTTTTTTCCAAATTGTCTATTCCTTTAGAATAGAGACACTTCTGACGCCGAAATTCGGCGTTAGACTCGGTTAGGATTTTGTAACTTTTCTTTCGGAAACCAAATTTACAAATTCGGTATCATTGGGAAGCTTTTAATGTTTAGAAGTTATGAATAAAAATTTCAAAGCAATTAACCAACCTTTAATAAAGTTAACCATAAAAATTGAAGAGCGCAAAAAAGTCAGAATTTTTGTATTTTTTGGTTCATAAATTTTTTGTAGATCGACTATTATTTTTTTTAGGTCTAATAGAGCTTCTGTTAAGCTTTCGAATGAAAATAAATTTGTTCCCATTTAGTTGTGTTGTGACTGGGATGTAGTCCACTTGGCCAAGTGGACTACATCCCAGTCACAACAAGTGGACAACGGAAAAAGTTATGGAGTTCTAAAGTTGGCTGGCGCCGACTGTGAGCGTTCAATTGAGGATGACCCAGACAGCTACCGGTCCGAGTGTCGAATAGTGTTAAAAATTTCCGAGTGTCGAATGGCCCAGAAAAAGCCAATTTGGCTTTTGTTTAAACTAGTCGATCTTAAGCTTATGCCTAAGTCTAAGCCTACACTAAGCCCTAATTTTAAAGTTAGCGTCTATTAAAAAATCGTAAAAAACACTATTCGACACTTGGAACGTTCGACACTCGGACCGGAAGCGGACCCAGACACCCGCGTCATTGTTTCGGCTTCTAACTTGAATTATGTATGTTAATATGTACCTGAATTGCTTAGCTAGATCGCGGTTCATGAAAAGTGGTAAAATCCACAAAAAAATTGTAAGCACAAAAACATTATGATGGCATTTTTTTTAAAAAAAAACATTCAAAACCCATTTTTCAATTTTTGTGCCCAATAAATGTCCCAAAAAATTGCAGAAAAGAAATAATGATCAAGATGCTTTAACAACTGACTAAATCCAACACTCCATCATCCGTTTCAAGGCGATTTTGGTAAAAATGGTGACAGCCAAATGCCCTCTACAACTCCATGCGTTACTTTCTTCATGTGTATCATTTTAATTTCTTTTGCTATGTTCGATATTTGCGCCATAATTTTGTTGAACTCTTCTCTTGCTTTAGCAATTCCTTCCCCCTCCTCTTCTTTCTCCTCCTTTACCTCTTTCGTCTGCTTTGCCTCGTTTTTCTCCTCCCCTTTTTCCTCCTCTTTTTCGTCTTTTATTTGGTAATCTTTCATAATTTTGTCCACGTCCTCTAAAATTGGTTGGTGCCCAAAGGCGAAGTAGTCTTTAAAAGATTGAATTCGAAAAGCTTGATCATCGAATAAACAACCGGAGATCATGCTCAACGAGACCACCGCGTCAAGCAATGTTGGTGCTGATGTTTCATTTGCAAAACGAATCTTCAGCTCCTCATTCAGCGGAAATTGTTTAACCAAATCACTCTTTTGTTTATGTCCAGAAAATTGAGTTTATGTAAATTTAGTATAAGTGGAAGTGAACGGAAAAAAAAGATTTGACCACAAATGGGAGCTAACCATTTTTTGTTATAGTGACTATTCTTGTTAATCAAGCTCCTCCTAATTTAGCTTCGAAGAAAAAATTTGACTAAAATTTAACGTCTGGCTATCCATAAAAACTTATGAAATTTGACAATGCATCACTAATTAATTGGGCTTTAATCAGAGTACTTTTTTTTTTGTCTTTGGATCGCCTAAAACACACAAATATGCAATTTAGCATTGTTTAAAGCTTTTAGCATGTTTTTTTATTTGACTTTTTTTACTTTTCTTACTTTTTTGATTTTATGATTTTTTTATGATTCTATTTTTTGTTGTTGGTCAACCTTTTAGCTTAGAAAAAAAATTCTTTTTATAAATATAATTTAATTCATTTATAAAAGATATAACATGTTTCTTTTTGCTATATTTTGCCAAACTTTTTGACATTTTTTTTTTTTGCAATTTTTTCTGACTTTTTGGTGATTTTTTATAACTTTTTCGTGAATTCTGGATTGTAACCTGGGACACTGAACCCCAACGAATTTGTCCAGATCAGTTGAAGGAACCCATTCCTATTGAGCTTAAATTTGACCACTTCTGGACCAACCTTGGAGGTACACTCGGAACAAATGCTCGTACAACACAAGCACATACTTTCGGTATTCTATGCATCCCTCTTCAAATTTTTCTTTTGCTCTTCCTTTGGTACAATCCCAATTCCTTTTGTCTCTCATCAAAAACAGAACGCCAAGATGCATTTGATAGATGTAAGCATCGATATGGCCATTTATGAGCTTCATATGCTTGCTTAAAGCCTCTTCCCACTCCGTTTTCCCCCCATAATCTACAACATTCAATGAAGTCGTAGGTTCGGCATTTATATTTTTAAGGATAGTGTTGAGGATTTTCCCTTTGTCATATAATTGCCCATCTGTTGCCAGATCCTTCACAAATGCGAGAAACGTTACATCATCATTTGGTTGGGTCTTATGAAGGGGAATAGAAGTTAAATTTTTTTTTTTATTATTATTTAAAAAATATATATATATATTCTTCGGGTCGGGGTCGTTTCGGCGTGGGACATTTCGGCGTGGCCCACTTTGAGAAGGCATAACTTTTTTCTAATTCTGCAAATTTAAACATAATTGGTATCATCAGAAAGCTCTATATGTGCTGCAATGATCTTGCCAAAAATCAAAAAATTCCATAAATGTAGAAAAAGTTATGAACTGTTGCGCCGAATTATCCAGAAAAATTCCATTTTTTGAGGTTTTTTGGCCATAACTTTTTGTATCTTTTCAAAATTTTTTGAAATATAGCATGTTGATAGATTCGTCAAATGATTTCAAATAATACCTAATTTATTTAATTTGGACGAAAATGAAAAAAGTTATGGCCACTCGCGCCGAAAGGGTCTACGCCGAACTGGGCGGTTCCCATATTCTTCAATTTTAATATTTTGAATTTGAGCAAATGGAGTGACAAAAATTGACCAAAATTAAAACAAAGCTCACCGCAATGGAAAATGCAAAAAGGAAGACAAGAAAAATAAAAATTTCAAAACTAAAAAAATTCATGGGAAGGGATTGAAATGGAAAAAATAAAAAGAATGATAAAAGCCATAGCAGAAAAGCATTTAAATAAGCATTTTAGGGCACCAAAAGGACAATTTTGAGCATGACAAAGGGCAAATTCTTGGGCATGACAGAAGGGCAAAATTTGGGCATAACATAAGGGCACCTTTTGGCATAAAAAGTGCAAATATTTTGGCATGACAAAGGACAAATTAAAAATAACAAAAGGACAACAGTGCATGACCGAAGGGCAAAATTTTGGGCATGACAGAAGGGCAACTATGGGCATAAAAGTGCAAATATTTTGGCATGACAAAGGACAAATTTAGTGCATATATTTCCCATTGAAATCCTCCATTGTCTTCGCTGCACTTTGCACTCCCCATCTACGCACTTTAGAAAAACTCAGACAATTTCTCAATTTTCAGCGTATTCACGTAGATTTCGGTATTTTTTAAAATTACTATATATGTTAGCACATTTTTTTTGTGGCTTGAAAATAACTGTCTATTGGGGAACCGCCCATTTCGGCGTGAACCTTTCGGCGCGACTGGCCATAACTTTTTTCATTTTCGTCCAAATTAAATAATTAGGAATCATTTGAAATCACTTGACGAGATCTACCAATGTGCTAAATTTCGAAAAAATTTTGAAAACATACAAAAAAGTTATGGCCAAAAAATCCTCAAAAAATTAAAAAAAGTTATTTCGATGATTCAGGTTTAATGTTAAGGTAGCAGGGGACCGGGGCTTTGCCGGGACAGGAAAACTCGGGGCCCGTGTCGGGGAGGCCGCCGGAATTTTTGTATGGGTGGCTCTCCGACTCAAAAGGCCCGACTCAAACGGCCCGACTCAAATGCTTTCTTTTGGACAAAGTTATGACCAACGACGCCAAAATGGCCACGCCAAAGTGGCCACGCCAAAACGGCCACGCCAAAATGACCCCGACCGAGAATTTTGACTTTTTAGCGTTGTTTGTTGTTTTTAAAAATTGGTCAATCGTTAGACATAGCTTTTTAGGCATAGCTTTTCATACCTTTTAAACACTTAGATCTTTCGAATGATACCGAATTTGTCGCATTTGATTCACAAAGAAATAAATTACTAAGTCCTAAATGAGTCTAGCGCCGAACGTGGGCGCCAAAAGGACCCCGACACTGTCGACACGCGCTACCGAAAAGAATTTCGAAAATTGGCTTTATTTTGGTAACAGATTTTGCACAAAAAATCCCCAATTTTTTAGATTTTAGAGAAAATTTTGAGAAAACTTTCACGAAACGAGGTTTGGTGGTGCCGTCAGGCGCCGCCGGGGGAAATTATGAAAATTTATGGTCTATTTATTTACAGGTTTTCTCTAAAAATGGTCAAACTCAAAATCTATGAATTTGAGTTTGAAAAAGTATTTTGAACAAATAACATTTTGGAAAAACCGGAATCGGAATTAATCGAATTTTTGGCCATAATCAGAATCGGTTTTTTAATCGTATTGGATTTTTGGCCATAATCTTAATCGGCAATTTTAATCGGAATCGGATTTTATCCGGCTTGGCACATCCCTGGTAGGCACTATCAACTTCATTGGGAGAACCTAATGTAGAATGGCACAACACACGGACTAACTGGGCACTTGTCAACAGGCCCGATGAAACTGTTAATTATAAGGAAAAAAGAAACTGTAACATAAAAACAAACCAATTCTACGTTTGTTTTATCGGAAATGTACTATATGACTGATTACTGTAGTCATTATGTAGGTAATTTGGTAAAGCTACAGTGGAGTTTGATTTAAAATTACAATAGCTTAACATTTTGTGTGCGGTGTATTTTTTTGTGTAAAAAAAAACTTTGATGTACGACCTGGTGCCGTAGTAAAAGAAGATGATTATGGTTTGGTGGTTCATGGACACAGAGTTAAAAAAAAAAAAATGGTAGCTGGGGCCTTTCAGAATTAAAAACGACAAACGACAGAGGCAAACGACAAACGCTATATTTGTCGTAAGTATACGTCTCTGTCGTTTATCTCCTATCAGAATTAAAAAATTAGTCGTTTGTCGTATGTCTCCCGAAATTTGACGTTTGTCGTCTGAAATTAGTCGTTTGTCGTTATTTTTCCTAATTCTGATTGCTTTTTACGACAAACGCCAAATTTTGGACGACAAACGACAAAAATTAGGGGGGCGCTCAACACCGCCCCTCAAATTTGTCGTCTGAGAACTGTCCCAAAAATTCACCTCAATCGTCACAAATTGTCCCTATTTTTGAAAAATAAAAAACATGTCTTATGGGGGTTTCGGGGTCACTGACCATGAATTTTGGTCGAAACCGAACACCGGATCCAAATTCGAACAAAAAATAGAAAATTTTAAATTTTTTAGAGTTCGATTTTTACAACTTATTATGACTTTAATACAAGATTTATATGTATGGCTATTTATACATTCTTTAGCATAAAATTGAACTAAAAAAATAAAAAATTTTCGATTTTTGCTCTAATTCGAGTCCGATTTTCGGAATTGGACCAAATAGATGTCATATTCATGTTCAGCGACCCCGAAAACCACCTAAGACAAGTTTTTTGTTACTTTAGATTTTTCAAAAAAAATTTTTAAAAATACGGGGACAAACCTCACTATTCCATCTTATTTTTCCATCAAAATTGAGAAGAAACGACAAATACACCGTAAAATTTGTTAATTCTGATTCTACGACAATTCGGACGATAGAGACAAACGGCAAATGCCAAAACGATATATTTGGACGACAAACGCCATAATTTTTTGGTGTAATGACAAATTCGGAGACAAACGCCAAATTTGTCGTTTGTCGGCCGGTTTGGCGTTTGTCTCTTCTAATTCTGAAAGGCCCCTGGTCACCTAACTATCTAACCATGGTAAGATGCGCCCGACCTATGGTTGCACGCTTAACAAGTAACTTATAAATTCTGCAATATCATTGAAAATAAATAAAAAAGAATTAAAAAAAAATCAACTCTTTCCTATTATATTAAATATTTTTAAATACTGATTCGAAATATTTTATTTTGGATAATAAAAATGAAAAAAGAGCCTTGTTTCCTCAACACTTAATAATTCTAATGGTTCAACTTAAATTGGTCTAATTTTAGGTGGTGAAAAAAATGTATGAACAAAATCTTTAGAATAACAACTTATTTTTTAGGAAATATATTTGAATAATTTTTCAAAACTTTTGTTAAAAATTTTCTTTAAAAATCCAAGACTTTTCATTTTTTTGAGATACTTTTTTCAAAATTTTTCAACGTTGATTCATAGAGGGGTGAAAAAAGGCATTGAAAATCCTTTGCAATAAGACAATCATAGATCTAAAATAAGATTTTGAAGACGTATTATCTTTAGACTATTTAAAAAACGCCAACTCTAGCACTAGTTAAAGATAAAATATTTTATTTTAATTGGCATCATAAAAAATATGTTTCCGTTTATAAAAAATTTAAGAAATTTCGGCGTATTGAAAAATACGACCATTCAAATGAACAACAACAGAATGATGTGAATGAATTGGACAAGAGGGACCCAATCAAAAAATGTAAGAAATAAATGATTGGCGAAACGCGAAGCCAAATGAATGATGACGATGGCCTTTTGATGCGCACAAAAACATGGTGACATTCTCTTCAAATGAAAAAGGCAATCAGAATTCTCAAGGTTAGAAAATATTTTCACTTTATTTCTGATTGATTTTATTTAATTATTTAATTTAATTTTAATAATTATTAATTAATTAACAAATAAATGAATAATAAAATAAATATATTTATATTTAGATATAGACTTTCGTTAAAATAAAAAATATTATTTTTTATTTTATCTTTCTATTTTTCTAATTATTTAACAAATTATAGCAAAAAATATAAAATTTATTTTTATTTTCTTAAAAAAGAAATATATATTAAAAATTTCATATTGAAAACAATTGAACTTTATGGTAAAAAATGACAAATTAAATTTTTTTATTAAAGAGACCTCTATTCATAATATTTAAAAAACATTTTTAGTCAAAAAGGAAAGAAAGAGTAAAACAATTTCGCTTTTTTCCACTAAAATTGATGTTTTTTTGTGTGGGAGGGTAAGGCGATTTATCGAATTAATTGGCAAAAAGGAGAGGAATTTTTGAAGCAGTGCAGAAACGAAACAAACAAATAGTTTACCTTTTAAATTCAATTCTCTTATAAAAATAAAAATAATTTTTTTTTTCGAATAAATTCTATGGAAAAATTTTAGTGAATAAATAATCATAATTTTTGAATAAAGACAAAAATTTTAGTGCTTATTTTTCATGAAATTTGATACAAAGTTAAGGACTTCATAACAAAGAAATGGAAATTTTTTTTTTTTGCTCTTTTTCGATTGGATGCGAAACTTCAATTATTATTATATGCTGTGATGAGTAAACAATAAAAATGAAATGCTAAAAATCATTGCGTCAACTTTTACAAAATTTTTATTAAAAAATATTTTTAAATTATTTTTCTTTTATTAACTGAGTGTTTCATGTTTGATTCAATTAGTTTTGTTGTAACAACGAAAGAAAAATTTTTGGGGGTTTTGTGACTTCTTCTTATAATTTTCCTAAAAAATTGAAATTAGGAATTTTTATATAAGAAAATAAAAAATAAAGAGAAAATAAGGATAAGGGGTTCAAAAAGGGCAAATCTTAGAAATAAGGGCCAATGGCATCTTTTGTGTTCGTCATTCGAACAGAGTTCTTTTCGATTTTGATAGACTTTTTTTTGTGTATTTTCAATAATTTCCCAATTTTTGAATCCATCATTTTTGGATTGTTTCGTTTGATGTGCCAATATTTTTTCATTATTTCCTGTTTTTCTGCATCCCTTCCCTTTTTAAAACTTATTCCAAATGATTTCCTCCATTTCTCAATTACTATTTGACTTATTCCGATTTTCTTGTAAATTTTGATATAATTCCGGTTCCATTCGTCATGGGAATATTTCCTTTTTTGCTTTAATTCATTTTTCAATGCAATGAATTTATTTACAATTTCCAATTTTTGGTGATCGCTTTTATATTTGTGGGAGTTTTTTTGATTTAATCCCAATTCTTTTATCCATTTGTAAATATTGTCTCTGTTGGCGTCTAATTTTTTTCCTATTATTCTTTCCATTTTCGTCCATTGATTTGTTGAATATTTTTCTCCTTTTTGTTTTATTTTTTCTTTGATTGCATAAAATTTTTGAATAATTTTGTGTTTTTTCTCATCATTTTTAGTTTGCTCATTCGATATAGAAGTATTATTTCTGAGATTATTTTTGTTATCAGTTAATTTTTTTTTGCAAATTTTCTTCTTCCATTTTGTTGTCCCAACCTTTTCCAAATAATTGATCAAAAGTTTTTGCCAATTTTTTGTTATTCGTTTTAACTTTACAGTTAATCGCAGCCAAATAAATAATTAAAAAGAATCTTTTGGCAATTTTCATTTTATTGCTTAAATTTAATTTAAAATAATTTTTAAAATTAAACACAATGAAATTTATTAAATGAAAGAATAATAATAATAATAATAATAATAAGGAATAAAAGTCACTGTAACGATAATGGTAATTTTTTCATTTCTCATTATTTTAACCATACTTTTTTTTAATTACGAGTATTTATTGAATTAAAGAATCAATAAAATAAATGGTTTTATTTTTTTGGGTTTTACGTCACTACGCATTAATAAAAATGCAGGGTTTTCTTGACAAAATATATAACTGAATGTTTTCTGAGTTTGGCAGTTTTTTGTAAATATTAAAAAGCAATCAAATAAAAGTCATTTTTTTATGTACAATTTTATTTTGACGTTCTTCCAAAAAAAACGAATGCGTTTTTTATTTTTCATTGGATTTCTTTATTGTTTTAACGATCTATATACTAAATTTATTTACATTTATATATATATATATATATATATATATGCGATTTTTCCATTCGTCAATATGTTGACCTTTTTTGAAAAGAATGGGTCAGTCATATTTAATTGCAAATTAAATTGAAACTGGATTTTACCATCTCCGGCCATGCCCGTGGACCAAACCCCTCTTAGGTCGAGCTCGACTAACTTTCAAAAACAAAAATATTAATAAAATTTTCGTAATTCTTATAATAGAGATCCGCAGGTGCCGATAGGAGACGCCGGGAAAATTTTTTGAAAATGGAGAATTTGTTAGTGATGATGCCCCTAACAATCTATTTTTGAAATAAATTAAACAATTAGTAATTTAATTGAGATAAGAATCGGGAAGGCATTTGGGAAATTAGTACCGAAAACTGAGCTATCCAGAGCCTGCAAAAAAGCGCAAATCGAGTGGAAATTGAAAGAGTACATACCAGACTTAAAATTAAAAAAAAAAAAGTATAAACGAATTCATGTCTAAAGAAAGTCTTAAAATTAAAAAAAAAAAAATTTTAGTTTCGCACATGGTTCAGTGGTATAAAATTATGTTCATCATTTTCGAAACGTGTGCCCCCATTCCTTTCACGAACACCATACCCAAACATAAAAAGTTGAACAGGGGGTGGGACAGCGAAAATAGGGGCCCCAACGGGTGTTATCGCCGCCCCCCCCCGCCAACGACCGCACCCCCATCACCCAACCCCCCTCTCCCACCCCGTTCAATTGGGGTAACGCCTAAGCAAAATATCATATAGGGGCACCTATAAGTTGAACCAACAAAGGTCCAGCAAAAAAAATTCAAGTAGGGGCAGTAAAGTGTGCGCGCTATATCTATTTCCATGCATACGTTTTCGATTTGTGCCCAATTTCTTCGCAATTGTCACTTCAATTTTTTTTGCCATATTGATCAAATTGTTATTTTCCCATCCTTTTCCAAAAATTTCACCAAATGATTTTGCCATTTTTTGTTTGTTCACTCAATTTTTGCAAATGAAACCAATGCGATGAGGAGGAGAAAGATGTATATGAAAAATTTCATTTCAAAGTTTAGGCAATGAGTTTATTATAATGAAAAAAAAGTGGGTCTGTTTCAAATCTGATTTGTAAAAATAAAAATATTATAAAATGCAAAATCAATAATTCAAAATACTCGCTATATAAATTCGAACAAAAAAGAATTGAAGGGAAATCAATTAAAGGAAAAATTTGTCATCTATGAAATATAAAAATACGAATTATTTAAATTATTAATATAAAATGAAAATTATAAATCAGAAAAAATCATCACAGCAAGGCACAAACCTAAAAATCAGAAATTTTCGCTTCATGTCACGGCCGAACTTAATTCGTCCATGATTTATTTATAAATTAATGTATTATTCTTATTTTATTCTTTGTAATTTCAACACCATCGGCTTATGAGTAATTCATCTGTCATTTCATATTTAATGTTTTTTGACATTCTCAATCATTTTGTAATTGTAAAATTGGTCTTTATTCCCTTATTCGGCTCGCCTATATAATGTAGTCACTTTTCTCCATTACTTAACATTCCTTTGAAGTGATCAATTTATAGTAATATCGGAATAAACAGTGATCCTGTGTAAAGTGGTGTGATTCAGTACACAAAATTCATTAAATTATTATTGGACTCGAATTAGAGCCGCAATAAATTGGCACCACGACCAAATAATGTAGAGACCGATTCGTATGCGTATTAATCCATCTTGGAAGAATTTGCGTGACAGATTGGCACAAATAAGACCAATTGTCGAAGCACTGGAAAGGAACCCGGAAGGAATTGACTTATTAAGGAAATCACTTGTAAAAGTAAAACGTTCGGTAAATTTTATTGAAGAAAGAATAGAAGAATGGCGTGTTTATATGGTGGGTCTCGGAGTTAATGAAAGAGCCGAGGAAGAAGTCCTTTTTGCTAACATGAATAATAATAAACACCATATAACTGAATGGATAGAAGACGCAAGAGAAGTCATTGATGAAATTGGAATTATCTTGGTAAACGAAGGAGATGACGGATCCGACACTTTATCCGTGGAATTAGGAGCCCAAGTAATGCAACCAAGAATGAACAGAAATATAAACGGAAGGGCAGAAAATAGAGAAAGAGTCGAAGTACCGTCAGTATATTACCCAAAATTACCATGGCCAGTGTATTTTGGAGATCCTCTAGCTTGGCCAGTTTTTTGGCAAGCATTTCAAGCAAATATGGGCGAGAAACCAATCTCAGATGCCCAAAAATGTACCTATTTGTTATTAAGCCTCAAAGGAAAAGCTACCCGCGCAATGAGGGGTTATCAACCAACTGCCGAAAATTTAAAAGCGGAAAAAGACAGAGGAGTAGATTGGAACGTAGAACAATTGATTAGAGGGTTGGAAGAAATAATAAGCATGAGAGAAGAGGCAATGAGATGTACTAAAATTAGTAAACCGGTGAGTGGGCAGCATGAAGGTTGGGAAAACAACCAAAGGCAATTTAATAGGCCAAGAAATAACTGGCAAAATAACCAATACCGTAACAGAAACAACAATAGAGAAAACAATAAAAGAGAAGATAGAAGTAATCAAAGAGTCTTCCTAGCACAAGAAGTAAAAAACAGACCAAATGGACGATCCAATTTGTCAAATCCAAAATGTTTCTTATGCGATGGATCGCATTGGGCCTCAACATGTAGGCAAGTAATAAATCGAGACTCTCGATTAAAAATAATGGATGAACAAAGTAGGTGCCATCATTGTCTGAAAAAAGGGCATGAAGTTCGAAGTTGCACAGGGAAAATGTGTTATAATTGCGATGGGAATCACAACAAATTGATTTGTCCAAAACCCTTACAAAAGGTAGCAACAAATCGATTCGAAAAGATACAAAGAACGAGAAATGAAGGATCGATTTCAGCAAATTTGACAGCCTTGGCAATAGGGGTAAAAGACAATGAAAAAGAAGCCTTGCTTATGTCAACACGCGTAAAGATTTTAGCCGGCACAAATAAAAGATTCAGTACTGTCTTAGTGTTCTTTGACAGCGGAAGTCAAGTGTCATTAATTACCGATGACTTAATTAAGAAACTAAACCCACCAAAAATAAGTGAAGGAAGTCTGGAATTACTACCCATTCGAAAAGATAACCCGGTACGTTTAAATTCACCGAAATACTTAATAAAGTTAGAAGGAAAGAATGGCCAGAAAGAAGAAATCGTTGTTAGCCGAATGGATTTTGTGACAAAAAAAATAAAAAGAGCCAACATTATCTCAGGAGAAATTGAATTCACTGAAGAAAAACCTGACATTTTAATCGGAATAAGGGAATTTTGGAGATTTTTTGAAAAAGTTGAAACGATTACTGAGGGATTAGTCAAAGTTAGTACTGTTTTTGGGACAATAATTTGTGGTGAAATGAAGAAAGTAGGGCATAATTTATGTTCCCTAACCGCAATGGTCATAGAAAATGAAGACAAGGAACCTGAAAAATTTTGGGATTTAGAAACAATTGGAGTTAAAGATAATCCCATAGAAAAAGATGACGAGGTAGCACTTAAAATGTTCAAAGATTCGGTATACAGGAAGGATGGACGGTATGTAGTGAGTTGGCCATGGAAAGGGCCAAAAGAAGAATTACCAACTAATTTTGCTCTAGCTTATAGAAGAATGATCGGAATAATCGAGAAATTAAAGAAATCGAAAGAATTTTAGAACACTATGATGAGATATTTAAGGAACAATTAAATGAGGGAATTGTTGAAAAAACAGAAATAAAAGGGTTCGATGAACATTTTTTACCACACCATTGTGTACTAGTTTCAGGAAAGAAACCAAGAGTTGTGTATGATGCCTCGGCAAAAATAAAAGGTAAAAAGAGCCTTAATGATATGCTATTCAGAGGACCAATATATATGCCCGAGTTACCCGGGTTATTAATGAGGTCTCGATTGCCAAAGATAGCACTTTGGGGCGACATTCAAAGAGCCTTTTGGACGCTTGAATTAAAAGAAAGTGACCGAAACTTTGTTAAATTTCTCTGGGTCAGAGAAATAGGAAAACCGGTCTCAAAAACAAATCTCTGCGCTTTTAGATTTAGAAGAGTGCCGTTTGGGGTAATCTCTTCACCATTTTTATTAGGGGCAACGGTACATCATCATTTAGATAATGAACCTTCAGATTTGGCAAAAGAAGTGAAAAGAAACACATTTGTAGATAATATATTTGTTGGATGCAGCGATTTTAAGGAATCAGTTCAGAAATATGAAAATTTAAAAGAATTAATTGGAAAAGCACAAATGAATATAAGAGAGTTCATATCAAATTCGGAAACAGTGAACAATGAAATACCCGAAAAGGACCGTTTAATAAAAGAAAACCCGAAAGTACTTGGTGTCAATTGGGAGATAAAATCTGATACTTATCACATTAAATTTTCAAATATCACCGAATGTGAAAGTATAAGTAGAAGAAGTGTGCTGAAAGAATTAAATTCAGTTTTTGACCCGTATGGGTGGTTAGCCCCCTGTTTATTACCGGCAAAACTATTCTTCCAAAGTTTGTGGCAAGATGACCGGAAATGAGATGATAAAATTGAACAAGAAAAACAAAATGAGTGGGGATACATTACAAATCTATGGAAAAATATATCGATTAAATGCATGCGGAGAATTGTACCCGATAAATTCAGAAAAGCAAATTTACACGTTTTCGTAGACGCCTCAAAAGACGCGTATGCTGCATGCATATACCTTAAAATCGAGAATGGTGATGAAGCCCTTATCAACTTATTATATGCAAGAAGCAGATTGAAACCACGAAAAATCAAAATCACAATTCCAAGAATGGAGTTATTGGGGCTTTAATTGGGGCAAGAGCAGTAAACTACGTTGAAAAAGAATTGGATATAAAAATAGATGAAAAATTTCTATGGTGCGATTCAAAACCCGTGTTATTTTGGATTAAATCAATCGATGACCAGCCAAGATTCGTTGAAAACCGCTTAAAAGAGATAAGGGAAAGCCACGGATTAGAATGTCGCTATGTACCTACAGAAGAAAACCCGGCTGATGTCGGTAGCAGAGGATGCACACCTGACGAATTAATCTCACACCCACTTTGGTGGACAGGCCCTATATGGCTAAAGGACGCACAAGAAAAATGGCCAAATGAATTTTCCTTTAAAATTGAAAAATACCATAAGGAGGACCAAGAAAATGAAATTATCATGACAAATATTATCACTAACAAAGAAGGAATACTTACGTTTTCAAAATATCGAAATTGGGAAAAAACTGTGAAAATAATGGCAATTGTTCTTAAAGTTTCTAAATTTTTTCTAAAAAGTATGGAAAAGCAGCTATTTCTTTTCAAATAAGACAGATTTCTGAAGGGCATTTTATTCAACCACAAGATTTCGAGAAAGCTGAAATAGAAGTCCTCAGACAAGGACAAATTAATTGGGAAAATTACGCTGGAAAAGAAAAAACAAGGGCATTTATTGATAATGACGGTCTGATTAGATTGGATTCAAGAATAAAAAACAGTGAAATGAATTATTCATTTAAATTTCCAATTGTTTTCCCAAAGAGAGCTCCAATTTTAGAATTATTAGCATGGAAAGCTCATATTAAAGTTAGACATGGAAAAGTTGATGCCACTTTGAATGAAATCCTAACAGAATTTGGTAAAAAAGGTGATAAGGCTTTGTAATAAACGTAAACAATTAAATGGCCCAGCATTTGCATTACCCATTATGCCATCACATCCCCAAGAAAGAGTAAAAGTTTCGCACCCATTCAATTCAGTGGCAATAGATTATCTTGGACCATCATTAGTAAAAACTGAAGGAAAGACGGTCAAATTTTGGATTGTATTAATAACATGCTTAATCACTAGAGCGGTTTACCTTGAACCAGTTTTAGATTTATCCGCCTTCTCATTTTTACAAGTCTTGAGAAGATTTGCAAGTAGGAGAGGAACTCCGAAAAGAATAATATCAGATAATGCTCAGACATTTCGGTTAGCCGCAAAAGTAGCAGGCGCTTATGAAGCACGAGGAGGAAAAGGGAAAGACGAATTAGAAAAATATTTGGTAAAAAATAAAATTATTTGGAGATTTATTTTGGCCCTAGCACCATGGGCAAATTCACTAGCCGAAAGGTTAGTAAAAATATGCAAAGATGCATTTAAAGCATCACTCGGAAAAATGGTTTTGCAATTAGACGAATTACGAACATTTATAACAGTAAGAAGAATGGACGATAAATACCCGACCAATCACTCATGTTTCAATTGAACCAGAAGGTGAGAGAGCCCTTCGTCCGATCGATTTTATTAATCCAGGGTTAGAATTAGGAATTACCCTAAGAAACACGGAAGAAGAAATAAGTGATGATGAAGAATTTAAATTAGAGCCAGAAAAATTAGAAGAACAACTAAAGAAACAATGGAAAAAAACGACTAAAGTCTTGGAATGGTTCTGGAACAGGTGGCATAGAGAATATTTAACAATTCTTAGAGACCGAACCCAATGGCAACATAAAGGACCGAAGTTACAAGAAAAAAGAGAAGCGAAAAAAGGCGAAATTGTGCTAATTGAGGATGAATTCCACCCTCGAAATACATGGAGAATGGGGAAAATAATTAGCCTAAATGGACAAAAAGGATCCATTCGAAGTGCGCAGATAAAATTGGCCCAAAAAGGAAATAAAACCAGGGAAAAAATAATAGAACGACCTATAAACAAACTATATGCATTGGAAATAAATAGTTCAAAAGAATATGGTGAAGAAACGGAAACGAAAACAGAGAGGGAAAAGAAAATTGACGAAAAAGATTCGGAAAGCCGAAAAAATGGAATAGAAAACAAAAATAAACACCCAATGATGACAAGAGCAAAAACAAGAGGCAAATCATTAAAGAGCAGTGTTGTACTGATTACGATGATTATAGTACTTGGGACTAATTTAATTACAATAGCAAATGCAGCAAAAAATGATAAAACCAAGAACAATAATCAAACTACAAAAAAATGCATAAAATTTGAGTTTAAATGCGGAGTAAAAGGGATAGAACTTACCACACCAGCCTATATTGAAAAATTTGAAATTTGCTGCATGGGGAGATGCCAAACGAAAAGCCTATGTAAAAGAGTATACATTTTATCTGGACAAATACAAGCTTTTAACCGAACACTATTGTTCCGTAACATATTGGTCAAAGAAAAAGAATATTTATAAAAAATCGATCATTTGCCAACCAATTGACGGATGCAACTTAATAAGTTGCTGGTTTTGTTTAGAAAAATTGGCAAATCCAGACTGCATGTTTTTGGAAACCCGAATTTTAATGGGAATTGGACTGGCATGCGTTTTATCCATTATTATCTGCCTAATCACGAATATAGTAAAATTGATAATGAGCTTATGGTGGTTTATTAGAATTAAACTTTATGGTCCATATCTCGCAATTAAATTATTAATTAAGTTTAAAAAAGGAAACTTAAATGAAGATGAATTAGAAAAGAGACTACTCAAAGACGAAAATAAAAAAGAAATTCAAAAGACCCAAAAAAGAAGAAACCGAAGACTATACCGATTAGGAAGCATTGCTTTGATAAGTACGACAATATTTCACTTAACTATAAAAAGTACGGAAGGAGTGGCTGAGGTCATATCAATACAATCGAATTCAGAGGATTGTGAGAAAAATTCAAATGGCTCAGTATGTAGAATTCGTGGGACAACCGAATTGACAACTTTACCGACCGGACAAAAAATTTCGCTAGCCTTAAAAGATAACAATGGTAAATTAGCCGGCTCATTAGATTAACATTACAGTTTTTACGCCTTCAATGCAACAAAAATACATTAAGATGGTTACGATCTTATAAGATTAAAGTTATTTCCAAAAAACGATGCCCTACAATGGGGTCTTGCACGAAAGGAAAATGCAAACATACAAGATTGAATGATACAGTATCAGAATTGAAAGATTTTGAACATTTTCCAGGAAACAACTTTTGTAAAGAGGGAGAAGCTGTTTGGGGGCATAAGTGCGCTTTACCCACAGCAGGATGTTTCTTTTACCGAACATATGCCGAACCAGCTTCGGAGAAAACATGGGAATTGATAAGATGTACTGGATGGGACTACAAACTAAAAATGAATTTATTATTAAATATGGGAAATTTGACCGAAAAAACAGAGTTAACAATGTTCCCAGGTTTAACAGTCAATTGGGATAAATTCGCATTTACCCCTGAGGCGATAACACCGCCAATTTCTCCTATTTTGATAATTATTGCCTTACTATTATTTTTATTTTTAAATTTTCACCAATTATGAATGGTTATAAATTAATCAACAGAAATTTAATTACAATAATTTTCTCCATTTTGTTAATTTACACGGAAATTTTTGCAGTGGGAGGGTCGCTGATTGCGAATGCGACCTTTCACATACAAAATTTGACAAAAGAACATTTAAAATTTCTTTGAAGCGAATAAATGAATCACCAAATATTATATTGCAAAGAACAGTTAACGAAAGGCCAAATGCCTTAATAAACAATCTGTGGCTAAGCAAATTTAAGACAAAAGACCAATGTTTTAAAAATTGTAAAATTTTGATGAACTCACTCACAAAATTTTATGGAGTGATTAAGAAGAATAGACGAAAAAATAAAATAAAGCGATATAAAGGAAAAGAGCAAAGCTTAAGACAGGAAATGTGGTATAAAAGGCGGAAGAAAACGAAGAATTCACAGAATAAAAATACAATTTCTAAAATTTATTTTTTCTTCAAACCAATGACGGAAAGTGAGACGACTTTGCTTGCTTTCGCAGCGGAACTGTTCGATACGGACGCGGCAAAAATCCCAAAGATGCTGTGCACCCAGTTCAGCCGACTGAAACGACTTCGGGATGAGGAAGAGAGAGGTGTGCAAAATTCGGTTAAAAAGGCAGATGGACGTTTGCATGTAAAGGGTACGATAAAATGGATCAGCCTGATCTTGATTTTTTTGATATGTAAAACAATGGGAATGGATCATCAAAAGTACCCAGAAAGTATTATCGACGAATTGAGCGAGAACGACATGGAAGAAGAGCAAATTTGTAGCCAAAAGAACCAAGAGGTGCCAAAAGAAGGAGCAAAGAAAAGAAAGATGATTGAATGTCAACCATCGACGAGTGGAACACAAAATAATCCCCCAATTGAAACGGGGATTGGTGGTTTAATGCAGGCGAATCCGCTCTTCGTGTCACAATTGGCCACCGTAGCAGGACAACTCCTCGGAAACGCGTTAAGGGAAGAGCGCAGCATGGGAACACCGACAATTGGACGAGAGAGAGGATTCTATGGGCGGAGAGGCACCCGCCCAAATTTCAATTTTGCCCCAACAAGATGGCCCGAAGATGAGCGCCAACAAGCCCAAGCAGTACCAGCAACAGCTACATTCGCAGCAAATCCAACCTCCTCAGCAGCAGCAGCGGCGTCGGACTCGGTCCATCATCTTTCAACACTGGTTCGCAACAGCAACCCCGAATTGGCAATGCTTCTGTTTGGAATTGAGGCGGGATTGGCAGAGATAGCCTATTACTCCAAAACTGGCAATTGGTGTAAAAGATGAAGTTGAACACAGCAACGACAACAAACATTCCCCCCGGAGTGTCACGGCCGAACTTAATTCGTCCATGATTTATTTATAAATTAATGTATTATTCTTATTTTATTCTTTGTAATTTCAACACCATCGGCTTATGAGTAATTCATCTGTCATTTCATATTTAATGTTTTTTGACATTCTCAATCATTTTGTAATTGTAAAATTGGTCTTTATTCCCTTATTCGGCTCGCCTATATAATGTAGTCACTTTTCTCCATTACTTAACATTCCTTTGAAGTGATCAATTTACAGTAATATCGGAATAAACAGTGATCCTGTGTGAAGTGGTGTGATTCAGTATACAAAATCTTTTTCCTAAATTTTGTCAACATATTTACGACAAATACAATCTTATGTTTCAGCTGAATTGAGTGTTCGTCTGCACCGATAGGCGTCACCAGAGAAAATTTTGATAAATCGGGAGGGATTATTAACATATTTTACCAAAAACTGGTCAATTTCGGTGAATTTTTGAGATAAGTTTTGAGAAATCTATTATAATATTTGAGCGCGTCAGTCACAAATTTTTTGCTGTTTGAATTACGCAAAAAAACATTTTGCCAAATAAAAATAATTCCTTCTTTCTTTTTCTCTTGCTTGCCTGCTCTCTCTACCAGTCGACATTTGTTTTTTTTGTTTACTGAGTTTTTTTGCCTTTTTTGTTTGTTAATCAAAACAAAAGAAAACTGACTGAATATATATAATAAGCGATCTTTTGAAGAACCAAAAAGTTATTTTAACTAATTAAAAATAAAAATTTTTTAAAAAAGTTTGAATTTAAATTATTTCCTTTGAAATACTTCATCATAAATATGTTCCCTAATTATTATTTCAGATAATAATAAACAAAAATGAAAATTTTCCTTTTTAAAATTATTTTCCACCTCATCAAAATGACTTTTATTCAAACCAAGAAAATACGCACCAAAAATTTTTAAGTTTATGAATTTTACTATTAAATACCCTTCATTACTAGGGGGCGAATTTGTATGCAATGGATATATTTTTTACTTGTATGCAATGGACTAATAAGTACGAAAAATGCATTTCTCTTGGTTTTTGGCGCATATTTTACGATTTTATGCATATTTTTTACATTTTTTAGCATTTTTCGAGTATATTTTAACGGGAAAAATGATGAAAAAAAAGGTGAGAGAACGGTAGAGTTAGAGAGAAAAGATGATAGAGAGTAGGATACAGAGAGAGGAAAAAGAGAAACAGAGAGACAAAGACAGAGAGAGAGAGAGAGAGAAAGTAAAGCAACGAGGGAGAAGAAAAAGGAAGAGAGAGGAAGAAAGGTAGAGTACGAGAGAACACAAAAAAGATAGAGAGGGGTAGAGAGTGAGAATGAGAGAGACAAAGATAGTGAGAAAGAGAATGAGACTGAGAGGGAAAAACGGGAAAAAAAGATAAAGCTAGAGAAAGAGACGGTGAGAGGGAGGGGAAAAAAAACAGTACGAAAGAAAGGTAGAGAGGAGGTGAAAGAAGGAGACGAACTAAAAAAGATAAAGAATAATAAATAAAGAGACAAAGAAATAGAAATAGCAAGAAAAGAACAGAGAAAAAGAGAGATGGAGAGAAACAAAGGAAGAAAGAGAGAGAGAGAGGAAGAAAATGGTAGGGAAAGATTCAAAAGGTCGGTTTCATAAAAAATATCTGATCACTGTTCATTCCTTTCCTTTCGTTTCAAATATTCCAAGCTTCTGATACTTATTTCCAACTTTGTTGCGATTTGGCGATCACTCATTTTTGGGTTCTTCTGTTTATTTTCCCAATATTGTTTCATTCTTTCAATTCTTTTATTCCCAGCAATTTCTTTATGACTTTTTATGCCAAATTGTTTCATCCAATTCATAATTATTGTAGGACACACTCCAATTTTCTTACCAATTTCGGTATAATTTTGGCTCCATTCGTCATGTGAATATTTTCTCTTTTGCTTATATTCTTCTTTCATTGCAATGTATTTTTGTATTATTTCTAATTTTTGCTTTTTTGTTTTTCTATGGAGTATTTTTTTTTGATTTAATCCCAATTCTTTTATCCATCTGTAAATTTGTGATCGATTTGTGTCAAGTTTATTCGCTATTATTCTTTCCATTTTATTCCATTTGTTTTTATGATATTTTGTGCCTTTTTGTTTGATTTTCTTTTTTATTTCATAGAATTTATGAATAATTTCCTGTTTTTTCTGAACATTTTTCAGGTCGAAATTTGACATTGCATTATTTCGTTGGTTATTTTTCAGATCATTTCTTTCTTTTGGCAATTCTTCTTCTTCCATTTTTTTGTTCCATCCTTCTCCAAATATTTGGCCGAATGATTTTGTCAATTTTTTGTTATGCGTTTCAACTTTTTCAATTTGGCTGGCCAAATAAATTGTTAAAAAGAAAATATTGCTAATCTTCATTTTCTCGAATTTAGAGTTGAATCTAAATAAATTTATTATTAAACAATTTTTTAGCAATTAATTTTATGATGACAATAAAATAGTAATTTATTTTTATTAATAATAATAAATTATTCGTTATATAATTTAATTTTTGTGGCCATTAATTCCATATCATTTTTTTAATAAATCAATGATCTCCCTCTTTTATTGATTAAATAATTACAAATATCAAATTCTTTCTTTTTCACTTTTCATTGGTTATGCTTATTTTTTAATATTGAATAATGAATATCAGATTTTTTGGTTATAAATTATTGAAAAATAGAATAGCATAAAATAGCCGTTTCTGGCCATTAGTTATAGGTGCCGCAAATGCCGATAGCACCGCGGGGAATTAAAAAAAAACATTGAAATTTGTTAATGTAAATTATGCAAAGTTTTTTTTTTTATAGAATAGCATAAAATAGCCGTTTCTGGCCATTAGTTATAGGTGCCGCAAATGCCGATAGCACCGCGGGGAATTAAAAAAAAACATTGAAATTTGTTAATGTAAATTACGCAAAGGTTTTTTTTAATTTCTTTGAGTTTTTATGCCTTCGATATAATATATTTAAGCGAACGACTTTTCGGTCGCCCAAGTAGAATCCAAAAAAGAAAATTGTATTCCTTTTAGAAGAATTTCAAAAAAAAAAAAAATCAGCTATCATTAGCCCGAACCTAAATGTTAGCATAGAAATTACGAAAATATAAATGTAGACATACTCTCATTTTTATTAATTATTTTTATTACACATACACCGTAAGCATACAGCAAAACCCGAATAGAATATTTTACAATTTTTTACTTTATATCATTCAAATTTCAAATATGCCAAATGGAATGACCAGTAGACAAGGTGGAAGATGAAGAAGAACAGTGGAAATGCGATGCGCGAGAATACGTCAACCTGAGACGGTCCGGACCTGAAGAAAATTTAAAAAATAACAGAGAATTTTTTTATAATGTGTCATAAAAATGTTTTTACTATTATTAAGGACAAATTCGAGTCAGAATGAGATGTGAAGTTTGGTTTTTGGAAACTCCTATTAATCTTTAGATAACTAAAAAGTAGATATTTCATTTTTTTGTATATGTTTAAGCCAGCCACATTTATGATTGCGATTAAAACCAAGAAATGTTTTAAAATAATTAAGGAAGTTGAAAATTAATCATTTTAAAAATAAATGAGTGTTTTTATTTAATAAAAATACAAATATTCATTTCTTAATTATAAAAACTAAAGGTGAATAAAATTAAAACCCAAAATAAAATAATAATGAAACGGTTTTGTTTATAATTTATTGGATGAATAATTAAAACGGCTGTTTATTTAAGAAACAATTAAAACATTTAATATAATTTCAAAAATATTATTTAAATAAAAATGCTTTGCAAACAAATATCCCTTGTACTACCTTCCAACATCCAGCGGGACGCCTTGCTAATGTGGCGGCCATCGTCGTGGAAGCCAGCGTCTGTGCTGGCACAACGTATGCTGGCACCACGCGTTAGTGCAAACATCACCGACTCGTCCGCTGGCCCATCAATGAATGCCAAACTGGTACGGCTTATACCACCACTGTTATGACAGCTGGCACCAGTAGTGACAGCCGGCACGATTGCGGTGTGCGGGTGAAGGTTATAAAGTGGAACAACACCGGCGGGTGCTGTCATAGTTAGTTCAGTGACGCCATTCTCAAAAAATAAAGATATATTATATATATATATATATATTCTTTTTTCTTATAAATATTATAAGGATATTGTCCTCTCTCCCCCAATATAATGTCCTTTGGCCATAAATAATACGATTTAACATTTGCCTGTTCAAATTATTCCTTTCAAATCAGATGATGCATGTCATATGAAGGCAAGTAGTTTTAGGAGAAAATCACCCCTCCGGACCAGGACTGTCGCGAATCGTAATCGTGTTTTGGGCGGTAATCGTAATCGTATAATCGTAGTCGTATTTTACACGATTAATACACCCCTAAGAATTGGTCTTTTGGAGGACAATTTGCAATTCAGGCAAAACGAATTTTTGAAAAATTCTTGTTAAGAATATTTTCAGTCAATTTAAAAATAATTTTTTCAGCCCATTGTTATTTTTTCTTATTTTTTAATCTGAGGTTAAAATAATAAAATATAAGAGGTTTCAATTTTTTGAAGCAATTTTTTTAAAGTTCATTCACTCCTTATTTACGAAACGTTTAAAAATACAATAAATGCAACCAAAAATGATTTTTTTTTTTTTTTTTTTGATGGAGGAGGTTCATTTTTTGATTTTGGCACGCTTACACGATTAATACATCCCTAAGAACTGATCTTAGGAGGTCAATTTGGTAGCCAGACCAAATGAATTTATGAAAAATTCTTTTCAGAAACGTTCCAGCTTGCACCTCCGGACACTCAATCCTTTTGGTCTTTTCCAAATCTGACCATTTTTGGGGAAAATCTGTTAACAAATGGGCCATAAATTTTCAAAATTTCCACCGATGGCGCTATCGGCACCACCGGACACTCATTGTGTAGTGTTTCTCTAAGTTTATCTCAAAAATTCGTCAAACTACTCATTTCTTGTGGATAAGTTTGTTACCAAAAATCACTCAAATTTCAAAAAGGGTTGGGTAACAGTCTCCCCAATACCTCGAGGATTTTCAGAATGAAAAAAGTTTTTTTACCGCTGTGACCATGGTGGACATTTTGCGTGCCGATGGTGTGAGGGACATTTGCCGCAGCAGTCCTCCGGGCTTACGTTCACGAGGCATCCGTTGCTAAATAAAAAGTTTGCTAAAGCTTATTATGAAAAAATTTTCCCCCAAAACACGACTGTACAAACTAGGGTTCAAACCCCTCATGCGGGTAGTGCTCAATGCGGGTAACGGGTTTTTTAAAAATTGCGGGCGGATAGGGCGGGTACCACCTTTTATAACTGAATTCCAAAAAAAAACCGAGTGCGGGTTTTTCCCCCTTTTTCTGATTTTTTTCCATAAAAACCCCGCAAAACCCGTACCGTGCGCGTATTGAACCCTAGTACAAACCGCTAAATGCAACAGAAATAAAAATAAATTTCAAAAATTAAAAAACCCCAACCCCGAACGATGTAAATTTTCATTTTTTCCGTCCAAAATTAAGTTTAAAACTAAAACAAAAATTTTGTAAAGCCCTGGCGCAACGCAATTTGTTTTGTATCGAATCAATGAACAAATTTCTTCGTCTCGCATACCGTGTAAAAATTTCAAATTTCATATTCAAACTTTCAGTTTTTAGAGTTGGTCGCGGCGGGTTTTAAACCTGGTCCCCTGGAAAAATTTAAAATGGCATTGGCCAGCGGTGCCGATAGGCGCCGCTGGGGAGATTATATTTGTATCCGATGATTTGTTAAGAGATTTGAGCACAAAAATACTTAAATTTGAGTACTTTGGGATAATTAAAAATTCTAATATCTTTGGAACAGAAGGAAATCTAACTCAACCACAACTAAAAACCATAAGAAAACAAAAAATTTTAAATCTTTGGTGCGATTTTCCATTAAATTTTACACCAACAACTTCCTTAAAAGTGCCAACTTTAAGGAGTATATTTTGTTGATTTTTAACAAAAACTGGAAGCCGCTCTCCCTGGAATTTTCGGGTTTTGTCCCAGTCAGTTTTTAGTTTCGCTTAGGTTAACCGACCGCGACCAACCCTAGTTTTGAATAGTGTGCGGCCCGGTATCGGTATTCAGTATTTTTAATACCGCGGTATTTCGGTATATAACTCGGTATATACCAATACCGAATACCGAAAATCTCATTTGCCGCACACTAGTTTTGAACCCCAATTACAATTCATACATTATTGTTGTTCTGCTGTTGCTGGTTGTTGTAGGTATTCATTGGTGCGATCATTTTCAGTGTACCGTCCTCCAACTCGCGAAAGCATACGGTAGACGACCGTGGCAACACCGACGATGATGTGGACGAAATCTTTTGACGCTGTCGCTTCATCAAAAAACCAACAGTTGCATACTCCAACAACGAGGCGAACACAATGAAGAAACAGACTCCAAGAAAAATGTCCAAACTTTTCACATAAGACACCTTTGGTGAGGGGAAAATGCTTTTAAATATTTTACTTAAAAAATCAAAAAATAAGTCAGTCAATTATTTTAAAAGGATGAAAAAACTTGGGCTTTAAATCAGGAATGCATTTTCGTAAATCCAAAAAGTGGTGCCGAGCTTAAAGAAGTGGCAAAATATTTTTGAATTTTGGGCATTTTAGAATCAAAAAATTTAAAAATAAGCTAAAAATTTGGCATTTTGTATAAAATTTCAATTAATATCCTAAATTTATAAAATAGTGGTAATTATTAGGGCTGGCAAAAAAATACAAAAAAAATCGCGAAATATGAATTAAAAATTTGAAAATTAGGGGGTGGAAATTTAGTAAAAAAAAATTATTCCCCCATAATTTTAATCCATAAATTAGCACTTTTTGAGCAATTTTTTAGCATATTTTTTCTTTTCACAAAGGCAAGCAAAAAAAAATATAGTATTTCAAAAATAAGTTCAAGTAGGTAAGTGTTTTTTTGATTAAATTTTCGGCAAAAAAAATTAAATTTTAAGTGGCAATTTTTGGAGAAATATTCCATTCTTAGCGGTATACTTTTTTGAAAAAGCCTAAAAGGCACTATAACTGAAAAAATTTACCAAAAAATGGCGAAATATGCAAGAAATATGCAAATAAAAGTCCCACTTTTATAACCAAATAACAGAAAAAAGCTACTAATTAGACCGTGTAGAATCCAGGAAAAAAATATGCATTTGCATAAAATTGCCAGCCCTAGTAATTATAAAAATAGTGGCAAGACCCTCAAAATAGTAAATCAGCGCAAAAGCAGGGTTCCCATTTGTCCTTATTTATAAGGATTGTCCTTATTTGAGCCTATGATCCTTATTTTGTCCATATTTCCTACTCTGAGGTAAAAAAAAAAGTTAGAAAAATGGCACCGCCGGACACTCTCTCTCTACCTTATTGGAATTTTTCAAAAAAGGACACAAAATTGACCACTTAACAAATGGGCCATAATTTTCAAAAATTTTCCCCGGTGGCGCCTGGAGGCACCACCGGACCCTTTTTCGCCTCAATCCTTCCTTCAAAAATGAAAATTCTTATTTCAAAGCTTAACAGCTAAAAAGAATACTGCCATAGTGAACAAATATGCTATAAACAGTTGATTTTGTTGATAAAATGCTTATTAAAGCTTTGAAATCGCGTTTTAAAAAAGTCCTTATTTTTGACCCTAAATCCTTATTTTTAACCAGCGATGTCCTTTTTGCAAAATTTTCGATGGGAACCCTGGGCAAAAGTAATTCTGTTTATATAATAAGTATAATTACAAAGTTTACAAAAAAAAAAAAGTATTGACCGCCTGAAAACTAGTTTTTGGGGGGGTTCAAATAAAAAATATTAATGATTCACCTTAGGTAAGGAAGCATTGGTGGAAGTCATTAGCGTTGTTTGTGTCAATACAGTAGTCACACCTACAGTAATACTCAGTTGATTCCGATAGTTATTTAATTAATTAATTTACCAATGGTCACTCGTGCTTGGGTCGCTTCTCTATTGAGAAAGAATGAAACCCATGAAATTACAACAATCAGTGAAGATGGAAAATAAATTTGGATGAGGTAGAATCCTGAAAAAACTTTTTAATAAAAATCATTTAAATCTTAATGAATATTGTTTTTTAATTATTTTTTTTTTTGACAAACCAAGATTGCGTTTGAAAGTAAAATATGCGGTAAGTCGTGAGTAGTTGCCTTTAAAAATCAAACAAATGAGTGTTTTATTATGATAAAATAAATATTCAATAAAACCAAAAATATTGTTCAACAATTCGAACATTGAAATTCTACCGTACGCTATAAAATTTTTTAATAAATTAAAACAAGAAATACGGTAATAATTTTATTTGTCCAACAAATTTTCCTTTACAAATCAAATTTACCTGTGCTCAAAGAGATGGTGCGCTCAATTTGATAATGTCCACCGATGCTGAAATGTGCCAAATGCACATCATCATCAATGGTCACCGGCTTGTTGTGGTGCCAGTGGTAAATTATGTCACTGGTACTGTAACCGTAACTCTAAAAATGATACAAATAAAGACTATTATGTAATAGGTAACTTTTTCTAAAAAAGCTACTTCGATTTCCAGGGAGCAAACTTGCACATCGAGAGGAAACTGAATATTAAAAAAATCATTATAAAAAAATTTCAAATTCAACAAAAGAAATGTTTTTATATTCATTAAAATATATAATTATTAGAGATCGGAACAGGACCGGATCCTGTCAGGATTTCTCAGTACTCTCCTGATCCTGCTGATCCGGGGGTTTTTGGAAAATGGACCCGGATCAGGAGTCCAGGAAAACAGGATTTTAAATCCGGGCATCCGGTCCGGGGGCAATTCCCGAATCCTGCTCCTAATCCGGGTAAATTTGACCATGGTTACCCGGATTTTCTTTTTTTCTTAATTTTGAATTATTTTTACCAAGAAATTTTTTAGAAACGATTGCTTGAACATTATTTATAAGTCTTAATCCAAAAAAAAAAAGCGAGTAAACTTTTTCAGGACTTTATATCAGGGCTCCCATCCGTACTTTATTTCAAAAAAGGAACCTTGATTTTGGCTTGCCCCAAGTTTGCGTTTTTTTTAAATCAGCATTTTTTTGCTCTAAATCAGGCTTTCAAAAATTTTCCTGGCGGCACCTAGCCGCACCGCCGACCACCTCCCTAAATTTGTTCTATTTTCATTTGGCAAAAATGGGAGGAATTCTTACAAAAAGTTTATCCAAAAAATGTTAGACCATTTTTCTGGTCAAAAATACAAAAAAAAAAAATTGAATAAATTAAAGTTTTTTATTGCAAGTGAAAATATTTGGACTGTACTTTGAATTTACAAATTCTCTCCCTTATGTACTTTGAAAATGCCTTGTCTGTCTTTTGAATAGAGCTCAGGCGATGGGAACCCTGCTTTAGCCATTTCTTACAAACTCCATTCTATTTTCAACAATTTTCCTATAATGACCAACCCAACGAGCGTAGGACACTCAATTCCTAAGAAATTTTTCAAAAAATTTTCGGCGCTCAAAAATTGTTTTTTATTTTATGCAAATTCTGTTACAAAACTAGATCTAAATTTTCAAAAACGGTGGCGCCTATCGGCACAACCTATCCCTGTCCGTTTAACTTTTGAAAACTTTGAAAAACAAGACAAAATGTTTTGAAGCCGTGAAATATTCAGAAAAATTTCAGGATATAACCAATATGCGGCTCGAATAAAAGTGCGACTTGGAATCGTTTTTTAAAAAATTTCTTATTTTTAACTCCAAGATCTTATTTTTAACCAGCGATATTTTTATTTCGGAAAATTTTCATCTGGGAAGTCTTTTAAAATGACTCTTTCAAAGCCTGAATACTTTAATTTTTGATTATTTAACTATTTTTAAGCTTATCCTGTGATCTGGAATTTTCGAAATTCCGGTCTCTGATAATTATATAAAGATATGCGACTTTTTCATTACCGTATGCAAACTCATGGGACAATTTGCAGTTACTGTAAGTCGGATGCTTCGGATTACATTCCCTACAAACATTTGGAAATAAAAAATCACTTGTGAATACAGTTACCATTACTGTCAATGCGCAAAAATGAATTGTGCGAGGTAGTCTCATGGAAATATGATTTTTTCTCGCTTAAAACAATAAAATTAGTTATCCAAATTAAATTACTATTTATTTGAAAAATATTAAAAATAAATGCATATTTCATAGGGTTAAGTTGCTCTAAGGCAGAAATCGCATTGCCCTTATTTATAAATTATAATGATTGTCTTTGTTTGGGGGGGGGGGGGGGTAAATCCTTATAAATTAGAAATTGTCCTTATTTCTAAGATTCGTCCTTATTTGAGTCTAGGGTACTTATTTTGTCCTTTTTTCTTACTCTGAGGTAAAATATTTAGAAGAATGACAATTTAATTTTCGAAATTTTCCCCAACCTGACCCCCATTCGCATATATTTTTTCAAAATTTGTCTCGAAAAGCATAAAAATTTGGTCATTTTTTCTGCAAAAACAATTACCAAAATACACCCATTTAAAAAAATTTCCTGGCGGCGCCTATCGGCACCGCCTACCCTTCCTTTTTCGTAATTAAAAATGGAAAGCCTTATTTCAAAGCCTAACAGCTAAAAAATCTGATTAGGTTACCATGCCAAAATTTTATTTTGCTAAATTAATGGTGGCACTCTTTGAAGAATAATTTTTCTAAATTGAGAAATTTTTAAAATTTTGGAGCTTATAATACTTTTTTCATGGGATTCTCTTTAGGCATAGTCCTTGCTGACTTTGGAAAGAATGTGTCCGGTGTCCAAATGGATTTGACCATATCAATGCCAACCGTCAGATTGTTATGGCCCTTGATTGCGGCAAAAGACAATCGTCTGTCGTGCCAAAATTGACGCAAGTACAAATCGACCGTGTAATCCTTTATGATTAATTATTTACTTTTATTAACTTTAGATTTAATTTTTTAAGGAGCATTATTCTTGGATTTAATAAATTTTCATAGTTTAGGAAAAATATTTTTAAATTATTGCTAATTTTAATTCTTTATTATATATTAATAATTTTATATATATTATATATGTATATTAATATATACATTATTTGTATATATATTTAAATACATAATAATACTACATGTTTTTCGAATTATACTTATTATTTTTTATTGGTAATATTTATTAGCTATATAAAATCATTTGAATATTTTTTATTGTGTTGAAATTTATTTCTGAATAAATATATTTAATTTGAATAATTTAAATGAAATTATGATTTTTAATTATTTATTTATGCTTTTATCTATTTATTTGGCCTTTATCAAATACCATTGAAACTTCGGAAATTGCACTGATGGTGATAACGTGTGCAGTCACATTTACAATTGTCGGTGAACCTAAATTGATGAAACTGTAAAACAAATATATAAAGAATTATAATAAAACAGAAATTACCCCCAAAATCCGGCCGAATTCTCCGGTCATGACTGGCAATTAATGCGTTAAGAACGCGCGTCATGTTATTCTCGAGATTAGTATTATACACACTAAAGAAAATTATTTAATTAATTTTAAATAAAATTAAATTTAAACCAAAAAATCTCAAAATGGTAAAAAAAAATTATATTTTATTTTTTTTCATAATTTCATTTCAACCAAAGCTGTCATAAATTATTTCCGTGTTTCCGACTTTTCGTTTTTTAAATCTGTCTATAATTGGCCTTTTGTCACAATGACAAAAAGAAAATTTTTTTTTCCTTAATAGTCCTATAAACATTTATTGTACAAGGCATAAAATTTGGAACCAATTAAAAAGGTTGGTTTGGTTTAAGTGGGACCTCTATTAAATAAGAGCTAATAAAGAAAAATGCAATTATACAAAAAATATTTAAAATAAAATTTATAATAAAAGATTCTTATTTTTTTTAAATAAAATTAAGCTAGTTATAAAGTATTATTCTAAAAAATTATTTTTATTTGTTTGAAATAAAAATTTTTTGTCTATGAACAATCCATTTTTAGCCCAAATCCAAAAAAAAAGACCTAGATGATTGCAACTTCGGTTCGTCATCTCCGAGCTCAAAATGTGCATCTTCTGTTGATAGTTCAGTGCTGAATGATTCAGGCTGTTGGTTTTGTTGACGATAGGCATGTTCCAATGTCTGTTTGATGTGCGTCGACGAAGGTGAAGAAATTTGCTGAATAAAATTTGAAGAAATCGCAAAAGCGAGATCAAAATCATGATAAACAAAGAAGTGTACCAAGATCAAAAGATTGAAACAACGGATTTTGCGGAATTTTCTTATCAACAATTATCAAAGCTAGAGCTATTCTATTCCTGGTAAATTGGCCATGATAAATTTCAGTATTTTTACGAGTTTTACCAATTCCAATAAAGAAGGACCACCATCGGGAAACGACATGCTGAACAGTGAGACGGGCCAAATTAGCAGCAAATGTACATGTACCAACACATGTAATGGATGAGAAATACCATTGTTGTTACGTAATAATTTTAGTTTTTTGGACGACATTTTGTCAGATTTTACTGTAATTATATTAAAAATTGTAATTTTGTATGAATAAATCAAATGCTGTTCTGTTAAATTCTGGCATTTTTAAATCTTAATTAAATTTGATTTTATAACAAAATGAAGAAATTATAAATGTAAAAAAATAAGTTAAAAATTAATTTCATTTTTATATATTTCATTTTATTAAAAATTGAACTATTATTAAAATAGAAAAAACAAATATGACACAAAAGCTCAAAAAGACTGAAGAATTTATATATGATATTTGTTGGGTTATGGAGCTTCTTTTTTTGAAAATATCACATTTCCGCCCGGCTCGGTTGGTGTTTGCGCAATGAATGTGTGCTTATTTTTTTAATGAATTGTGGACAAAAAATGAAAGCAATTTTTTTGAAATTAAAACACTTTTTTGGAAAAATAATTAAAAAAACTAACAATAAAATTAAATAAAAAAATTCCCTTTTTTAATTTTTTTAATGAAATAATCCATTAAAAAGAATTAATTTAAGCATATTTTAAAGTTTAGAAATTTCTTCTCTAATCAACTAAATTATAATATACAATTATTTAAGACAATAATATTTTAAAAAAGGAATATTTCGGCATAATTCATCATGAACATGCTTATCAGCAAAAACCATTTGCATATAAACAAACAGGAACAAATAAATGTGTAACTCTGATTAAAAATATTAAACATCGAAACAATTATAATAAAAAAAACCATTAATGAAAAAAATAAAAATTCTTTGAATTATTAAATATTTAAAAAAACGAAACATTTCCTTCCGGATAACAAAAAAAAAATGCCACCCGTTCTCTTCATATGTCATCCATCGCCGGTCGACACATAAAACAGCGGCGAGATAAGCATAAAAAAAGTGGGCGGGCGGGGTGGGGCTGGAGTGGTAGAAGCTCATCAATTAAATATAGGAGCAAAAGCGGCTGTCAGCATTTAAAGCAGCGGGCACCAAGGGATGACGGCACACACACACAAAGCCATTGGTGGCGGGAGGAGTGGGCCATGGCACGCCCCTCCTCTTACATATGCCATTTGCTACTGCTGCATACAAATTGGGTTTATTCGGTTTGGTGATGAAAATTTGCATATATTTTTTGGGCTTTTAGCATTTTTTTTTGAAAAATGCCAAATGAAAAGGCCAATACAATTTGGGTGACGATCATGCAAATATTTTTGAAAATTATATACAGTCATGGTCATATGTTTATGGCGGAATGATATTTTCTTAGATTTACCTTAATAATTAATTACTAAGACAGGTGTGACCAAAAGTGTCTTAACATTTTTTGTAGCATTTTTTGTGTGCTTTCGATTGATAACAAAGATAAGTACAAATAAAAATTTTGAGTCAGATTTTTTTTCGACTTTGTGTGCCACACTCCATTTTTGTGTGGTCATATGTTTATGGCGGAAATGGAAAAATGGCAAAATTCAATATTTCGTGAATCAAAAAATCTTCAAAAATTCCAGTTAGCATAACTTTTGATGCTGATCAAAAAGTGTACTTACACAGAAGTGATCACACCACTCCTTCATGGTGATCAGAAAACCCGGAAATTGCTTGAAATATGGAAAATTTTCGAAAAAATTCCTAGTGGGTTGCAAAAATTTTTCTGCAAAATGCAACTAGGCCCACTCGAAAGAGCACAAAATTCTATACATAATTGCAAAAAACCGCTAGTCTCTTCGACGGTTTTTCAATGAGGTATGGGAGGCTCAATTTCACTGTACGCAAAAAGTACTGTATTTCTTAAGGAAATAGTTATTTTTACACCGGAAAGGTTCAAACTCAAAACAGATCACCCCGAATCTCAGCAGATACAAGTCGTATCCCCACCATCCCAAAAAGAATTATGTATAGAATTTTGTGCACTTTCGAGTGGGCCTAGTTGCATTTTGCAGAAAAACTTTTGCAACCCCCTAGGAATTTTTTCGAAAATTTTCCATATTTCAAGCAATTTCCGGGTTTTCTGATCACCATGAAGGAGTGGTGTGATCACTTCTGTGTAAGTACACTTTTTGATCAGCATCAAAAGTTATGCTAACTGGAATTTTTGAAGATTTTTTGATTCACGAAATATTGAATTTTGCCATTTTTCCATTTCCGCCATAAAATATGAACCACACAAAAATGGAGTGTGGCACACAAAGTCGAAAAAAAATCTGACTCAAATTTTTATTTGTACTTATCTTTGTTATCAATCGAAAGCCCACAAAAAATGCTACAAAAAATGTTAAGTACACTTTTGGTCACACCTGTCTTAGTAATTAATTATTAAGGTAAATCTAAGAAAATATCATTCCGCCATAAACATATGACCATGACTGTACATGAATACATTTTACATGTTTAATTTTATTTATTTATGGAGGGAAATAAATTCACTAGTTTAAAAGTATGGTAAATTGTTCAAAAATGAATAAATTAAATTAATTAATTATATAAAATGAATTAACAATTTATTTGTATGTATAAATTGAAAATTACTTTACGAAATAATCAATATTAATTTGCTATACTCTCGTAAATTTACAATAAAACTACTTATTATTTTAATATTCGCTTTAAACAAAATTATTGATTAATAATTGAAAAAGCTTTAAAAATGCAATATTAATTCAATAATTTATTTGAGCATTTTTTTATTTTTATTAAAATAAATTTGACACTAAAATATCAATAAATAAGAAACAATTTTTTCGTCATTTTAAATCAATATTCAGAGCATTGCCCTTAGGCATAAGACACAGGGTCTGATGGTCTCCTTCAACAGACCATTTTTCCATTATAAGTAAAACAAAACAAAAAAAATTTTCCCCAAGAGGCGACAGCACCAGCACCACCGGGGCACCACACTAATGAATAGGGCACGTCATCCATTCAAAATTATGGGCCCACCGTGGAAAGAAAAGAGTAGTGTCCCCCATGCCTGGCCCATAGATGGAATGGCATCGATGGAAGGAGAAGGGGTGGGGGAAAATGGAATTTTGAAGAGGTGACAACGACGGACGAGAGCGACACACACACACACACACTCGGGACCAACCATTTATAAGGAGGGTTGATGGGGTTGTGTTTGGGGCGCTAAAAAATGATTTTTTTTTTTCATCGTCTTCTTTTTCCCTGAAGAGGAGCGGCTGCAAAGTGGGCAATTTATGCAATGGCACACGACATTCTCCGATTGAATTTTTTGCCATTGGGATTGAAAAAAAAAATGATTAATTTTCGATGCATGTCTTAGGGGCCGCCTGCCTGCTGGGGGCATTTCTGGGAAAAATCAGTTGCGAAAGGATAAAAGCGGCATAAATATGGCACCGAAGTAATGGAAAGGATGGCGGTTTTAAAACCACAAGAACCCCGACCCCGTTTTTATTTGTTTGTGGTCCCATCCACGACCCGAACAGACCGAACAACTGGCACACCAAAATAACGGAGGAATTTTGGGAAAGTGACTTTTGACATTGCCAAAACTCGAACTTAGCATGAGAGTGTCTAACCTTATGACGAAAATATTTATTCTATGTGAGCCTGATAAGAAAGGATTTCGAGTATGTGGCCCTGTTACTCGAGGTCGACAATTACACTTTTGGCACTCAAATGTTGCACTACGCCAATTTTTTATTATGCCAAATCCTCAAGATTTTCAAAAAAAAATTATGCTTGTTTCGGGGTGATCTTTTTTTTTTGAAAAAAGGCAAAATCATTTTTTTTCGTTTATTCTGTTCAAAATTCATGTCAAAACGGTGATTGTGGCACTGAATAATTTCTTTATAATCTAAGCCCGACAATGGCATAAATTGTATGTGCCAAATGCGACATCCTTACGTCCCACCCCCTTCCCCTGCCCAGCGGGAAATGCCGGCAATTGTGGCACACACACACACACACAATGATGGTTCAATGGGCACAATAGAGGGGGACCGAATGCCAGTCATTCAGTCACCCAAAGTTTTTTTGTTAAAAAAATATAGACAAATTTTATTTAAAGAAAGGAAGTAAAAAATTTAAATTGAGAATTTTGAAAACCATGGTATATTTATTATTTAATTTAAGAGAGTTTATATTAAAGAAAAATTCAATGAAACTAAATTATCAAAAGAAATCGTAATTTAATTTACTATAAAAATCAAAAAACAATTTAATGCATAAAATGGCGTTAATTCATAACGAATTTAATCCATAATTACTCGGCATGGAAATAATTAAATTTTGCATGGCAAATTATAGCATTCAAAAAAGACGCCACGCCATAAATATAATTTAAAGTATGGCAAATTTTTTATTCTTTTTCTAAAAAACGGCAAAAAACCTCAGAAAATTGCAAATTAGCAGCTGTACCTCAAAGTCTCATTATGAAAATTCAGCCTCATCGGGCCTCTCAAAAAAGCACAAAATGAGTTAAAGTTTTATTTCTGCAATTCTTCTTTAAACTTCACCTTCCATCTGTATATATTCACTGCTGAAGTTTTTAATCTTTTTGCGATTGGATTGGCGATCACTCATTTTTGGATTCTTTCGTTTGACTTCCAAATAGTGCTTATTTTTTCCGTGCTTGTGCGTTTCTTAAATTCGGCCACATATGCGCGTTTCGTAAATCCGCCATTTTCACTGAATTTTCGACTAAATCAAGTCATACTTTGCTCAAAAACAACCAAATTAAATAAACTTGGTATCATCCGATAGCTCTTGAATAGCTTTATTAGCTTTCTCAATTTCAAAAAAATTCGTTACCTTTTTTCAAGAGTAATGGCTATTTCCACTAAGAGCTATCGGATGATACTAAGTTTTTAGTTGTTTTTGAGCAAGTTATGACTTGATTTAGTCGAAAATTCAGTGAAAATGGCGGATTTACGAAACGCGCATGGAATGGCGGTTTTTACGAAATGCACTGGCACCTATTTTTTCAAAACTTTCTTTCCTATTAATTTCTCTATGACCTTTTATGCGAAATTCTTTCTTCCATCTCATAATTGTTGTGTAATTTATTCCAATTTTCTTACCAAATTTGATATAGTCAAAAAAAAGACAATTATAAATTTTGACCCATTTGGATATTCTTTTCTTTTGGATATTGCCCATCCGGTTGGACCCGGCACCTACCGGCGGGTTGGGTCCGGGTAATTCTTATCTATAAACCGTGATGGTGCATTTCCTAAAAAGTTCCACCCTGCGCGTTTCCTAAAAGTGCCAGCGCGTTTCCTAAAACTGCTAGCGCGTTTCATTTTAATAAAATATATTAATTGAAAAATTAAACATAATATTATACGAAACTAATCGATTAAATGATATTTATTTATTATTTTCAAATATTGTCAGTCTAGATTATTTGTTGTTTGCCAGCATAAATAGATAAACTTAATTTAATTTATTTAAATTACCGGGATGGCACTTTTAGGAAACGCGCATGGGTGGCACTTTTGAGGAAATGCACTAGCACCTCTATAAACCAAGACCGAGTTCGGGGGGCGACATGAAGTTTGGGCACCGGGAAGTTTGGGCACCAGAAGTTTGGGCACCACAAAGCCAATTTTAAATATAAAAAGCAAGTAAAATTAAAAAATAGATAATTTCCATGTTCAAACATGCCGTAACAATCCGAAAAATACCATAATATATATTACTGTAAATTTGCCAAAAATTTTAATTAATGAAAAAAATTAAAATAAATATTTGCTTTTAATTTTATAATTAAGTCTCGGTCTCGACTCGTGAAATTTTAAGTCTTGAGTAGTGTACTACTCTTTATATGTCCTATCTTGAATTTTCTGGTGCCCAAACTTCCTGGTGCCCAAACTTCTGGTGCCCAAACTTCCTGGTGCCCAAACTTCCTGGTGCCAAACTTCCCGCTGCCGTTCGGGGCCGGGTAGTGAAAAATCCGGGTAATCGAGTCCAGACCCGGTCGGGTACGCGGACCCGATCAACCTTAAAAAACACAACCAATTCAAAGAATTAAACATTAAATAGCATGAAGCAATGAAATTTATAAATAGGAAGAAGTCCCATAAAAAAATCAACATTATACACCATGAATATACATAAAATGCCCCGATTATATGTATTCATAAATTGCATCGATAAAATAAATTCAAAATCAGTTTTTCTATTTTTTACGATTCATCTCAAATTTTCACTTTCCATCTGTATAAATTCATTGGTGAAGTTTTCAATGTTTTTGCAATTTCGCTATCACTCATTTTTGGATTCTTCCATTTTATTTGCCAATATTGTTTCATTTTTTCCAATTTTTCATTCGCACTTATTGGATTTCTATCTCTTATGCCAAATTGTTTCTTCCAATTCATAATTACTCTGTAATTTACTCCCATTTTTTTTTTACCAATTTCGGCATAATTTTGGTCCCATTCCTTTCTTGAATAGGTCCCTTTCTGTTTATATTCTGTTTTCAATGCAATGGATTTTTGCACAATTTCCAATTTTTGCTGTTCAGTTTTTGTTTTGTATGAACTATTTTGGTTTAAATTCAATTCTTTTATCCAATTATACATATAATGTCTATTGGTGCTCAATTTTCTCGCTATAATTCTTTCAAATTTGTGCCATTCTTTTATTGAGAATTTTCTTCCCTTTTTCCTTAATTTTTTCTTTTATTGCGTAGAATTGAAATATTTTTCGTTTTTTCTCCACTTTTTCATTTTGATCAGTGCTTTTTTCTTGAAGGTTTTCCTCATTTTTTTCCACTAATAATTGTCCCATCCTTCTCCAAATAATTCACCAAATGATTTTACGATTTTTTTATTTTCTGTTTCAATTTTATCAAATATGGCCATCAAATAGATCATAATGAATAATATATTTACCATCATTTGACAATATTATTAAAATGCAATATAAAAAAAAATTTAAGAATATACGGGTTTTCTATCTATTCCTAATTTTGCATTTATTAGAATGTTAAAATTATAATATTGCAAATTAAAAAATATTCAACTAAGAAGGAGAATATATATAAAACCCAAAAATAAGAAATTATTACGTTAGATTGATTGAAGAAGGCGGAAGAAGATCAATAAAAACTAGCAATATTTGTTGATACGAACGAATTGATTCTAATTTAATTAGTGTGCGGCACCGTTTACCGCAGTAAAGGTCGGCAAACTTATCGATTAAATTGTTACGATTTACCGATTTTTAATTTTCCAAGGAAATTGGTAACAATCGATGTAATCAATAAAAACCGGTAAATTTCGATTACCTTTTACCGAACAGTTCAATTTACCGCCCTAAAAATCGACCCGTAAATTTTAGCTCTTGGGTTTGAGTCTTGCACACAACTTAAGAATATTTCCCTTTTTTATCATATCTTTCAAAATAATTTTAAAAATATTGCAATTACTTGGGTTTTAACCTCCTTATTTTTATTAATTTTGTTATGTAAAATATTTATTAATTAAAAGGAAATTACCGCCACAAAAAAATGATATTTTTTACTCAAGCTTTTGGAGCAGTATGTCAACAAGATGAAACTCAAGTAGGCATAAGCTCCCATTCAATTAGTCACTCATTATTTATTGGCTTTGGCAGCAAGATGCACTCACTCAATACATTTTAATTTAGTGCGGTAAGGTCGAGGGATCCCTCGGGGATTGATAAAACCATTCAATAGGTTTTGGCTTTAGACAGTGAAACTTAAGGGGTATTACCGTAAAAATCCACAAAGTTTTTCTTGATTGGCTAAGACCAAAGGGGATACCTCAGTTTGCGCTAACAGCCCCAATAGAGGTTGACTTTGGCGGTAAGACCAAACGGAACTCTCTTTGAACTAAAACATATGTTTAATTATAATTATTACATTTTAGTTAAAAAATTATTTAAAATTTTGAAAATATTAACCAACAAATAGCACAACTGAAACAGCAAAATAAGTTCAAATTTTACTTCTATATTTGTTCAGAAAAAAAAAATTGGACACAGTTAGGGTGTCGTCATTGCTTGTCTGACAAAACACGGAAATGGAACGGATAAGCAAAGAAAAGAGCATAAAGCCATTAATTTTTTACACTAAATAACAATTTGTTTTCAGAAATTGGGTCGGGACATTTTTGAATGATTTTGAAAAGTGCCAAAAAACATAGACAAAGAAGGGGTTTCGGCTAGCTCTACAAAGTGTTCAGTTCTATATATTTGACAAATTTCTAAAAATACTTTATTTAAAGAATTTATGAGAAAGAAAAAATGACATTTTCTTCGAAACTCTGTAAAAAGATAGTTTTTATGAACAAAATTTGAGAAAAAAATTATTCATCTGTCATTTTGTATTTCATCAGTATGGATCATTTCGTAGTATTTTGAGGCTCTTTTGAAAAATGTTTTAAGCAAATAGTTTAGTATATAGTTTTTTTTAAATATCTAATTTTTGAATTTAATGACTAAAAAGCTTGCTTTTTGTTTCATAGGGTTTTCAAATAGGGTTGCACGGTACCGGTACTGGTACTGAAAAAATGAGTACCTAGTACCGGTTTTGACCGTTTTTGACCAGCACCGGTCCGGTACCGGTACTAGTACTAGTTTTCCCAGCCAAAAGTACCGGTTTTTCAACCTGAAATATACCGGTACCGGTTTTCTTTTAAAGTACCGGGTACCGTGCAACTCTAATTTCAAAAAAATGCTTTAAGACAATAAAAATTTTGCAGAAAACCCCTGTTCAGGCATTGGGTCCTTGTTGAATGTTAAAACTTTTGAAAACTTTTCTGTTCAAAAAAGATTATGAATTTAACGTCTGGTGGTTTCATAAAAAAATATCTGATCACTGTTCATTCCTTTTCTTTTGTTTCCAATATGTCAAGTTTCTGATACTTATTTCCAATTTTGTTGCGATTTGGCGATCACTCATTTTTGGTTTATTCCTTTTCATTTCCCAATATTGTTTCATTCTTTCAATTTTTCTTCCCCAAAAATTTCTCTATGACTTTTTATGCCAAATTGTTTCTTCCAACTCATAATTGTTGTATAACTTACTCCTCTTACCAATTTCATCATAATTCCGATACCATTCGTTTTGTGAATATGTTCCGTTTTGCTTTAATTTATTTCGCATTGTAATGAATTTTTGCACAATTTCCAGTTTTTGCTGTTCACTTTTAGATTTGTATGAATTATTCTTATTTCGATATAAGTTTAATGCTTTTATCCACCCATAAATTTTTGCTATGTTAGTTCCCAATTTTCTCGCTACAATTCTTTCAAATTTGTTCCATTCTTTGTTTGTGTATTTTCTTCCATTTTCCTTAATTTAATCTTTTATTGATCAATTCCAATTTGATCAGTGCTTGGTTCTTGTACATTTTCTTTGTCCCATCCTTCTCCAAATAATTCACCAAATGATTTTGCAATTTTTTTATGGTCTGATTCAGTGATGTCTATTTTGAAGATAAAAATTATAACCAAGATTAATATAGTATATGTATTAATTTTTCAATATTAATCTAAAAAAATGTTCGGGATTTACCAAGAAATTAAGACAAAGATTTTGAATGATGCCTGATCAGAGAATTTAGCTGATCTCTGGTTTAAAAACCGGAGACCTGAATTCCGATGCAAAATAACTAAATTTTAATCACTTCTTGTTGTCTCTATTTTCACAAAAAAGTATGGTAAATTTCGGGATTTACCATGACATTCAGACAAAGATTTTGAGTAGTGCCCTAACAGGAAAGACAGCCTATCACTTATTTTCAAAACTGAAGACAGGAATTTCGATGCCATAAATTTGCGTGTAAAAAACAAAATTCCTTTTAATGTGTTAAGGAAATATTATAATTTTGTTTAATTATTTCTTGACAGCATAATTTGCAAAAAAAAAAAAAGAAAGGTGGAACTTGGAAATAAAACAACAAAATTTATCGGAGTGACCTTATTTCGTTGAACGAAGGCAAATGCCTTTTTAAAATGTGTGTGCCAAATGCGACAACCCAACCCAACCCCCCCCCCCCCCCCCCCCGCCCCATATTACTTAATTTAAGCGGGTTTAAATTTCGACATTTTTCCCCATTAAGCTAAAATATCAAAACTAAAAATGTAATTTCTTGCCATAAAATGCCAAAAAAATTTACTTTTAGGAAATAAAGAGACGTTCTCCATAACTAAATTCGGACAATAATTTAATCAACAACATATAATTTTAGATACTGTAGTGCCGCTTTTTACATTTAAATAAGGTGCCAGTAGCTCTGAAAATTTTTGAAAAAATCTTAAAACAACACTATGAAATGTTTTTTATTCCATAATTGTATCTCTTCACATTATAATTTACATAATCTAAATTCAATTAGAGGGAGGATATATAAAATTCATGAAAAGAATTTCAAAGTACATAAGGGGGAAAATTTGTGAATTCAAAGTACACATTAAAATTTATCATTTACACTAAAAACTCATTAATTCTATTGAATTTTTCACCAAGCGGGGGGGGGGGGGGGCGGAGGCGGTGCCGATAGGCGCCGCCGGGAAAATTTTTGAAAATTCGGGTGTATTTTTGTAACAGATTTTGCACAAAAAATAGTTTGAATTTGAGAAAATCTAAGATAAAAGGGGTCCGGTGGTGCCGATAGGCGCCGCCGGGAAAATTTTTGAAAATTTGGGTCTGATCTGCACATGGATTTTTGGCGTAAAAATAAACATTTTTAACATTTTTGGGCAAAAAGCCGTTTTTAAAGTACATCTTTAGAATAAAGTACGCCTTCAAATTTTCAAAGTATGAAGGACTAAAATAAAGTACGTACTTTGAAATAAAGTACGAATGGGAACCTGATTTAGATCAATAAAAACGACTCATTGAACATATTGATTATAATTTTTTTTAAAACCGACAAAATCGGTGGCATTGGCGCTGTATTTTTTTTTTTATTGTTAAAAGAAAAACGAACATATATAAACGGTGAAAATAAAAAAAAATTGTTGTATTTAACATTTAAAATTTTGAGGCACTTTCTCCACGAAGTATGTTCTAGTTATAAAGTAAGTAAGTGGTTATCTAGTTATAAGATTACAGTTCGGCTTCAACCTTTTTTTATGTAATACTCATAAATAAAGGGTGGTCTATCGGAATTTAGCGAATTGCTCAATAAGATAGAAAACCCGCAATAACTTGACAATTAGCGGTAAGGCCGAGAATAATCGTTTGATTATTATGCTTTGGCAACAAAATGATAGAGATGCAACAATAAATATTGGTTTAGTGCGGTAAAGACAAAGTTTATTACTAGTGTTCAGCATGGTATCGGTACACCGCGGTGTTTTTCGGTATACTGTCCTGTATTTTTTCAGTATTACCCTTCGGTATGCCGACCTAATATTTTTGAGATTTCGGCATATTTTCGGTATCGGTATTATACCGAAATACCGCTCCTAAGGTACACGGATTGAAAGCGTGACCAGTCATTCATCAGACAGGGGGCAATCAGACAGAAGTGGACAATCGGACAGTGAATATCCATTATCCACTTATAAATTCTCTTTTGGTTAGTTCCCATTTTTTTCTAATAATTCTTTCAAATTTGTTCTATTCCTTTTTAGGATATTTTCTTTATTTTGTAGAATTGAATTACTTTTCGTTTTATAATTTTCGTTATGATCATTTCTGATCTGATCAATGCTTTTTCTTCCTCCCAATTTTCCCATCCTTCTCCAAATAATTCACCAAATGATTTTGGATTTTTTTTCTGCTGGTCTTATTCAATATTGTCTATTTTGAAAATCATATATATAAGTCTTCATTTTCAAATATGAATAATTTTTAGTCGAAAATTGGGAATTTTCTGGATTTATTAGGACAAACGCAGAGATTTTGAGAGGTTTTCTTAATAGGGAGAACTCAACCGATTTGTGCTTTCAAAACTGTAGACCGAATTCCGATGCCAAAAATTTATTAGATTCCGCTTTAGGGTATTTTGAAAATAAATCCTCATTTAATATTAGGACTATGAAATAAAAGCATTAAAAAATTATTTGATACTGATAATACCTTAGGATTTCTAATTACTACCAAAATCTTCATATGAGGATATAAATTGGTAATAAAGACACTTTAATGGAAATCTCCATTTTTTAACAAAATTTAATTTGAATATATTTTTTTTCAATTATAACTTTTAAAAATGTCAGTTTTTTAATATGTTAACAAAATTTGGGTGAGTGCTTTTAAAGCAAAAAATACGGATGCATTGGAGTGTAAATCTTTTCAATGGCTCTGTCAACGAAGGCATACATATTTGGCTTTATATATTATTGAATAAAAATTTGTCATTTTAAAACAAATAGAAATTTTAGCAAAACTTTGGATTATTTATAATTTATTTAATATTATTTTTCGTAAAAATAAAACATTTTAAAAATATGAACCAAGAAAATAACATCACTACAACAGCAAAATTAGCTCAAATTTTAATATAACATTTTTCTTGGAGAAAATGAAAACAATTCGTTCCTTCGAAACTTATTGAAATTTTCAATTTATAAATGTAATAAAAAAGAACAAACTAATTAATCATTTAGGACAACATAATTTATTAACATTACATTGAACTAATCTTGAGTAAATAATATATTTCAAAAAAAAAAATCCTCGCATAAATTACAAAAAAAAAAAAAATGCAAATAAAATTATTTGGCTCTCCATTTATATTATTGCCACATAACACCCCTTTTCGCCACAACCATAAAATTTGTTCCTCATAAAAATTCTGTCCCAGCGATTTTCTCCCGCTCCCCCCCCCTCCCTCCCTCCGCATCAGTAGACGCGTGTCGTCCCCCCTCCCCGCGCCCGTCCACCGGTCGGTCCCCCGCAGCGTCTTCCGCTGATTAACTTTCGCACGGGTAACACCCCCCCCCCCCGCTCCACCCTTTTCCCCCTTTCCCTCTCCAATGGCCCCGCCTGGCCCCGGACGGACAACGGTTGGGGGCGGGGGTAGGGCGACGAGGTGAAAGTCTCGAGTGCACCCACTCAACCCTACTCTCGAGAATTCTCTTTATTCTTGAGTTCTTCCTGGAGGGGGAGGGGACAAATTCGATTGGGGGAGGGGGCCACGGACGGAGGAAAAGCGCCCCCTGCCGGGCTTTTCTAATGGCTTTATTAGAAAAAGCTTTTTGCCGAGATTGAGATGTCTTTTCTCCATTTCAGTCAAATCGCACATTTTAATTTTTTTTTTTTTTTAATTTTCTTTTGAGAGAGGGGTAGGGAAACTGCGTTTCCAAGCGGCTTAACTCATTCAGAATTTTAAATCTGGCGAAAATTGTGTGGGACTTTTAGTTCCAAATTTGCTAATATACGGACGGACATGGAAAGAATGTTTTAAGAGAAAAAAGCTTCTCGAAGAAATATAAAAGCCAAAAATTTTACCATGGATTCAAATTTTTTGAAAAAATTTAAATCTTATTTTGGATCTAATGGGGAAGCAAGGCACTCTCTTTTATTGCAAAATAATAAATTTTTTTTATATTAAATTTTTGCCCCTAAATCTCATTACTTTTGGGTAAAAATTTTTTTTTGCAAACCGCAAAGGGCCAAGCCTTCACCGGTGTTCAATGTTAAAAGCACTTGAACAGATTGAAAAGCTTTACAAGAATAAAGAAAATAAAAATGCATAAATTATTAAATGTTTTTAATATATCGAAACAAAACAACAAAATAAAAAGCAAAAAATTTTTGCTTTTAATATATTGTTTTTATTCCGAGAATTTATCCGAATTTTAAAGTCTTTTTTACATATTTAACTAGTTCCAAATATGAATGTTAAAAATTTGTTACCAAGGTAATGCTAATAAAACATTCTTCTCATGCTCTCACAATTTTTAAACCAAAATTTTCTTTAGCGAATTCCCAAGTATCTATTTTGCCATCTTTTTTTTGGTGGACAACTTTTTCCCAATTCGTCCCAATCTTTTCATTAATTCTGTTACACAGAGATATGTTCTTATCAATATTTGTCTCTTCTTTATTTCTGGTTGTATTTTTATTTTTACTTCACATCACTGAGGTTTGGAAATAAATTTTTTACATTGAAAAAAATAAAAAGGTTTTTTAATATTTGTTATTTATATTAAATGAATTAATAGATTTATAAATTTGAAAATTTTAATTCTTTAAAAGAAATATTGTTGATTCCTACAAAATAAATATCTCCCAAACAAAATTTCATAAATTTAAGAACTAGTAATTTGATTTAACTCTAATTTTTTTAACACATTATTATTGGAAGTTATTTTTATTATTTTCTTTTTGTATATATAATAAAAAAGATTTATAAAATTCAATTTTATTTCTGATTTCGATTTTAGTTTTACTAATTTTTCAACAATAAAAATTTCAAAAAGAAATATTTTATATTATTTTAAAATATTTTAATAATTCATTTTATCAGCTCTTTGCTTCGCTGTCATCAACCCATGAAACAAATGTGCCGGTTGTCATTGAAACACCCAATGGGCGTCTTCGCGGTTTTGAATCCATTTTCCTACACAATCGAGTCAGCTCATTTCTTGGCGTTCCGTTTGCTGAGCCGCCCGTTGGCGATTTCCGGTTTCGTCCTCCACAACCAAAACGACCATGGAATGGTCATTAATTTCAAAAATGAATTCAAAGTTTTCTCGTTAAGAATGTAATTTAAATGCCAAAACAGGAAATCCGTTAACAACCATTGCACTCTCTTTTAGGCACCGTTGAGGCGATGACTCTTTCGCCTGCCTGTTACCAAGGCCGTGATACGTGAGTTTAAAAAAATTAAAAGTTTTTAAATTTTCGCATTTTAAGCTATAATGAGTCATTTTGGGGGTCGGAAATGTGGAATGCGAATACACCGATCAGTGAAGATTGCCTATACATGAACATATGGGCACCAGTGGATGCCAAGTATATTACAAATAAAAATAATAAATAATTTTGTTTTTAATTTTTGCATATATATATTTATATTATCTAATTTTTATTCCCCTAAAAAAAGAAAATTCTATTTTCGATATATTCCTGTACCCGGGTTTATGAGAAAATATCGGGGACTAAGTCCCATAAAACGGGCATTTTTGTCCCGGTTATTCCGTTTATTTCCTGTTCCCGGGGGTTTTAAAATTTCGTTGCCTGTTTAATACATTTAAATTACTTCTCTAAAAGATTTGTTATCATTCTTTTATAATTATTTTTAATTATACTTCTGAGAAAAAACTAACTAATTACCAAAATTAATTTAAAAAAGAACTAACTTAAATAATTGTTATATATGATTTGCAAAAAAAAAAAAAGCTGAAAAAATCCGATGAAGTTAATTTTATTTTAAGAAATTTAACGGTGATGGTTTGGTTTTTCGGAGGCGGTTTTTATTACGGAAGGTAACTTATTCGAAAAAAATATTTTTTATTTTTTTCAATTAGTCCATCTTTAATTCTGTACGACGGAAAGGCATTGGCACTGACCGGCAAAGTGGTCGTTGTGAACATAAACTATCGGCTAGGCCCATTTGGCTACTTGTTTTTGGACAACGAAGAAGTGCCTGGTGATTGTTCACTTCCGTATTAATATATATTTTTTTTAATTTCAAAAGTATTAGAAATTTAAATTTTTTTTAATTATAATTTGATTTCTTTCCGATCTTAGAGATTCATTTTTTTTAAATCACCCCTGTCTTAAATTAGTCAATTCTAACAAAACAAAATTTAATATAAATAGTATTTTTTAGCCTATCTAATTTAATTTTAATTTAGGAAATATGGGAATGCTTGACCAGGTAGGAATTTTAACCTCGCAAAATCTTATACCAATTTGTGTTTTTTTCAGCAATTGGCACTGCATTGGATTCGCGATAATATAGCGGCATTTGGTGGTAATCCAAAAATGGTAAATTAAATCAAAAAACAATAAATTTAAATTTTTAATTAATTATTAGGTAACAATTTTTGGCGAAAGTGCTGGTGCATCAAGCATTGTTGCTCATTTAATTGCACCCAAATCACAAGGGCTGTTTCAGAATGGCATTTTACAATCAGGCAATTTTTCCAATTATCTAATAAAATTTGAATAAATTTGCCTATTTTCATAAGAAATACAGAGTACGAAACGTATCGCATAGATACTGTAAATAATTTGTATTCACTTTTTTTTCTGAAACAGACATAAAAATATGATAGGACTGAGTCATTCTAATTCCAGACAAATGGCACATTTTCACGCGTTTAGGGCTCCATTTATGTCACAGACCAACTTTATGAAATACATAATTATTTATATACAATAATATAATATTATATATGTATATAGAGATAAATAAACATGTAATAAATTATAACATGATATAATATATATTTTTAATAATATGTAAACTATATATTATAATTATATAACAGATAGAAGGTATATAGTTAATATATAAATGATATATAATAAATAGTATCTTGGTTTATTCACATTAGAAAAATGGTTTAATACCATAACTGTTCCAAATATTCAACTAATTTAGTTTCAAAAAAAAAAATCGTATCATTTTGCCAAGACTGTCGCCAAAATTTAATCCCAATTTCTTTCATAGACATATTCTCGACCACAGTTTTTTGTTTCTAATAGGTTCGCTGGACAACAAGTGGAGCTTGGACACGCCACGGCGCGCGTACGACAAGAGCGTGCAGCTGGTCCGGCTCGTGGGCTGCAACCGCACACAGCTCGCGGATGCCATCAGCTGCATGCGCCGTATACCGCCAGCCGAGTTCACAGAACAGTTGTGGAACATGCAGTTGAACTTCCTGGAATTCCCGCTGGTCATTGTATCGCGGGATGCCAACTTTTTCAGCGCTGAAGACGCTTTTGTTGCGCTCCGCAAGCGCCACTATGCGCAGGACGTGAATTTGATGATCGGTGAAATTTTGGGAGTAAATCTCTTTATTCTAAATGGCATTTGGCCTAAATTTGGTGATATTTATCGCCGTTTTTTATTTAAATATGAAAAAAGCTCTAAAACATCTCGCAAATTGCAAAAAACAAAAACAAATTTTTTTCTTTTTTTTTTGTGATTTTTTGTTATTTATCGTTTTAATGAATTTAAATGTAAGAAATTTTAAATAAAAATTAACAAAAAGGTATTAAATCGTTTGTTCCAATCTGCTAAAGATTAAAAAAAATGATGTTAAAAAGGTATCGAAATATTATTTTGTAAGACGAAATAATAACAAAGGATTATTCAATATTGATTTGTAAAATTTTAATATCAATCTATTTTTTAAGGCATTAACCACGATGAAGGCACATTCTGGTAGGTGACCGACCAAAAAGCAATTTAATAAAATAAATGTTTTTTATTTAAATATTCATTTTTATTTTTTCAGGAACATTTACAACATCCCAAAATTCTTTGATGTGCCCATTCAGCCCAGACTTAGCCTGGAAAATTTCAATGAATGTGTGAACACTGCATTTTCGCGCTTGCCCGACATTGTTCGCGATGCGGCATCGGTATTGTCGATACTTAAATATATATATAAACAATTATATTACGTCGAGCCTGAGTCGGTTTTTGTTTTCGAGTCAAAATTTTTTAAGAAAAATTCTACAATTTGTTAAATTTGTTTTAAAACAATATATTTAGAAAATTTTTAATTTAGCATGTTTATTTGGGTAAACATCGCTGTGATTATGAGACGGGCGTGCACAAAAATTTGGCGGACCAAGTGAATCAGATGGTTTGTTTGTGGCCTTTTAAAAGAAAATTATTTTGAAATATATATTATTTTAGGTTGGCGATTATTTCTTCACTTGTGACAGTATTTGGCTTGCTGATCAGGCAAGGATAACAAGAAGCTTTTTTTTTGATTAGCTTCATAAATGTTCCTTATTTTATTATCAGTGGGGTGTAAAATAAATTAAAAAAAAATCAAACGAACGTGAATTGCCTTAAAAAATCAGGGATAAAGTACGGTAATATCGGTATAGGAGTAGTCAAAAAAGACAATTGATCTCTGGCGCCGGATAAGGGGCTCCCGCCCAACTTGGCACGAGCCAACTCGGCGCTGTGAGAGATTATTTTCTCAGAAGCAACAGTGACTTATTTCTTTCGGTTGAACCATTACTTCAATTATTATCTAAATCAAAAAATTTATGGTTGAAAAAGAGTCAAAAATTGGTTTCATTGATTTATTTTTTCATTTTTGATTATAGAAACTAGAGACCGGACAAAACAATTAATTGATCAAAAAAATCAATTAATTGGAGCAATAAATTCATCAATTAATTGATCAATTAACTGATTGATGAAAATTGTCAATAATCAAAAAATGGAAATTTCAATAAAAGGATCAATTAATTGATCAATTAATTGATTGACCCGAGCTCTAATCAATATGAGTGACAATTCAATACAAAACAATTAATTGATCAATAAAAATCAATTAATTGGACCAATACAATAGTCAATTTATTGATCAATTAATTGATTGATGAAAATTGTCAATAATCAAAAAAGGGGAATTTCAATAAAATGAGCAATTAATTGATCAATTAATTGGTTGATCCAGGTTTCCGATCTCTAATAGAAACTATTCATCATATTGAGATAATAAGCAATCGAAAAGCTTTCCTTCCATCCAGAGTTTTAAAATTTTAAAAATATAAATAAAAATTTATTTATCATACGGCGCCTAGTTGGTCCGGTCCGCGCCAAGAAGACAACCCCCTGGATTTGCGCCAAAGATGGAACCAAAAAAAAGTATATTTTTAACTTTAGCTTGACAACGCGCCAGCACGTGTTTACATTTATTATTTTGATCAAACTTCAAGTGCTGTATGTGAAATAAAATTTAAATTAAAAAAAAAAAAGAAAAATAAATGAATGGGCCCTTTATTATTAATTTTTCACATGGTTATTCTTGCACCTAATAAGAGGTGCACCCCAAAATTTCGCCGCTGAAATTTCTGAAATAATCGTTCAATAAAAAAAAAACCGTTTGTTTGAACCTTGATGTTTTTCAGAAAAATTTCAAAAAAGAAGAAATTTACTAAAAACTTCGAAAAATTTTTCAAGTAATATAATTTTTCAAGAATTTTTTGAAATTCAAAGATTTTACAATTTGTTTTTTCGAAAATTTCATTAAAAAACTTTTTGGCATATGTTTCTGTTGCAATTTACCCGACCATAAAAAATTTACACGACCTTAAAAAAATTACACGACCATAAATCTCACCCCTCACTAAAAATTGATCTAACTCTTGAGTTTTTTCATAAAATATTTCTGGGAATTATTTAAACGGGAAATTTCAAGAAAAAACTTGAAATTTTCTTAAGATTTTTGATTGAAAAAACTCGAGTTAGGAATTTTTTTTTTTAATTTTATTCGGCGGCGAAATTCTGTCACGGCGTAATTTCGGCCGACGAAATTTCGTCCTGTTCCCCCTAATAAATGCAGAAAATATAATGCATTTACATTTTAATACCGTATTTTCTCAAATAGAAGCACCCTCCTAGTTGAAGCACCCCTTCTTTTTGAAGCACCCCCTTGAGAGTAATTGAAAAACAGAAGCACTGTGCCTCTATTAGAGAAAATATCGTATACAGAATTATTTTAAAAATTAGAAAATAAATGCATTTTAATTAAAAAAATTAAACAACAGAAAATTTTTATATAACTTTTAATTTGTTTTACCGCCAAAATAATACACATTTCAGAATCCTTGGCCAAAATGGACTGGCGTTATGCATGGCTATGAAATTGAATATGTTTTTGGCGTTCCAATTTACAATGAAACTGCCGGATACACCCAACGTAAAAAAGAATTTATAAAATATTTTTTTATTTTATAAATTTTTAAGGTGAACAGATTCTCAGCCAAAAAATGGTTAATTGGCGTAACAAAAAATATATGAATATTTAAATTTTTAGGTCAGCCTTTGGACTTCATTTGCTAATACGGGGTTAGTTTCTATTAATGGCCGGAGTTTTTTTTTTTTTTGGTATTATTCGGCAGAAAGCTAAAAAGTAGAAACATTTGTGTCAGGTTAAAAAAATATTTTGCTAGTCCAATCGGTAGCAAGAAATAGGCAAAATTACTCGGATAAAGCAATTTTTAATTAGTGTTTTTTTCTTAGGGCTAGGAATTATGCTTTATCCGTGCCAAAAGGGTTCAATGTGAAAGTTTCACCGGTGGAATAAAATCCGGTATCTAAAAAACTAGGTCCAGCTGGCGGCTCCCTGCAAAAAAATAGTTTTTAATGAGGGGTAAACCCCTGGAAATTATCCTATTTTCCGAATTGAATTTTATTTCGTATTTTCCGCATGGGATATTTTCAAATAGTCTAGAAAAACCCAGAGGTCTAAAAATATTGTATCCCTGAAAATCCATCCAGTTCAGATCCGGTTTAATTCTTACCTGTTTTGTGTATCATTTTTGGTTATAGAATCCCAACTTTGGACCATCGTGACGGTTACTCGGAACGGCTGCATTGGCCTCAATACCATTCGCAGAATAATCCCCGTTGGCTTGAGCTTAGAGCATCACAAATAAGGCATGTTTAATTTAATTAATGAAGGAAAATTTTTTGTTTTATTATATTTAATAAATAAACTTTGTATTCAATTATTTTATTTTTTACATATAATAATGAATTTCTTCATTAGGCCTATGCGTGCTACAAAAAAACATGAATGCCGAATATGGAGAGCATCCAGAGACATGGAATATCACGAATATAGTAAAATTTTAGGAAGTTAATTAAACAAAAAAAATGAAAAAAACATTTTTTTTTAATTTTTTAGTGGTAGAAAAATTAGCCGACGCGTTAACAGCATCTGCTCCAAATATGAAACAATTCTCACCAACAATTTGTGCAATTTTTATCACATTGATCTCTGTACAAAAAATTCTACCTTTTTGACAAAAAAAAAAAAAAAATCTTTTTGTATATTTTTAGTGTATAACCTGTATATATTTTTTTGTAATGAATTTTAATTTTCACTATAATTCAATTTAATTTCTCCCATTCTTTTTTGGGTATTTTTGTCCTTTTTGCTTGGTTTTATATTATATGGTTTACTAATTTATTAGCAAGCACAGATAATCAAAATATTTATAAAAAAACATACTTAAAATAGAAGAAGGCTAAAATAAGCCACATCTTTTTTTTTGTGCATTTTTTTACAAATTTTGCTATCATTCATTTTTATTTGTTTGCATCATTTTGTTTCCCGAATAGTTTTCCTTATATTTTTGTCGTTTCCTTTTATTCCCTTATTTTACAATATTTAAATATGTTTTTAAATTCTAATAGATTTTTTTCATAAAAATAAAAACATTTTAAGTGGTCAAATGAAAATTGGCTAAATTATTTTTAAGACAAAAAGTTGATAAACTTAATAAATAAAAACTTTCAAAAGAGATTAAAGAATGGTATATATAATATTTATTATGGAAAGATTCTGCAGAGAATTCGGTGAGAAAAAATAACCGTGAATGGATTAATCTTTTGGTTTCCTATCCCTTTTCTTTCAATTTTTAAATTCTTTTCCAAATTTAGCGTTCCATCGATAAATGTTTGTTTTTCCTGTTTTTATTTTTTTTGCAATTGAACGATCAGTCATTTTGGGATTTTTTACTTTTATCTCCCAATATTATTTTTCAAAAATATCCCATTACTTCTTTTGCTAATTTGGGCGTTTGGGGTAGTGGCCGTTTCAGTACTGAAAAATTATTTTATTAGGTAAAATAAATTTAAATAATTACCATTTGGATAATTGTTAAATTAATTTTTTTAAACAATTATTAGAAGAGAAAATAATTTAAAAATTGTTATTTTGACTTCAGAAAATAAAATCAATATAAATTCACTGTTTAAGAAAGTCGGAATATTTTGTTTAAAAAAGCAGGGATAAGCCGGCATTTTTGAGGGATATTTTTTGGGGCAAAAAACGTTTTATCATTTTATATAAATATAAATATTTATAATAGTAGTTACTTGTGTAGATTTTGGCCCCTATTTTATCGCTATAATTCTTTTAAATTTACCCCATTCTTTTTTTGGGTATTTTTTCTTTTTTCTTTCATTTTGTCTTTTATTGCACCTATTTTTTGAATTGAATCTCTTTTCGTTTTTTCTCGTCATTTTCATTTGATCAATCAATTCCAATTGAGCAATTGCTTTTTTCTTGAAGGTTTTCCTCATTTATTTTTTATTCATTTTTGTCCCATCCTTCTCCAAATAATTCACCAAATGATTTTGCGAATTCTTTATTTTCTAATTCAATTTTATCAATTATGGCAATCCCCTTGGATTTCTTTGGCATTAGACAATGCTGTAAAGAAAAGCATAAACATTCAGATGTTATTTTTTTAAGTCGCTTTGAGGGATTGACTTACAATATTATTAATGGAAAAAAGATAAAAAATGCATAATTTTATTTGTAATATTTAATAAATACTTACTTCATTTTTATGTTTGAATTTTGCTAAAATCCACTATTTATGAAATAATTTGTATACTTTTTATTTCAAGCAACTAAAATAAATACGTTGGAAAAAAATGCACGTTTCTTAAATCCGCCAAAATGGGTCCGCGCGTTTCTTAGTTTTTCCTAGCCAAAAAGTACCGGCGAAAAAGTACCGGTACCGGTTTTTCACAAAAGTACCGGTAGTACCGGTTTTCCTAGCCAAACTACCGGCTGAAAAGTACCGGTACCCGTTTTTCCCAAAAGTACCGGTACCGCTCAACCCTAGTTTTGAGAAAGAGGCTATTTGAAGTAAACAGCATTTATCAATTAAAAAATTATCGTAATTTCTTATATTGTATGCCTATATTTTGCAAAAACACGAATTTCTGAGACATTTTTTTCATGTATAACATTTATAATTTATAAATTAATTTTAGGATGCCATTGGGAATCCCGGCAGTTTTGTGCTGAAGCAAAATGGAAAAAAATAATAAATTCCACCCGCCCCCCGCCGAATTTAAAATAATTAAAATTTCATGTTTAAATAATTTAAAAAAATGGAAAAGGTCATATTTGTTGTCAGTAAAATAGACACACATAACAATTTCCAAAATAATGCATAGAGTAGCACACTTCTATTCTAGGCAGTGCTGTTCGGGAGTCCCGGTCCCGAAAACCGGGATTTTCCCGGTTTTTTGGTCCCGGTCCCGAGTCCCGGTGTTTTAGTCCCGGTTTTCGGAACTTTTTACACCCCTAAAGATTGACTTATGGACCAGAAAGTGTTAAGGAAATGAAGAAAATTTTCAGTACTGGATTATCTTTTGAAATAAAAATTATCAACAAGAATTCTTCAAATTTTATGTTTGATATCTTTGGCCAAGCTCGTTTCGGCCCCCGTTTTTCGGCCCCGGGGTCGTTTCGGCCCCAAGCTAAAAATAGAAAAAAATAATACCCAATTTTTTATCAAAACCAAATCACCTAGTTTTACTTTTTTGAAAAACTAGGGGTTCAAAAATTTAGGCTTAAGTTTTAAAAAATCAGAGTGATTTTTTTCCTTAGTATTATGAAACCTTTTTTAAACTTGACCCTACTCTTTTGAAAACCTACTTCAAACTTAAAAAATTGAGTTTGATTTTTAAAAAAATTTAAAAATTTTTCGAAAATCAAAAAAAAAAATTTGAATTTTAACCTTAACCTAATTTTGAAAATTTCAAAAGAATGCACTTTACGCATAGGTATCTTTAAAGTACTGGTAAATCAATTGTCTATTACACCAAACCTGAAGAATCCCTCGGATTGCCGAAATGTTGGGGCCGAAACGAGGCCGAGCCTATTATTCGAATTATGCTAAATGTCTAATTTCGATATTTTCAAATCATGCTTCACTTAACTATTCTTAAATGTTTAGCAATCAGATTAAATGGAAGGATCTGAAATTTTAAGTATTCAAAACGAAAATTCAAGCAACAATTTTGATGACGAAGAATGAGAACATAAATTATTATTCACATAACAAAAATTTTTTCTTCAAAATTTTTTTCAAAAACACACCCCCAAAAATTGGCTTATGAAGTCCCGTTCCCGAAATGGTCCCGAGTCGCGGTTTATCCTTACTTTCCAAAACGATTGTGTTTTGCGCCATTTTCCTCATTCAAATATTTTAAATGTTATTGTTTTCCCTTTGCACTTCACTTCTTAGATTTGTTCACAGATTTGATGAGATTTAATATTCCGCCGATTTTACATTCCGTCGATTATATTGTTTTATGTTCTTTGTCTTTTCCCTTTTAAATAAATATTCCCAAATTACCTTTGCCTTAATTGGACATTGAGTCTTTAATTTGGTCGGAAAAAATATTGGTTTCTGAATTGGAGAGGTGAGCAATTTGTTTTAATTGTACGTATCGGTTTCGGTCAACCGAATTACTCGGTTTCAGTTCCAGTTCGGTAGGTTCGCTTTCAAAGAATTCCCAGAAACCGACAACCCTACTTACTAGACCTCAATAAATAACCAGCCTTGACTCGTTCCGAATTAGCTCTAAAAACTTGCTAAGCAAATCTATTAAATTCTTTGTTCATTATAAATCTCTTTTAAACCTTAGATAGTATTTTAAAAAACATTAATTTTGTTTTCATCATTTGATCTTTGTTTACATGGGCTTAGTATAGACCTCGAAAATAGCCTTGGCTCGGTTAGACAATTGTGTTAAGAATTTACGGTATTTCAAATTTTCAACCCAAAAAATGGGTGGGTTAATGTAAGTTGCGCATTCTCTTTTGGTGGACACTTTTTTGTTGCCTTAATACGGCCATTTGAGCATCCCTTGTCATTAATGTAAGGTGGCCGATGAAACAGAAGCCACTCGCGTCGTATTTGTGCTCCTCGCAATCGGCCCAAACAGTTTTGCTAGCCAAGGAAACTGTTGGTTGAATTTGATACGGTATTCAGTGCTAAATTCACAAATTATAATTCCCAATTATTTTAATGATAATTACCTGATAAGGTACAGCATTGGCCCATTTGCGCCATACGCGGTAATTAACAGAAATGAAAAAGCGATGGAAAGTGACGAACGGACAAACACATCTACTACAACAAAGAACTGAAGGACCAGGTCAATGCCAACTCTGATGAACACGCCAATCAGATTGAGACCGATGATGAATAGCAATGCTTTGATCACTTTCCGATTCGATTCATCCAAATCTTAATCAACAATATGAATTTGTATTTATATAATAAATATTTGTAAATATTATTTTAATTAATAATTATGCTAAAATATTTAATTTATTTTAAACTTCGTGAAGTTTGTGGCAATTTGAAGACCAAAAACCAGCAAATAGAATATGTCAACATCTGGGTGCCGCTTAACACCAAAGCGGTGACTTTTGTTATTGGGCCAACAAAGCTTTGGCCTATGTCATTGAAAGAGCATGAGACCATTCTAATAAAAAAAACAAAAAAAAAAATTGTCTTAATAGTAATTGATATCACGGATTTGTGCTATTTATGTAGTCGATGTAGCGAAGGGCAAAGGTATAAAGCCCAAAGCATAAAATTATTGAGAAAGCAACTGCCAAATATCGTTTTGTCGCCCTTTTTTTGAACCTAAAAAATTACATTTCAATAATTTAAATATTTTTATATTAAATAAAAAATACCAAAATGGAAATGCAACAGCGATCAGACGATCAATGCCAATGGTGACCATTGTAAATAGTGCCATGTCACCACAGCAACATGGCACGACTATGTACCAGAAGCACTGCTGATAACGGATGAATTTTGTGGCCGAGAAGGACACCAAAAAACTGACATAGAAAGCAGAGTCCATGAGAAAACTTAAGAAACTCTCCAAGGCGATCAAAATGTTGCAACTGCTGCGAAGATTCCTTCAAATAAGAAAGCTTAAAATAAAATTGCATCAAATAAAAGTGAGTGTTCAACTGGCTGCTGTCTCAATATTTTTATTTAATTTAAAAATTTAATAATTTCTTTTTGAATAGTTTACTTAAATAAAATGATAAGGTATCCAAGATTCATTTGTACAATGATGCAATTATATTGGGTGATGCGACATTTGCGGCGCCGACATTTGCGGCGCGTGACCCAGAAAAATTTGTAGAGTGAAATAAATCTATTATCTTAGTGTCATTCGAACCCCCTAAATATGCTCTAAATTATATCAAAAAATAAAAATAATTGATTGAGTTTCAGGAAAATTATGACCTAATATGTTCGAAAATTTGGGAATGTCTGTTTTTGGTTTTCTTTTTATCATAACTTTTCCGAAACTTAGTTAATCCTTTTGATTTTTTGGTATAATATAGAGCATATTTAGGGGGTTCGAAAGACACTAAGAATAATAGATTTAGTTCACTCTACAATTTTTTCTTGGTTACGCGCCGCAAATGTCGGCCAATCATATTGTATATACACCAGGGATGCCGCCGATTTCCGATTTCCGGTTTTCCAATTCCGATTTCCGATGTTTTTGGGGTCGGAATTCCGATTTTCCGATTTCCGAGAAAAATTTGGGGCATCGGAATTCCGATTTCCGATATTTTTGGGGAAAAATCGGAAAAAAATCGGAATTAATTTTCTCAAAAATAAATAAAAATTTTCGAAAAATGAGAAGTTTTTGGTCAAAAAAAAATTTATAAAAAAAATTTAGTAATTTTGTAGAAAAAAAATTTCCGATTTCCGATTTTCCGATTTCCGATGATTTTTGGACCGGAATTCCGATTTTCCGATTTCCGAGAAAATTTTGGGCATCGGAATTCCGGTTTTCCGAGAAAATTTTGGGCATCGGAATTCCGGTTTTCCGATTTCCGATTTTTCAAATCTGAGATCGGCGGCATCCCTGATATACACATAATCTAAAGTTACGTATGAGGGTTCCCATTCCTCGGTTTGCGAATAACAGTTTCTTGGTTTTCAAGGGTGCTAGGTCGTTTCGTAAAACTGCCAACATGCGAAAAAATGGTAACATGATTTGAAAACAAGTAAAAATTTTTTATTTAATTATAAATAACATGCTAAGTAATAAACAATCAGAAATCAAAAGCTATTGTCTTTTATTTTTCTTTAAAATGTTCGCCAAATAATGAACAGAACAGCATAACAAATTCAAAAAGAAATTATTATTATATAAAATTGGTAATATCGAACGTTTTTACGAAACGACCCAGCACGGGTTTCAAGGGGTGCTGGTGCGTTTCGTAAATTCCGCCACCTATGCTCGTTTCATGAATCTACCATTTTTATTTTTAGAGAGTCATGGCAATTTTTCCCACTTTAGTTTTGTTTAAGAAATGTTATGACTAGATTTACTCGAAAATTCAGTAAAAATGGCGGAATTCATACTTGCTTTTGAATGTTACAAACACAACGCCAAAATTGAAAAGGAGTGCAAAAGTTGCCCAAAATGAGCGAAAGCCAAACACAGACAGCAAAATTGGCTACCAGACATTTGCGGACGGACATTTGCGGACGGACATTTGCGGACGGACATTTGCGGACGGACATTTGCGGACGGACATTTGCGGACGGACATTTGCGGACGAACTGAAAAATAAAAATTAAAATTAAAACTTTTAATTTAAAATTGATAGAAAATTCGATAGAGCGGGCCTCATCAGTACGGAACTCTATCAAAATTTTCAAAAAAATTATGTTTCGGCCCTTATCCGTATACACGGCACACAAGCAAAGCAAAGCAAATTACAAATCAAATTCATTATTTAATTTCACGGCTTGCCAAAGGCCTAACTGGCGTCAACCATAATCAACTAATGCATTCAATAAGATCGAGTTTCCTGTTCTGATTTTGGATTGTATACAAAAATAAAGATGACATTCCATGCTTATCAGCCTTGGCTCGTTTTATGCGTTCATCTGGGCCTTTACCAAACTTTTAATAATTTTTGTTAAAAAAATCCTACCGAAAAAACAAATTTCATCTAACGATTCTTTGCCCATGTAATCTGCGACTCTTTCGAAAAAATTTTCAATATTAAATTCTTTAAGGTGCACAGTAAAATCAGACTCGTCCACTGAGAAATGTAACGGGAAAAAATCTTCAGCTATTGAGGGTTCTAAAGTATTTCATATACTAGTATAAACACAATTTTAAGACAAACCGTCATTAAGAAGGTCGACTAATTCATCTAGAAGTATAGCAACTAAAGCACCTATTCCTCCCGCCAACACATCATTGGGTTTTAAGTTGCGTGCTTCTCGCAAAAGTCGCCCTAAGTTTAAGTGCATTTTTGGGAAATGTAGTTTAGCACCAATAGGAATAATAGCGCAGAAGACAAGAAAAAGATTAAACCACATTTTTGGAAGCTAATGAAAAAAATTTTTTATCTGCTCAAACTTTTATACTCATTTTCTTTGCTAATTAATTTCCGTCACACCAAAAGCAATTATCCTTCACATTTTCTTTGCTAATTAATTTCCGTCACACCAAAAGCGGTTTCTGCGATCATCAGCCAAACAAAGAATATAAAACGAAGAAAAATTTTTTCCTTCTCATATTTTTAGTCAAATAAGTAATTTACAAAAATAAACAATCCTAAAAGTTATTTTCCGTTCTTCTTCCAAGGCGCGATCAATATATCATAAACTTCTTAAAATACAACACTTTAAATCATGCACTAGAATATCTTATTTTAATTAGTTTCGGCCATTTAGACAATGTTTTTCCTAATTTTGATTATTCTTCTATCTTTTGCACCATGCCTCCCAATGCAAACAACAAAAAAACAAGACTTAGTATATTTTGGAGGGTACGAATATCGTAAAAAAGGCCAAAGTGTAGATGGAATGACCCAGTTTTGGCAGTGTACCTTTAAAACGTGTCCCGGGAGGGGGCATGGGCCAATAAACAGAAACGAAATTACCAAAATTGTTTCGCAGCATAACCATCCAACTATCTCAACTTATCATACAGTAAATAGCCCTTTTTTATTGTTCTGAAATTAGTTATTAACAGGTACGGGAACGTAAAGAAGAGATTAAAGACATAGCGATAGCAAATCCTGTTGAGTCTGTTAGAGAAGTAAATGTGCGAGTAAGACAAGGACTAACTGATGAACAATTAATGTCGATGCCTGAACCAAGTTCGGTTCAGCGTCAGGTCAATAGAATGAGAGAAATTCAAGATCGACAGGCAGTAGACGTGAGAGAACTGCTCAGAATAGTTATTGAGGTTTGCTCAGTTTTGTTTATACCATTATTTTCAAAATTCCTTATGTGTAGTGAATATTTAAGGGCGAGTTTGCAATTGATTACCAAGGTCAAAGATTTTTACTGCATGATTCGCGTACAGATGACCCCAACGACGTTGTTTTTTTTATATTTTCAACGGATCTGGGTCTGAATAGGTTATCGACTTTTAATCGATGGTCCGCGGATGGTACATTTAAGGTATGATTAAAAGCATTCATGGGTTCCAGTGTGGTTTAGATTGTGCCCACCTCTTTTCTTCAGCTATATACAATTAATGTTTTATTGGATCAGTCCTCCATTCCTTCGGCATTTATTTTAATGGCCAACAAAGCAACGAGAACATATACCCGGGCTTTTGAAGTCTAATTTTTTATTCGTAAAGAAACAATTTTTTATCTTCGGCCTAGGTTTTGAGAGGTCACCTCCGTAATAATCCAGCATCAGTAGTGATTGATTTTGAGCAAGGTGACTAATGCAGATATTATTTAAGTAATCAAAAAATAGGTGCGAAAAATGCTTTTCTCCAAGTTTGGCCGGATATACAAATAAGAATGTGTCTTTTTCATCTATCCCAATCTGTCCTCCGTTATGTGCAGGTGTATTATTTTTATCTGCGTTGTTTGACCTTAATGAATATTTTTCAGAGAAATGGGTTAATTCGACAATATGAAGAAAATGAGCAATTTCGAAAATATGTCCGATCGATTGCCGCACTTGCTTTTCTTCCGCCTAATCTTATAGAGGGATCGTTTGATATTTTGCATGGGCGGGCCCCAATTGAAGCACGCCCTATTTTTGAGTATTTTAGAAGGTTCTCTGCAATATTTATCTATTTAATTATGTTAATAATTAGGACATATATTGTTCGGGATAATGGGGATGACCCTTTATTCCCGATCGCATGTTGGAACCACCACCAAGCTGTTATAGATGATCTGTGTAGAACAAACAATGCTATGGTAAACGTTCATGGATTGCTTATTTATAGATTGAATTTAGGAAGCATTCCATCTAACATTACGGCGTAAATTTCACAATATGCACCCACCCCTTTCCAAGTAAAATTAAGTTCTTGCCCTAATTACCACATAGTTTTATAGGTTAATTTTGGTGCTAAAAGAAGAAGAGCGTGTAGCGCAAGATCGTGTTCGAACATATGAATTAGATCCCACCCGGGGGTTAAACTTGCAGCCAAGAAGGAGGACATATATTAATAATGATAAGGCGATAAGAACACTCGTTACTAGATTCGATGCACGTGAAGATCCCCAACCAGACGAGATTGTTCAGCATTTAGGGGCTCTCCAATATCGCTTGGTATCAAATGGGTTTGATCAATGGGACGCATAAATAAAAATAAACATTTATTAATTTTTGGGAAACTAAATAATGAATTTGATTTTTGTAATTTGCTTTGCTTTGCTTGTGTGCCGTGTATACGGATAAGGGCCGAAACATAATTTTTTTGAAAATTTTGATAGAGTTCCGTACTGATGAGGCCCGCTCTATCGAATTTTCTATCAATTTTAAATTAAAAGTTTTAATTTTAATTTTTATTTTTCAGTTCGTCCGTAAATGTCCGTCCGCAAATGTCCGTCCGCAAATGTCCGTCCGCAAATGTCCGTCCGCAAATGTCCGTCCGCAAATGTCCGTCCGCAAATGTCCGTCCGCAAATGTCTGGACACCGCAAAATTAGCCATTGGCTACCGTCAGACACGAAATACTGGTACCACTAAAAATATTTATTAAGTGCATTTATTTGATCAAATATAAATTACCAAATCTGCAGATGCATTATACACCATTTTCTTCTGCTGATTCAGGTAAAAATATAAAGGGAAGAATAACAGTAACACACTAATGTAAAGAATCGTTGAAGGGTTTAGTGGCTAAACTTAAGGCGTAAATTTTTCGACAAAATAATTTGTCCTATATTTTAATTAGCCTTTTAATATTTTATTCCTATTTTGTATTTGCTTAATGAATTTTTCATCCATTATTATCCCTTATTTTGTATTTGCACTTTTTGTTGACACTTTTATTTGCCCTTTTTTTGCATATGGTAAGCGTACCTTCTCAGTACGTCACTGGCTTTAAATGTCACTACCTTTTGTACGTAAATATCAGGGGTGGGACGAGTCCCGAAATCACGAGTACGAATAAAACGAGTAACGAGTATTGCTCAAAAATCACGAGTAACACGAGTAATACGAATACGAGTAACGAGTAATTTTTATTTTCTAATTTCGTGAAAAAATTTTAATCATACATAAAACCTTACCATTTAATGTCGTGGTTTTTTTATTCCCAGCAATCAGAGGGATTTTAACCCAAGCAAAAGAAATAAAAAAGTAATGCTTCTGCCAGCAACCGAATTATCTTGAGATAAAAATTCTTATTCAGACCCCCATTCTTACCAGTGCACAAAATTACTTGTTACTCGTGGCAAAATACGAGTTACGAGTAACGAGTAGACAAAAATCACGAGTAACGATTACAAATCCCACCCCGGGTACATATCTAGACCAGCGAATAATGATGCTCAAGAGTGTTGATTCCATGCTTACGCTAAAGGCAAGATAATTCCATATTCAAAACTATGCGCGTTTTAAAATCAGCCAAAAATTCCTCAGTTTTCTTGTTTGTTTGTTTATTCTTTAATGAAGCAAAAGCTTCACATTTGGCAACCCTGTGAAAAAAAGACTAAATATGATGCAAAGTTCATTTCATTGAGAGAAAAGCGCTATTGTAATTTAGAAATTTAGTAGAAACTTTGCAAATTCGTGGCAATAATTGAACTGAACAAAATTTTGAGGCGTTGGCCCCTGATTTGCCTTTGATGAGGAATTTGCCGAACATTTGCCCTTGAAGCTGATGATCAGCATTTTGGTGAAGTTAAATGGATCCGTGGACGAAGATCCGATGGATATTGATTTATAGACGCGCAATTGAAATCGCCATCACCTTTTTCGCATAAATAAAAGATTCACAAAGGGAAATAAAAGATGGCATACAAAGTGGAATTAAAATTGTTTAAAAATAATTATTGTTATACAGGCTGAGTTCAACCTTTTCCGACATGGAATTGACCGGCCAAGACGCGATGAATTTGCACCCCTAATTTTCAATATTTTTTTAGTCCATATTTGGTGCATATTTTACTGTTTTATTTGCGTATTTATGTGCATTTTTGGCTACTTTTTGTGCATATTTTTGGCATCCTTAATGATTACTTTTGGCGAACTTTATTTTAAATTGGCCTAAGGTCTTTTATTTATTCAAATTTAAAAGTTAGCACCAATTTTATGTTTGGTAGCCAATGAAAAGCCAATCATTAGGGTGTAAAAAGTACCGATTTTCGACACTAAAAACTCGAGACCGAGGTCGAGACCGATAGGTTGTTTTCGGTCTTTAAGCTAATAAAGAAATTCGGTAGCTATCGGATGATAAGAATTCTAATTTGGTCGCTGTTTAGCTAATTTATCCAGAGTTTCTTTCGAAAATTTGACAAATGGCAGTTTTACGAAACAACCCAGCACGCACAGATTTTAGCCAAAAAATGGTCAATTTTGAGATGAGCAGTGCCGTTAGATATAAGCAGCGTCGATATATAATGCCAGGAATTTTTGAAAATTAATGCTTTGCATAAAATAATTTTATAACAAAAATTGTCAATTTTTGATTATTTTCTTTTATTTCACTAAATATTTTCTTTATTAATTTGAATGCCGAAAATAACCAAATAACGCTGCATTAATTACCATTGGCGCAAGCATAGTCTTCCTTAAACTTGCTTTGATTACCATCAAATTTTCCATTATTTTTTCGACATTTTCACTTTGAAAAATTTTATACAACAAAAAAAAAACGGGCATTTGTATATTCCAATTTCCGAAAAACATTTTGGCATTGGAATTCCTATTTCGCTTTTTTGATACCAGAGACCGGCTTCATCCCTGGTACATATATTATTGTCGCAATAAAGATTTTTCTTCAATTATGCAAACAGTTTGGGTTAACCGAAATCACGAAAAAATTTTAAAAAATTTTGTATTTTTTCGAAATATTTTAGAAAAATTAACTGTCTTTAATTGAATTGTGATTGTTAAAATAGTTTAAATTTTTTCACATATATTATTTTTCTTAATATTAAGTTTTTTTTATTTGGGAATTTTTTAAAAAAAATTTCACGGAGGGAATGGGTGGCGGATTTAAGAAACGCGCATGGCAATAAATTTTAGAAAAGTGCATATGGCGGAGTAGAGCTAGCGGATGATACAAATAAAGATTAGTTTGTTGCTTCTGAGAAAAGTTATGACGAATTTTGTTGGGAATTCGACAAAAAAGTAAATTTTCGAAACTTTCCGTTCTCAATTTTAACATGAGTTACTTCAAAGAAGGTTCACAAAAAATAATCCTACAGCATAAGCAACGTTGCTTTAGCCCGGAAATAATGCTTTTTCCCCTTTAAATCGATGCGCATTATGATTAATGAGAAAATAAGTAGAATTTTAATGTTGGTATTCATTAAACATGACATTAAACAAAAATTTGTTTTTTCGATGAAAATGAATATTTGTATATTTTTTTTATAAATTTATATATATTATAGAAAACCGCTAAGATAATGATGAGATTATTACAGCTTTTGCCATGTATTATTGTAGCCATTAAATTCGTTGGGGGCGCACCAAGTACAATAAAATTTCATTAAAATAAATATTTTTAAAGATTTTCAGTAAATATAAAATAATTAAAAATATTTTATTTTGACAAGAAATCAACCCCTTTATTTAATCAAGCAACAACCAGTTCACAAAACTTTAATTCGGAAGATAATTGCACAATTTGTTTGGCCAGCCTTGCTGTGGATAATTCCATGTTGAAGACATTACAAAACTGCAATGTGTGTTTTTTGCCTTAAATTTGTTTAAAAGGCATAAAATTATCAATTTTATATTTTTCACTCCGTTTAACAAAAGTAAAACTTGGCTATTTTTTTTAAGAAATTGAAATAAAAATCAAACCCCATAAAATAGTGGAAAATAGTGGCAATATCCTCAAAATCAAATGCCATGGTAAAACGGCATCCCTGGGCACAATTCAAATTTAAAAATCAATATAATGATTCTTGGAATTTTCGTAAATCCGCGGTCAGTTTGAAAAAAATAGCCTTTGAAATTTTGTCTTTGCCCACTTCTCTCATACATAAATTTTTGAAATTTTTTTTGATATTTTGCAAAGAATGATTCGCAATTTGCTATCAAGATATCAATTTTAGAGAAACTTTGCCCAACTTAAATTTAAATGATTGCGAAATTTACGAAAACTCCTATTAAAAATTAAAGGCAATAAACATGAAAAATTATATCTATGTATTTAGCATAGCTATCATCGTGATTGTATAGATCAATGGTAAATTATTTTTAATACCTTAACTTGATGCAAAAATATTTAATTTTTTAAATAATTTAATAATAATTATTCTTAAAATTTCAAAGTTTTCGTAATGCATTTGAAGGTTACACGACAATAAATTATGCCCAGTCTGCAGAAGAGAAGTTAAAATGCCGGACGAATTACCATCTTACCACAATCACAATAACTACCGGGGCCCGAGATTTGTTTATATTGTAATTAGTGCAATTTTTTTAAATTTATTTGGCAAATATTTTTGCCAATTTGAAAGCATTTTAAAGGAAGGCGAACCGTCTTATGATCCACCAAGTGAAACTTTAGGAATTGTTGGAGAAACAGATTTTTCCTGTAAATAAAAAAGGAATTATAAAATTTTAATTTAATAAATTTAGTTAATACGGAACAGAATGAGCAATGGCAACCTCATGATTATTTATTAAATGGTTTTACAGTTTTATTATTTTTTTTTAATTTTCTAATAAATCAATTAATAATTAACTAAGGATATAATAAATAATGTATTTTTTGGATTGAATATTTGAATTGTTATTTATTTAAATTAAGACAATGAACCAACTCGTTCTGTCGTTCAGCAGGGTTTTGTTTTTGACGAAAAAATTAAAACCCAAATCCTTTAGATTCCGATAACGAATCAGCACATTCCTTTGCATTTGCTCCTAATACACCAAATGAAGATGACTTTATTATTCCTAGTACCTAATTAATATAAAACAAAAAAATAACCATTTGACTACAAATATTAATGTATTTAATTGATAATTTCTTCTTAGTTATTAAACAATATTGAATTTATTAACAATAATTTTTAATTTATTTAAGTTGAAGGAGCAATTGATGAACACCAAAACCATATAAACACTCCTGGTAAAAAATTTAACAATTGATAATGATTTTTTTTTCTTCTTTTTAAGAACATGCAAATGAAGATGGCAGGGGAGAGCCAACGCAATCTTTTTCTTTGTCTCCTAATACATCGGATGATTTTAATATTCCAAGTGAATTTATTATGTTAAAATCGTAAAATTATTGTTTTAAATGCAAAAAAAAAAATAATCATTTGAAATAATTAAATATTTTTAATGTTCTTTTTATACTAACTTTTAAAATTAGAAGATTTAAGTTGAAGGAGAAGATAATGATTATTTTCAACCCAGAATTAATTCGCCCGGTAATTGATAATTATTAAGAGATTTTTAAAAATCATAATTCTTATTTTTTTTTTCAGTCCATCCTCCTATTGTAGAAGAATGGGAACCTTATGAACATTTGCTAATTGGTTTTATTTCGAAAGTAATTAATTTTTAATTTATTTACATTAAGAACCGAATACATCTGACCATTCTGTTAATGATTCACATAATGCCTCCCATGATGCTAATGGTAGGCCATGAATAAAAAGGAATAATAAATTTAATAAAATATATTTTTATTAATAACTTTTTTTGTTAAAGTTAATGAACCTCGCCATTCAGCTCACAGTTCCGCAGCAGATGGTAATAAAATTTATAATTAAAAAAATAAATAAAGGAAAAAAATTTAAATAGGAATTTTAAAAACAAAGAAAATAATGAACAAGTTGAAAAATTTAAAGAACAACCGGCACAAGAGGAGGAATGGGAACCATATGATCACTTGTTACACGGTTATAATTATTTATTATTAAATTACATTTAATTTTATTAAAATATTTTTTATGTTGATAGATTCGGGAACTCAATTAGAACCTTCGGCTGCAATTCATTCTACAAATAATTCCCATGGTTTCTATTTGAATAAATAAAAGAATGTTGGATAGAATTTACTAGAATTTTATTTTTGGAATTTTTTATGTTTGTTTAATTTACTAGAATTTTATTTTTCGAATTTTATATTTGTTATTTAAAAGTCCTCAGGCCAAAAATTCCTCGGTTCGTTTTTTAAGATTCTGAGAAATTAAAGTTATTTTTCCGACACACTGCAATATTTACTTTATTTTTAAATTTATCATTCTATTTTAGAAGAACACTCGAATACAAGCCATAATGAAACGGGTAAATGATTAAGAAAAAAAAATATTAAAATTACTGCATTCTCGCCCAAACAGGTGCAGAGGATAATTGGGAGCCTTATGAAAATTTAATGATTGGTTGGTAATAAATATAAATTTTAATATTTCTAATGTTAGCTTAAAAATATGTTGCTTATTATTTGCTTTTCCCATAGTTTATTTTAAATTGAAAAGGATAATTTTTATTTTTTTAAAGAAGTTTATTTGTTAAGAAAACGGAAATGAAGAGCAGCAAAATGACTCTGTGACTTTGAATGGTTAATGAATATTAAAAAAAAAGTAAAATTATAAAAATATTAGTTCCGCCGTCACAAAACAATGAGAGAGAATCAAACGACCCTTTGTTAACAGGTTTTCTTAATGTAAAAAAATTTTCAAGATTCTTAAAATAGATTTTTTAGATTTGGCTTCCGAAAATGTGTCTTCAATAAGATCATTGAATATAAATGATGGTTGGTAAAAAAAAGAGAATAATTTAAATTTTTTTTTTCTTTATTTTGAAACCATTAAATATTATAGTCCTCATTATTGTATAATAATTATCAGCGCTATCCTCGTACGACGTACGATTGGCCGAGGGGGGGGGGGTCGGCCAAGGGCAATTTTTCGTACGATCTGCTAATTTTCTGTTTTTTGTAGATTTTTTAGATAAATTTGAGAAAACACAGCCAAAAAAGAGTCCTGTGGTGCCGATAGGCGCCACCGGGTAAAATTTGTTAAAGTTTTGGTCAGATAATGGATTTTGGTCTAAAAATGGCCACTTTTATTGCCTTTCCCCTCGACGACCCTCTTACGACGAACGATGGGGGGGGGGGGGGGGGGTCGGCTGGCTGACCCCTTGTACATTTATGATAATTATTGGCCATTGTAAATTTATATACACTTTTTTTTTTAAAACTTAATCTTTTCAACAGCGACGACAACATCACATGAAATAAATGGAATATTTTACGGTAAACATTTATTTGGAATTTACGAAAAAGTTAAAATAAATGGACAATTATTTTTAAATTTATTAGCTGGTGCACCACCTTTAGCGATTTTGCCAGATGATCAATGTAAGGATTATTAATATTTTATGACAAACTTCGATAAAAAATAAAGTAAAAATATATTTTTTAATTATATTCTTTTTTGAATTAAATATTCTTAATTTAGTACGAGTTTTGGAAGATGGTTGGTTAATAAAGGGAAAATAATTTTGTTTAATTTTTGTTTAAGCTTCTGTTGGATCAACCGTTACTGTACATGACAAAAATGGGCAGCTCCATACTGTACAGATTCGGCAAATTTAGAAACAATAAACATTGTTTCGCAGACTAGATACTAATAAAAATCGCATTCATACTGTACAGATTCGGCAAATTTAGAAACATTTTTTTCGCAGATTAGATAATAATAAAAAGTTTGGCATTATGAATAGTGTATGGTCACCAAATTGGATAACAAAAAAGTTATGCCATAAAAAGTAAAAGTAGTTCTTCCGCGAGTTTTCCTGCACTCTCAAGAAGAAGCAAATTAAATTATCAGTGATGTTATTTACTTGTTTTGCTCTTTTATGTATTTCTTTTGGGCATATACAGTTATTCAATTTTCAAAAATATCCATCACTGGGGCTGGTATTTTTATTTAAATAATATTTTTTTCTGCCTTTTACATGGGCTAATTAATGTCTGAGGCGCAAATGTTGGGGCGCAAATGTCGGGGCACAAATGGAGGGCCGCAAATGTCGGTGTGCAAATGGAGTGTCGCAAATGTCGGTGTGCAAATGGAGTGTCGCAAATGTTGGAGCACATTAAACAGTCATTTGGGTCTTAAATTAAAATTTTTTCGTTAATTTCCATTTTTACTATATTTTTGTCCTTTTTAGTACATATTTTAGTGCATATTTTGCCATTTTGGTGCATATTTTACCATTTTTATGCATACTTTGTGCATATTTTAGCATTTTTCGAACATATTTTATGCGCATATTTGGCTTTTTTAATTGCATATAAATCTGCTCCCTAGTAATAAATTGGTGCTCCGACATTTGCGCCCCTTTAAAAGATCATTGAAAATATTGTTTCGAAAAATTTGGTCGTAATGTTGCCGAGATTTGATGGCCCATATCATTTAAAAGTTATTTAACATATGGGAAAGTTTTTTTTTATCTGAAATAAGGATGTGGTTGTTTTTTTCAAATTAAAATTTTGGGAGAGCAAATATAGAGGTGCAATTGTCGGGGGGCGCAAATGTCGAGGCGCAATTGTCGGGGCGGAATGTCATGGGCGCAAATGTCGGCTAACCCTTTCCATTCTAATTTAATCAAATGAAGTAATAAAATATTACATTTATCAGTGATTATAGTTATTAAATTAGTTATGCATCATTTCATATTTGTTTTTAAAATTTATCAAACTAATAGAGAACTTTAGTGGCATCGCAAGATAGCAAAATTCACTATCTCTTCTCTTCCCACTTGTTTCTTTTTATTGTCCCCATCCTTTCCCAAAAATTTCACTAAATTATTTTGCTACTTTTTGTTTTTTGATTCCATTTTTTCCATACAATGTGGTGGTGGTGAGAAGAAAGATGCAAATCAATAATTTTTATAAATAACTAAGAATTCAATAGAAATTGTTAATGAAAATTTTTTTAAATAAACCCAAATAATTTAAAAATTATATGGATATCAATTATTGAAAAAATCTTTAAATGAACCAAATAATTTAAAAATTATATAGAAACTAATTAATTTATTTAAATGTTAGTTCTTAAAAAGGTTGTGCCACATTTGCGCCTCCAAATTTGCGCCACAATGAAAAAGAAAAAAAATTTGTCTGCTTTGGCCAGAATTAAAATGCCTCACTTAAAAGATAGGAAATTAACTCTGTTTCCAGACTCAACCACGAGGAGGTAGCAGACATTGAGTCCACACAAACCACATCACAAATTCTAATGAAAAAGCTATTTATATAAAATAATTTAAATACTCAAAAATACTTATTATAATACATTCAAGTTGGACAAACCACAATACATTTATTTTTTTGTGTTTCATTTTATTTTTTTATATTTTCTTTGTTTTTTATTATTTGCTTGTTTTTTTATTATTTTATCTTTTTTTTTAAAAGATGCTCGCTCAATCAGCCAATGATCAATTCCTTTTGTGGTAAGTTGAAATGACAGTGCGTGTAAATGTGTAGGAATTGCCTTGCCCAAGGGCTAACGGGCGTGACAGTAGCTGAAGTACCCCGCACCAAAAAATATTTGGAAAATGATCGAGCCATCAAAAATCTGATTGAACAATTTGATCAGCTTGGTCCTGATCAGCGTGATGATGAAAGATGGATTACACATTTACACGCACTGTCATTTCGACTTATCACAAAAGAATTGATCATTGGCTCGATTGAGCGAGCATCTTTTTAAAAAAAACATAAGAAAATAATAAAAAAAACGAGCAAATAATAAAAAACAAAAAAAAAATATAAAAAAATAAAATGAAAACACAATAAATGTATTGTGGTTTGTCCAACTTGAATGTATTATAATAAATATTTTTTAGTATTTAAATTATTTTATATAAATAGCTTTTTCATTAGAATTTGTGATGTGGTTTTTGGCGCCGGATCGTGAGCGCTGAGTCGAGAGCGCCGAGTTGTCGTGTATCGCTTTAGGGGCATGAGAAAAAAAAAAAAAAGCTTTTTCGTAGTAATTTTTTCAAATTTCTAATTATAAAAATTCCTTGACACTGAATTGTCCTGTTTTGGGGCACACTGAATCGGCGAAACTGAATAGTAGTGGCCCTCCTTTTTGAAGTGAAGAAGGAATAGTAGTGCTTACCCACCTTGAAAAGAAATACACTTTCAAATACATGGAAACCATGCAATCAGCACATTGAGCAACTTTCGGCAAACACAATTTGTGGAAAAGACCAGTGAGTGATGTTGTAAGTTTCGCTTTGCTTTTTTTTGCGCTAAAAGCAAAATAAAAAATAAACAAAAGATTGTAATGTCTTACGACGGCGTGCTGGCGCCTTTCCTAAAAACCGCCACTCATGCGCGTTTACTAAATCCTTTACTGAATTTTGGTATAAATCTAGTCATAACTTTACTCAGAAGCAACCAAATCAAACAATCTTGGTAAAATGATTCATCAAACATAAGTGGCAAATGAAGAAATATATGAAAAATTGTCTTTCCTTTTTTTATTTTGTTATTATGAATAAATTTATAGTTGCTTATTTGCTGAAAAGATGAAATTATCCTATCTTAGGAAGAGAATCACTCTCTTATTATCCAAGTCCGTGGAGATGAAATATTTTTCATTAATTGATTTGCATTTATCTTATTTTATTGGAATTTTAATTTATTCCCATTTTCTTATTTCCAATCAAAATATTGAATAATTTCATAATTATTTTCGTTTTGGGTTGAGACTTATAAAGTATTTTTGTTATTAATCTCTTGAAATTTTAGATTTCCATTCCCTAAACATTCAAATGATTTTTTTTGTAATCATCCCTTTCCTCATCAGCGCATTTTTTTCATTTTCCAAAATTGAGTCAACAAACAAGAAAAATTGCAAAATCATTTGAAGAAATTTTTGGAAAAGAATGGGGCAATAACAATTTTGATCAATTGGACAAAAATAATTGACAAATATCAAAACCAAATCAACAAAAAAGAAAAATTATAAATGGTTTCTACAAAAGAAAACAGAAAATTAAAGAAAAAGGAAGAAAATATCCAAATAAAGAATGGACTAAATTTGAAATAATAATTGCGAAGAAATTGGGCACTAATCGAACACAAATTTATGCATGGATTAAAGAATTTGAACTAAATAAAAAATTACAAAATAGTCACAAATTAAAAAGGAAAGCAACAAAAATTAGAAATTGTACAAAAATTTATTGCAATTCAAAAAAGGAATGGAACCAAAATTATGCTAAAATTGGAGTCAGCCAAAGAACAATAATGAAAAGAAGAAATCATTTAGTCTATCTTTAAAAAAAGGAAACGATAAAGAAAAATGGAATTAATGAAATAATTTAGAATATCAAACGAAACAATCCAAAAAACTTGGACTCAGAATCCGATTTTTTTGCGGGCCCGGAATTCCAATTTCCGTGTTTTTTTTTGGACGTCGGCTGACATCCCTGATGTATAGGTTTGAAATTTTGCAGAAAAAATACTTTGGCACAAGGCCTCCTCTTGCGGGTTATTGTTTAAAAATTTAGTGAATGAAAATTTTGAAATTGTGCCAAAGTATTTTTCTGCAATATTTCGAACCTTTAAAATAAAATGGAAGCATAAAAAAGAAACAATATAAAAATTGGCATTATTTACAAATTTAGCGTCATAAAAATCAATGCAGAAAAAGGAAAAAGCTACTTGCATTTAAATTTCAGCTTTCTGATTTTATATTTTAGAGATTGTATTAATATATAATTTTTTTTTACTTTTTATTTCTAGAATTATTTTTAGAGATGTATGTTAACATATTCAAAATTTTTGTTATTATTTTCACCTTTTTCAAAATAATTGAAGCAACACAGAAGGCAGGTGGTAGCTTTAAGCGCAAAAGTATTCCTTCATATATATTCCTTATAATTAGAACACCAAAATATTGAATGCAACGACCTATGCGCGATATGCTTTGAAGAGTTTTCTGGTCAAATAAAAAGGAACAAAAATTTGAATAAATTTGAATTGGAATGTCACGTATGTAAATTAATTAAATTAGTTTATTAACTGAATAATTTTTCTATCTAGCATTCCTTTCATTTTAAATGTATTAAAAACTGGTAAGATTGGCAATTTTTTATTTTTAAGAAAATTTTTATGTTTAAGGGTAAAAAGGGTAAAAGATGATAGCTCATGCCCGATTTGTCGCCATAAGGTGGCAGAAGGTAAAGGAATAAATTAAAATTATAATTAAAAATAAATTGAATATTTGATATGCTTTAAAAAATAAAATATATTTATTGATAAAGGAATAATTCATAAAATCAATTACAATCCACCCAAAAAACCTCGCGTTGATCAACCTAGCATATCAAATACCAGCACAAGAGATGACGGTAATTTATATGCGATAGTATATAGGCGTATGCTAGCTAAATCTTGATATATAACTAATTAGCGAAAGGGGAAAAGCGAACGATAAAAGCCGAAAAGGCAAAATTTGGTAAAAAAAAACCGGAACCGATACTTTCCTGGCCAGGAAAACTAGGGAACGGGGACAAAACCGGCGAGAATTTATTGGGAATCCCTCGTTTAAATCTAAATCTGAGACTCACTTTCCAACTAAAATTCGTTTCAAACAAAAAATTATTTTAAAAATATTTGGGAGTAAAGGGTGTTTCGAACCCAATGCATTTTTTTTTGGAACGGGGAGTTCAACCAACTAACCAACGACTAAACCACACTAAACCAAAAATAACTCAAGTTCAAAGCCAATTTGTAAGCTTATTGGCTTTTGACCGTTTTTAGCTTATTGGGCATTTTGTACATTGGGCATATTGACCATTGAGCATTTTAACCAGTGGCCACACAATTTTTGACACAAATTTTTAGGACAATTGCAACAAAATGGTTCGGCTCTAGATCGAGAACTCTCAACAAATTCACCTACTACTATACAAGGTAAGATTTTATGTTTATAAAGGGTAAGCAAAACATAAAGGTACTTGTGCCTAGATGCAACTCAGCGAAATCATTTAAGTCAAACACGAACAATTTCAAGGCAACCTCATTCGTCCCATGGCGATCAGCCGAGTACTTCATACACTAGTAGATCTTATAGCATAAACTTTAAGAAAAGATAGAACAAATAATTAGGGCGCGGATTTTTAAGCGCGAAAAAGTCCAAAATAAGGCCTTAAATAAGTGCGAAAATATCGCGAAATAAGTACGAAAATAAGCATGAAAAAATACCAAATTTAGGGGTATAATTTTTCAAATTGCTTTTTTTATAGTTACAAATAAGATACATTTCAAAATTTTCGGGCAAATCCTTTTTAATATTATAATAAAAATTTTTATTATAAAAAAAAATTATTTTTGACAAATTTTTTTGGGTTTGAAAAAGTCTTTTCTTAGGGGTGTATTTTTTGAAATTTTTTAGGCCGATTCTTAGGGGGTGCATTTTTTCATTTTTTATTGTATTTTTCTTAAGAAATTTCCATAAAATCCTAAAATAGTCCTTTAAAAATTTAAAAATCGCGAAATAAGTGCGAAAATAAGCACGAAACGCCAAAATAAGGGCAAAAACTTATTTTAAGTGCGAACTCTAAAATTTGCATTTTTAAGGGCGAACACCCAAAATAAGTATTTCTAAGTTCGAATAAGTGCGTTAAAACGAAAGTTTTTCGAACAAAAAATGTGTTTTTCGTGCATTTCTCGTCGAGTTAAAGCCACAGAAAAAATAAGCAAAAACTTAGAAATCCGCGCCCTAGAAATAATATTATGTGAATACAAATAAAAATAATAAATAGAAAAATGGTTTATATCACTATTCAAGCCCATAGAATAAAAAATGATATTCGGCCACAACAATCGCCTGAACGCCCAAACAATGTATCAGGTAAGGACGTATAACTTAAATTTGGGTGCCAATTAGCCTACACAAAATGGAAGTTCAATACTTATTTAAAGGTTCAAGACAACGAACTGTTTCTAGCCAATCGCAGCCAAGAAGTCGTTCAAGTTCTTCAAATCGGCGCCAATCAGAAAATGTTTTTAATTCTACCAGATCAAATACTGACACAATGGATGCCGAACAGCCAATTGTTCAATCTATTCCACAAGGTAAATGGAATAAACTAATTTTTAAAAAATGAGGAATTTTTGTTTCAAAATCCAAATCAACGAATTAGTTCTAGCCAACCTCAACTGCCTCGATGAAAATTTCTAACAAAAAACTAGTCATAACCAAATTTTTATTCTTTGGATATCCCTAAGAGTTTTTTATTAGACTGTAAAATTTCAGAAAATTTCAATTAATTTAAAAGAAGTTATGGCCAAAGAAACTCAATAAAACCAAGATTTTTAAACATTTTTCTCATTACTTTTTTGAGATTAAAAGACATTTTTTGAACTTTTAGGGCTAATAGAAAACGCTTAGTTCTATCAATCAAGAATTAAAAAGTTGGTAGCCTTGGAGCAAAGTTATGACTAGTTTTTTGTTAAAATTTTTCATAATGATGATTTTTTTAAATAACGCTTTTTATGATGGTTTTTTTTTATAATGGCTCCGCACCGATCCAAACAATCTGGTGTATGTCAAAGGAATACAACAGACATTATTAACTTTTTTCATGAGGGTAGAATAAAACATAGAAATAAAATTACAAACCCATCCTCAGTTGGCACCTATATTAGTTTATCATAATTAAATTGAATGCTAGTTAAAAAGAACTAAAATTAATTTGAGTTGAGTCTAGCTCAAGTAAAGCCAATATCTTGCTAAGTTAATAAAAATTTAGGACCTGAATTCAGACTTCTGAGATTTTAAGTACACAAAATTATATCATTGGTCCACACCAGGGATGGCGACAATTTCCGATTCTGATGTTTTTGAGACCGAAATTCCATTTCAGATTTCCGATAAAATTTCGGGCATCGAAATTCCGATTTCCGAAAAAATTTTTGGTCAACGGAATTCCGGCTTTCTGATTTCCGATTTTTCAAATCAGAGTTCGTCGCCATCCATGGTCCACACCCACGCAACTAAAAACAATGAAAATGTTTTCTCATTAAGGACGACATAGTCGGACAAATTCGAGACGACTCCAATCAACTCATGTTGCTGAAATAAATAGAGCAAATAAAAAAGCAATAAATGCCGGTAAAATAATAAATCTAAAAATCATATAAGTAAATGTTATGATAAATGCATGGCAAAACACCAGATAATTATATATTTTATAATCTTATGGTTTGGACTGGCTACTTGCAATGTCTTTACAATTTGTTGATACTGATGATGAAAGCCCGGAACTAGGTGAGTATTTGCTTTCAAGTTTAAAAAAAAATAACAAATGCAGAATATTCGTTGTTATATTTCAATACCCATACTATAATAGCAAAATTATTTCGGGTTTTAAACCAAGCCTATAGACAACTATTAATAGATTCGGACAAAAGAATGCAAGAACAAGAAAACCTTGAAGTTGTGTTGAACTCCTCAGGTTGGGAACAGTTTCTTAAGGCATTATTCCTAAAAAAATAAATTGTATATTTTATTTCAACTTTCTAAGTATTGGCCAAAACACTCCAAGGCATAGAAAAAAAAGCACACGCATTAGGTTTTTTTTGGTTCTTATATAATTAGCATTGCTATATTTTTTATTGTTGTAGAAATAGAACGATTGTTAAAGCAACTTGAAGAAATTTCTTCATCATCAGGTTATAAGGATGGATTGTACATATATTTCATTGCAATTTAGTAATTGAAAACTTGATTTAATATTAAATTTTAGCAGAAAACGAGTGTTCTATTTGTTTATCTTGTCTATCAGACCATGAAAATGGTCCGGAAAAAGAAACTGTTCCATGCAAGGTTCAAAAAAATTAGCTATTTCCTTCTTTTAAATTCCTTTTTTTTTTGCTAATTAATTTATCGGTCGCGCTGGTGCGTTGCTTAAAATTGCTATTTTTTTCTTTTCGACTAAAGTTGGTCATTTGTTTTCTCAAAATCAAGTAAACTAAATCGTTCCTTAGCTCTTGTTAGGCTTTTTTAGCTTAGCAAAGTTTAAAAAAAAAATTATGATGTTTTAATAAAATTATAGTCAATAAATATTTTTTATACTTAATTTTATTTTTTTTTTTGGATTTAGCATCTATTTGGTTAATACATGAGAGATGACAACAAGTTGTATAATTAGATTGATTTAGAAAAGTTAGGCCTAGTTTTCTCGCAAAATCTAAAAAAATGGTTGATAAAAAATGCGCCAGAAAATAATGAAAGCATATTCTATTCGTGAAAACCCATTGTTTTATAAACTGTTAATTTTAGCATGTTTTTCATAAAGAGTGCATTGAAGAATGGTAAAGTAATTCAAAATTCATTAAGTAATTTATTTAATAGGCTATTAGCAAATGACAACTGTCCTTTATGCCGTGCTCCTGTGACAAAAAATGTAAGTCCAAAACCGAATTTTGTTAGCCAATCATCACGGATGAACCCTGGGATCAAATTTTATAATTAGAAAATAAAATTTATTAAATTAGATTGGGAAAAAAGCTTCTAATCATTAACAGTATCCTAATGATTGTTTCAAATTATTGTCGTAGTTAAATATATTTGAGCACACGATTCAAGTAGCTTTCTTATTGCTACAAATAACTTCTAGCCATTTAAAACGGGCATACTGATCTTATAAAAAAGCATCGTAAGAATAGATATTTGCTTAGTTTTTAGAATGAACAAGTTCAAAATTCTGGAACCGGGCAACAAATTCAAGAGGAGCAGCAACCCGATTTATTTTGTAAGAAATAAACAAAATTATATTCCATCGGTGCTAGGTCGTTTCGTAAAAAGTTACCATAGCGGTTTTGTCTGAAAATTCCGATTTATATGCGGTTAGACCTTTATTTATCATTTTAACCGCGGTTGATAGCTTAAGGCTCAGGGATTGTTTCAGCAATAAGTCAAAACAGTCGTAATTAGAGAGCGGAATTTTAAAAAATTCCGGTCCTGATCCGGACCTGAATTTACCTGAACGAGATTAAGATTAAATCCGGGTTTTACTGACTCCGAATCCGGTTTTTTGAAAAATTTAGAGGTATTTTGGTAACAGATTTTGTAAAAATATTATTTGTGATTTTGAAAAATATTTAAATATAAAGTAAAAAATTTAACTTAAATAATGCCGAGAATAAAAGAACGGAAAAATTATGGCCTCTATAAACATAGTTGCCATTGAAAATTTCTGAAATAAGATATAGATCCAAAATAAATTTTTGGGGCCCAAAATAATTTTTTTTTTGAAAACTGCTTTGGAGCTAAATCCTGCGTTTTATTTATCAAAATTAATCATTTGCAAATTCCGGCTTTGAAATGAGACATTTAAACAATTCCGAACAGAGTATCATTTCTCGCCTCCCCACGTTTCGTCGACTCCACGTTTCGTCGACTAAGCCAAAAATCCACGTTTCGTCGACTCAGCCATAAATCCACGTTTCGTCGATTTTACTTTTTGTCGACTCGCCCAAAAAATTTTTTTCAGTAAGAAATTCCGGGTTTTTTCACCCAATTAGACATCAATTTCGAACCTCGAATACTTGCGTGATTAAATTCTTCGAAAATATTTTTTTTTGGCTGAGTCGACGAAACGTGGAGTGACGAAACGTGGGTGCGCCTCATTTCTTATTTTTTACCTCAGAGTAAGAAATAAGAACAAAATATTACCATTTCAGACCGGATTTTTCTCTGACCCAAAAAAATAATAAAATAAGAAACAAAGCTGAAATAAAACAAAATCTTAAAAATAAGAATTGTTAAATTTAGTTTCCCACTAAAAAAGACTAATGAACATTCAAATTAACCCTGCCCTATAGATAAAATCTGTAGAAATTTAAATTCACTATAATATAAAATTTCGTGTATTTTTAGCTTACGCATTGCTACAATTCTTCGAAAAAAGTAATTTTTTACAAAAACACATTTTCAACCTGCTAATTAAATTAAATTATTAGGCTAATTTTCATAAATAATTTGTTACTTTTTAAGCTAAGATAGGTTCAAATATGTTAATGGAAGACTCAGATGAAACCCTTCACCAATTCGTGGTTAAAGAGATTGAAAGCAACCCGCCATGTATCACAGTGCTCGATAGGAATCAACAACGTCATATCTGGTTTCTAGATATAGACCAAAGCAATTGTATAACATTTCGTCGTATTGATGGAAGTATGGAAAATAAAAGATTTAGTGAGATTATACCGCCAGACTGACGCTTCTGAGACAAACAAAGAATTTGACGCAAAATTTATGATGTTATTGTATTTTAAAATCGGTAAAGTGTTTTTCAAAAAAAAATCGATAAATCAGGCCCTTAAGGTTTTACAATACACCCCTTCTCCGCTTCCCACAAATATAAGCTAGTTCGAGTTGCTTTTTCCAACGTCAATGAAACAAATGAATCTATTCTCTGAACAAATCTTTGTGAAAATAGAAAAATTGGGGACTTACTCATCCACCTACCAACCAAAATAAGCTAAAAACAAAATTGATAGTTTATAAAAGGGCGGTTCTATTGCACTTTATGAGTCCAATCGACTTTTATGAGTCCAATCGCACTTTATGAGTCCAATCAGAGTTTATGAGTCCAATCAATATTTTATGAGTCCAATCCCGATCACTTATAAATTAAAACTAGTCTGCGACACTTGCACGGTACTAACTCTGACATGTTACCAACTTATCTTTACCAATATATGTTCCGTCGCTTTCATGGAAATTCGGAAATTTTCAAAATATTCTTGAAGAAATTGATATCAATACCCAATCTAATAAATGCTTGTAAATATTTGTCATTTTAGCGACACTGAAATAAATTGAAAAAAATATATGAATATATATAGTGAATGGATTCATAAACCCCGAGTTCTTAAAAGTTTGATTGGACTCATAAACTCTGATGGGACTCATAAAATATGGATTGGACTCATAAACTCTGATGGGACTCATAAAATATGGATTGGACTCATAAACTCTGATTGGACTCATAAAGTGCGATTGGACTCATAAAAGTCGATTGGACTCATAAAGTGCAATAGAACCAAAAGGGCTCCCATTCGTACTTGGATTTAAAGCCGTGCCATGCTTTGAAAACCTAACCTAAGAGAGGTTGGTTTTCAAAAAATTTAGGAGTTAAGGAAAAGAAAAATAGGACGAAAAATAAAAAGGGAGAAAAAAATTCAAAAGCTCCGATTAGGGAAGATATAACCAAAAATAGATCATCCGATAGGCGCCTCCAAGGGATATTTTGGATGGGTTGAATTATTAATAACAGATTTGACACATAACTGATCAATTTTGGAGATCTTTTGAGATAAGTTTTGAGAAAATTGACTCGGGGAAAACATTGAAAAATTCAAATTTGGGTATGAGTTTATTAAAAATAGTAATTTTCAGATTATTTTTTACCAAAAAGCATTCAATTCAAGATTGAAATAATTTTTCTCGTTTATTAACGTATCTCAAAAAACCCCAAAAATTGACTATTTTGGTCAAGATTTTTTATCAAAAAAAAATAGCCAAAAAATTACCCTTTTTTGAGGAAAATCTGTTAACAAATTTCATCAAATTTTTCAAAAATTTTCTGGTGGCGCCTACTTATGCGTTGTTCGACTTTTGACCAAAACTGACCGACCGACAAAAATTAGTGGTCCTTCGACTTTTTTCGAGCGTAAGGGATATGAACTTCATTAAGTCGTTGATTTACAAACATCTTCTCTGACAAACTATTGTCAGATCGAGTTATCGTACCGCCTTCGTTGTAATAAATGAGCTATGGTTCCCGGCGTCAATGAAAACGGTAGCCATTTTGCTCTGTGTTGGCTGCGCGGGATGGAAAACAGTTTCCTCTTTTTTGGGAAAAAAATCCTCAAAAATTAGTTTTTTTTTTTTCGTTAAATCCGTTAGCCGACCAGAACCCTAGGGCAACTGAACCTGAACCGGAGGAAAATAGGTATCTGAGCTCTCAAACTCACACATTAAGAAGAAATTTTCATATTAAGAGATGGCAAAGTCCCGATAAATTTATGTAACTTTAGTTCCGGCAGACTTTTAGTATAAAAAACTTCAACGCCATTAATTGTATTTTCTTGCCATTCATACATTTCAAAAATTAAAAAAAAGTTAATCAACTACCATTTTATTATAAATTATAATATTATTTTAAAATTATATTAATAAAAATCAATTTACTAATCAATTATTGTATAGCAAAAAAAGATTTAATGTGAAAGTGCAATTTTATGTTTCGTCATTATTTCGATTTTACTTTAATATTTATGCTCATAGTTTGGCATATGAGATGCCAATTTTTATTAAAAATCTTCAAAATCACATGTGATCACATTATCTTAGGATGTGTAGGCCAAATTTATGCCCCATTTTTTCTCTTTTTTAAGGGTTGCCACATTCATTTTATTAAACGAATTGTTAATAAAAGGAGCGTAATAAGTAATAAATTGCATTATATTCATATAAATTGCATTCCCTCGTTTGATTTGGTGCTGGTGCTTTCTTAAATCCGCCATCCCCCCTCCCCCGTGAAATTTCTTTTAAAAACTTACGAATGAAAAAAAATTTAGGAACAACTTAAATATATATAAAAAAGTAATAAACATCAAAATTTTAAACAATCTTAAAAAATCATAAATTGAATTAAAAAACGTATAATTTTATTTTGAAAAAAATGCAAACTTCTTTAAAAATTTTTCGCAATTTCACCGGTTTGGCCTAATGAAAACAAAAAAAAATTTTTTGCGACAATTATATGTACCAGGGATGAAATCAGATCTCTGGTATCAAAAAAGCGAAATAGGAATTCCTATGCCAAAATTTTTTTTTCGGAAATTGGAATTTTTTAAACAAAAATGACCGTTTATTTTTGCTTTATTAAAATTTTTTCAAAGTGAAAACGTCGAGACATTCTAATAATTTAAGCTTTGTTTTGCATATTTTTTTTTAATTTAAAATTTGGTGGTCCATTCATTGTGCGCTAGGCGCGCACCTCTGGGATTTTGGATATTTTGGATTGATTGATTATAGATTCTGAAATTTTTTAAAGAAATTCTTAGGGTCAAAACCCCTAAAGTTTTCGAAACGCGAACTCGCCCAGACTTGGTTCTAACCGGGACTTAAAAAAAAAATTCTAATAAAGTGTTTAAATACTTTTGTTTAAAAAAATAAAAAGAAAAATACATTTGTTTAAGAAACTTACCCATCATATTTTTTGAAAAACGCCACACGAACTAAACCCTGACCAATTCCAAAATTATAACATAAAATATTTTGGCACAAGTTCCCATTAAAATTTCTATCCCAACTTCTCCTTTTAATTTTCTCGTTCAAAATTTCGAAACAAAAAAAGATTTCCCTAGAAACTTCTGGAGATTTTTTAATTTTTTAAATATTTAAATTTTCTTTTTATTTTTTTTAGTTTTTCTTAAAAGTTCGTAAATTTTTAAAAGGAATTTCTTGGCGGACGTGGGATGGCGGATTTAAGAAACGCGCATGGTAACAGATTTAAAAATATACGCACCATCGCCATTTGATTTTATCACAAAATTATTTTTTGTGGAGGACCCGGCAGCGTGACTGGATAATCCGCCAGTAGTGGTCAGTCCGACAGTAAATCCAAAATCTAAAAAAAATTTTATCCTTCAAAAAATATTGGAACTTTTTTTTTCGAAATTTCTGCTAACTTGTTCTGGTGCATTTAGTTTGGATCTGCATTCTGTAAGCGAATAGGAAATAAAAATGGTCGTTTTTACTTATGCATTTGGCAGGCAAGCACTTAACAGCGAAGCCCTATTCACATCACTTGGGATTTCTGGTCATTTCCTTTTTATTTGTTTTCCTCAATCGCATTATTTTACTCTTTTGGCTATAAATCTTATCATTTTTTTCCCCATTTTTATTCACTGTCGGATGATTGTCCACTTCTGTCGGATTGTCCTTATCCACTGTCGAATTGTCCGGGAGCCGGCGGCGGTACCTAAAGGCGCCGCTGGGGAAAATTTTGTTTCTATTACACTTTATGAGTTCTTATAGACATGGAGTTTCTTCATTTCATTTTAAAAACTTTTGAGAAACACAAATGCGAATTGTACAATGCTATATTTTTCTATATATTATCATCATAATCATGTTTGACTCAATGGAAAGTCTTAGTGATAAAACATTAAAAAAAAGAGGTAAGTTTTAATTCATAAACATAAAAAGTAGTTTTAACAAAACTAAGGGGCTGGAGACGCGCCGGGGAAATTTTAGAAATCTGAATATGGATTTAGTCGAAAAATATTCATTTTTGGGGTTTTTTCCAAAAACCCAAAAAAGTAGAAAAAAGGTTAACAAAAATCCTCAAATTTCAGAAAAAAACCCAAAAAGCATCAAAAATCATCATTTCAAAAAACCCCGCACATTTGCGCCCCTACATTTGCGCCCCGGACTTTGCGCACATTAGTATACAAATTTATTTCACATAAACTTCTTTCCCAAAGGCTTGTTGGTTCTTCCAGTATCTGCAAGTACTAAATCACATATGTTCCAAAGTTTCCGGGAGGAACTAAGCATGTCTACGCCCCTCGTTCTAAACTATATTTTTCCTCTAAAGATCCCAAATGTCGGGCGCAAATGTGCGGTGCGCAAATGTAGGGGCGCCGCAAACGATGCATACCCCCTCTAATAAGAAAATAAAAAAAACACTTTGTGTTTTAAAAAAAAATCTCATTCATTTGATATATTTTTAATATTAAGTGTCGAAAGTGCTGAGAAATCTGATTCCTAAAACATCGGAGCCTAAGCCGGAGCCTAAGCCGGAGCCTAACCAGACTATTGAAGGAGAGTGCCTAATTTGTAAAGACGACTTTTCTGAATCTCCCCTTCCTGTGAAGTTCTTACCATGCATGGTATGGTGTCTATTAAAAAAAACTAAATAATACTTGTTACTTTAATATAAAAAGTAAATATTTAACTACAATTTGAAAAACTTGAAACTATTTAAATTTAAAGCCTAAAACACCAAAAGAAAAAAAAAAGTTATTTATCCAGTTTTTAGAAGGGTTTCTGTCGAAACTACGGAGACCATTTTGTTTGTAAATAAAAATAATATAAAATTATATATAATTCAAAAAAAAATTCTTTCTTAAGCATAAATTCCATGAAGAATGCATCAATGAATGGGAGAAAAAGTAAAATTATATTATTTTTATAATTATAAAATTTATTCATTTTAATATTCGAATTTTTCGTGGCAACCCTAAGGATGGGGGGTTTATTTTAACTTTTTTAGGTTCTAATTTCTGTTTAGAAGTTTTCTGTGGTATCACGAATCAGACCTTGGATGTGTCGTCATATGTTATTTCTAATCTATGATTTTATCAAATATATGATTTTTCGTCAAACACTCGTTTTCAATGAAAACAACACAAATATAACAAAATCAATTACTAGTAAAAAAGGGATAATAACGCATGATTTAAGTCAAAACATTGTCAAATTTTTTTGGTACCGGGCAGCGCCATGGTTCATTAAATAGAGAAAATTTGTTGAGAGCTAAAATTTTAAATTAGGTGGTGTCGTACTAAAAATTTTAAGATCAGATTCGAGATCAGCACCCCAGATAATCCCTACCAACTTTGAACTCAAAATAAGAAAGTTAAATTCGAAACACTCATTATCTAGGATTGCCGTTTTCGTATTATAAGATTCTTGCAGTTTTTCACTAGGGTTCCAATTTTTAGGAAAATGTCTATATTATTGTCAACGCTCCTAAGACTGTAATTTGCGGTCGCGAATCGCGTAAAAAAAATCCCGCGGGACCCTATTCGCGGCTTTAATTTACCGCCGCGGAAAACCTCCTTGAAACGCGTTAATAATTAGGGTGTCCAATTATATGCAACAAAAATGTCAAAATATGCACATAAAAAATGATAATTATGCACCTAATTTTTCAAAAACCAAGGCCATTGCGATACTTAGACAGGTGCCCCGACATTTGCGCCCGACACTTGCGCCCCGACATTTGCGCCCCCGATAGAGTAAAAAATAGTGATTTTTTCTAAATTCCAGACAGATTTCTTAGCCTCCTCTTCATCGCAGTCATGTCATGAGGGTCTTGCTAGTCATAACGGACTATTAATTCGTAATTCAAAGGCGGGCCTTGGCCTTTTGATGCTATACGCTAAACGCGGAGAAAGCAAACTAGAACTGTTTAGTTGCCCATGAATAATTGACCTATTTTCTGTCCCGTTGGCCCTTGGGAAAGTCACATTTTGAATAAAAAATCATATTTTTAAAAATCTATCGGGGGCGCAAATGTCGCGACGCAACTGTCGGCGCAACTGTCGGCGCAAATGTCGGAAGCGCAAAAGTCGTGGGCGCAAATGTCTGGAGCGCAAATGTAGAGGCGCAAATGTCGGCTAACCCTTAGACACAGTATTTCTTTTTTTTTTTTGAAATTTCGAAATTAGAAAAATTCTAGAATATGCATATAAAATATGCACATATTGCGAAATATAGACAAATATGCCATTATGCATATGGAATATCGTCCTAGAATCTTCAACTCAAGCGAAAGCATGTTTTTCGGGTTGTCCGACATTGCGGACAAATATTTTCGGACGAATTATAATAAAAAATATTTTTATCCTTGAATTACAACAAAATTTTCAGTTTTCCTAAAAATCAAAATTTTGAGTGGCCAGACGGTACTTTATTGCTCGAATTGGTCTTTGTTTGGTTCTTGAATAAGACCTAAATGTGCACTAATTGCATTATCGTACGGTCGTTGGACTTATCGCTTGCTTCTATGGCAAATATTTAGTCCACGTGTTTTATCCAATTGATACAGCTAATCCTGTCCTGCATAATTATTTTTTCACTTTCTTGATAGTAATAAATTTGAAAAATTTTGTTACAATGTTAACAACAAGCACTTTGACTACTCCTCAACAACTTTGGAAAATTAGAAGTGTTCAAATGAAATGAGTGAAAATGACCATTTTCACTTTTTGAAATTTAGTTTTTTTTTAATTAGTAATTCTTTATTCTCCTTCTTAAAAAATATTTTTTTATTATAATTCGTCCGAATTAATGGTCTGCAAATGTGGCACTACGTTTTTTCGTGCGTTTCAAGCCCATGCCAGCGCAGAAAAAAAAATACATGTGCATATAATTGGGCACCCTATTAATAATAGTTATTATTATATTCTATATTGATCAACTTAAAATTTGCTTCTTATTTTTTTTAACTTTTAACATTGCTTTAAGGTTTTTGTATTTTTTTAATGCCTACTTTTACATTTTTAAAGTCTAAGAATTTTTTGAATTTAAATATTTTAGTAAAAAAGAATGCCCAGTTTGTCAACATCACATTGAGACTGGCGAACCACCGTCAACCCAAGAACCGCAACTGACGCGTACTTCTTCTGCACCAAGTGTAAAAATTTTGGAGATTTATAAATCATTATCAAAAAAATTTTTTTATCTGTGTACCTAGGAAAGGTTCAAGAGCGCCAAGTTTTCATATAGGTCCGAAATACATTGCTATTAAAAAATTTCATTAGTTTTTGGTGCTCTTAGTATAATTAATTGGGGTTTTGGCGTAATTTAGTAAATAAAATGACTCAATTACACTTCTGGCGCAGGGATTTTAACAATATAATGAGTTAACAATTTTGAATTTTAAATATATAATAAATGTGAATGAGTTTGCAATCTCACGATTACCCTTTCGTTACAGGGACAACACCCCGATTTTGCAAATGGAATGGGCCAACAAATGCCACCAATACATTTGCCGAGTTGTACGTTATAATTTAAAAAATGGATTTGGAATGGATTTGCTTATTGGTAAATAACAGAAACCAATAATTTAAGATGGCCCACCAATGCACCATTCACCCATGCGTAAGCATTATATTGTATAATAATACTTTTTAATATTTACTCTGTAAATTTTATGGTTTTAACAAGATTAGTTTACTAGTAAATATTAGATAATTCCACAATTTAAGTTCGTCAGCCAATGCCACCGCATCCACAAATGTGTAAGCATTAGAGGAACGGGAACGTGGCCCCCGAGAAAACCCCGCCAAGGCCCCGTTCCTGTCCGGTCTCTAGCAGTGTTACCGCGGGTCGGGAAAAATTCGGTGGGGCACTCGAAAATTTTCGGTTTCGGGTCGCAAAAAACCTCGGGTTTCGGGCGGCAACACTGGTCTCTAGTAAGCATTATACTGCATAATATACATTTTAATATTTACTCTGTAAATTTTTATGGGTTTAATAAGATTAGTTTACTAGTAAATATTAGATAATCCCACAATTTAAGTTCGTCAGCCAATGCCGCCGCATCCACAAATGTGTAAGCATTATATTGTATGATACGCATTTTAAGATATATAAGACGATACTTTGTCAAATTTGTATGCGTTTGAAAAGATTAATTTACTATTAAATAGTAGATAAATCCCACAATTTAAGATGGCCCGTCAATACATCCTGCAATGCCGCATCCTATGCGTAAGAATATAATCAGTTTATATAAATTTTATTAAACAATTTCTGTCAAATTTTTGAGAACTATATAAAATAAAAAGGGGCGGTATCGTTTGAGTTGGAGACAGTCTAAGATTTTATATATTTTTACTTTGCCAACCAAATTAAGCAATTTAGAATAAATCATTCGAGAGCTCTTCATGTATAGAAGATAAAACGAGCTATTGATAAGCGATTAAGCATTAAAAAAAAAAAAGTTATAACTTGAAAACTGCAACAAAAATAAAGAAGTCAATTTTTGTATATGCACCTTTTATTTATTACATTTTGGTAAGTTACTGATTTTTCTTGATCCCTCGCTAATAAAACCCTTAAAAGGCTTCGAATGATTCTAACATCGCTTAAATTGATTGACAAAGGAAAAAGTTATAACGTCTTAAACGGTTCTAGGACGAAAAAAGAAAAGTGCAAGTCGAAAAAAGAAAAGTGCAAGTGTGGGCGAAAAAAGAAAGTGCAAAATGGAAATAATAAATATCAATGCGTGTGATCGGAAGAGGCGGGTCGTTTCAGTACAGAGAATTACGTTAATAATAAATTCATAATCTTAATTAATAATTTTGTAATGATACTACATATTTTTTATTTTTCAGTACGGAAAATTATTTCAATAAATAAGTTTAATTATTCCAAGGTCGGTGTTTCTCTGTCTTGTTCAGCGTTAAGTAACTAAACCAGGGATGCCGCCGATTTCCGATTTTCCGATGTTTTTGGGGTCGGAATTGCGATTTTCCGATTCCGAGAAAAATTTGGGGCATCGGAATTCTGATTTCCGATATTTTTGGGAAAAAATCGGAAAAAAATCGGAATTAATTTTCTCAAAAATAAATAAAAATTTTCGAAAAATGAGAAGTTGTTGGTCAAAAAAAAATTTAGAAAAAAAAATTAGTAATTTTGTAGAAAAAAAATTTCCGATCCGATTTTCCGATTTCCGATGATTTTTGGACCGGAATTCCGATTTTCCGATTTCCGAGAAAATTTTTGGCCTTCGGAATTCCGATTTCCGAAAAAATTTTGGGCATCGGAATTCCGGTTTTCCGATTTCCTATTTTTCAAATCTGAGATCGGCGGCATCCCTGAACTAAACCAAACATTAATTTATCAATTGGATAATTAAATTTATTTATTGAAATAAGTTTCATACTGAAAAATAAAAAATATTTAGTACCATTACAAAATTATTAATTAAGATTATAAATTTATTATTAACGTAATTCTCTGTACTGAAACGACCCGCCTCTTCCGATCACACGCATTGATATTTATTATTTCCATTTTGCACTTTTCTTTTTTCGTCTCAGCACGGTCTTAAACACGTCACAGACTCAAATGGTCCGCAAAAGGTGCGTGACGGTAATCAAAACGGGTCCCTATATCATTTCGTCAGTGGTTCATTTGGGCAGTGATCATTTGAGCAGTGAAAATCTCAAAAATAATTAATAAAAGATAAAAAAAAGGATCCTAAAATTTCCAGAGTTAGTTTTATGAAAGCCTAACCCGCTAGGTTACTAAAAACCCAACACAATATTTTTTTCTGAAAATCTAACCCTAGTTTTACCATTAGTTGTTTTTCAAAAAAAGAAATAGAAAACTCTCAAAAAAGTAGGCTTAGATTTTCAGAAAAAATTTTTGGGTTGGATTTTCAGCAAACTAGGGGGGTAGGCTTTCAGAAAATGATTCTGGAAATTTTAGGCTACATTTTTAATCTTTTATTCATTATTTTTGAGATTTTCACTGCTCAATGATCACTGCCCAAATAAACCACTGACGAAATGATCGTCACCCGTCAAAACCCAGCATAATGAGCGTTAACCATCAAAATGAAAAAAAAATTGTGTTTTGGGCTTTAGTCATAAACCATCAAAACAATTTCGTGCTGGGTCGTTTCGTAAATTCCGCCACTATGGGCGTTTCGTAAATTCCGCCAATTTGCAGGTTTTTTTTTGTCAAAAACTGATTATAACTTTGCTCAAGCGCAACCAAATGAAACAATCTTGGTAGGTCCGATAGCTATTGGATAGCTCTACTAGCCTACCAAATTTCAAAAAATTTGATAAGGATTTAAGAAAGTTATAGTCATAAAGTGCAAAAGACTCTATATTTTTCTCAAAACAATCAAATTTTTTGAAATTTGGTAGGCTAATAGGCTAACAAATAGCTATCGGAACATACCAAGATTTTTCCATTTGGTTGCGTTTGATCAAAGTTATAATCAGTTTTTGACAAAAAACCTGCAAATTGGCGGAATTTACGAAAAGACCTAGTACCTTTAATATTAAGCTGATGCTTTTGGTTACGCCTTTTTTATACAATAATTGCATTAATTAATATTTATTTATGAAAATAGTAACAAAAGTTTCAATTCTTTGAAAATATTTTGGAATTAATTGATTCATATAAGTCATAATTGTAATGTATAAATTGATTTTATGGTTTTTTGACTAACGCTCCGCTCCGTTTTGATCAGCTACGCCCAAAAACATTTTGAGGGTTTTTTGACTAACTCTCAAAAACATAAAATTTTTTATGACTTTTGACTAACGCCCATTATGAAGGGCTTTTCTATCGACCCGGCGCCGACTCCAATTGCCAGCGGTTCAAAAACAAAAAAGATATCCCTTCCATCTTGAATAGTTTTTAAAATTCTTTAACGAGAAAAAATCACAAAATTAAGATGGGCGTTCGGTTTCTTCGCCAAATGACGCCATATTCTTGAATTTCAATATATTTTTATCGGTTTATTAAAAGAGTGGCCTTGCAATCAGACCCGAAAGCAGGGGCATAGGGCAAAAAAGAGCGCTTCTTCCCCACTCCAATCAAAATGAACGAAATTTTGGCGGGTGCTCATTTTTTTTTTTTTGTTGAACCATATGTTGGAAGGCGAGAGTGGGCGCTCTTCGTGAAAATTCGGTTATAAATATATGTTGAGAAAAATTACCCATAACTATTTACTTAATATAAACAAAAATATTATTAATAATTTCTTTTAAAAATCGATAAATTAAAATTATCATTACTTTTAGATCTGCGGAATATAGGTTTGTGCAACAACAATAATGAACTGCTTATATTAATCACATCAGATAAGATATATAATATCTCTAAAAATTTATATATTCTTTACTATATAATATATATATATATATACGCATTGCATATGCCTCTTTTTGCGCACTAGTTCTGATATATGTACTAAGTATAAAAAAACGCACTTTCCACTTGGTTTTCAGCTTCTATGATGACTTTTATAATGCTTTTTTTGTTGCCTTTTTCGGGATTTTTGTGCCTTAAATGCTTTTTTTGGCATTTTCATATTTTCTTGCCTTTACACCTAAGAAGCATCGACTTTTAAATTTTTAAACACGCCCAAGAATTGAAAATTTTTCAAAAAATTTGCCACTAAAATTAACCTTTTTCGCCAAATTTTTCATTTTATAAAAATATTTTTGTTTTTTTAATATTTCCAATCTTAAAATTTATTTCGCTTGACTTCTTTGATAGGGAAAAATCTGCTTTTAAATGTATTTTTGACTAAAAAAATTGCTCTAAAAGTGCAAATTTTTCTGTCTTTTTTAAATTTTTGGTGTCTTTTTTGGTTTCCTTAATAATATATAATAAAAAAAATTTATATATACTAATTTTTCCGTGCTTGTTGTTAACGATTTTCGAAAACTTAATCGAGTAACGTCTGCAGATAAGCATCATCGGGAAGTTTTTGATAACTGGGCTTAATTTGTTTATATTTTGCCAAATTTGGCGCTTCCGACGGGCGACATTCTTAGAAATTAAAATGAATGTCAATTCTGTTTACTTTAATAATTAGTAATCAATCTACCTAATTAAGCTCAACCTGGTGCAAGAATAACTGGAATAACGACTGAAGGTGTTCAAATGTCGGTAACAATTCAATCTATTGATGTCGATGCGCATCCTGTGACAATGATTGTGGATAATGGGAGCGTACTAAAACTGTTGACAGTAAAAGGCTTTACTAACGGAATTTTAACTGTTCTAGTCGATGGAGGACCTGAAGAAGTGTCTGGGAGAATTATTGGCGCAGACGGTTTGCCAATGCATTAAATTTGCATAATATATTTTTATAAAACAATTATTCGTCAAATTTTTGTGAATTTTTATCCAATTTAAATTAAAAGAATTTGTGTAGCACCCCTGAAAATTGTGGATTAGGCTAAAGCGAGTGTTACCAAAAAGACCAGAATTTAAATTTGTTTTAATTTATGTGAACAATAATTTTTTATATTTAAGAGAAATTGACACCAATTAACAAATTCCTTTTCAAAATTTTCTATCACTAATTTGAATGTGTTTTTAAGCTTGGAAGAACACTAATAATGTATAGTTTTGCCTATTTCGCTTTTTTGGTGCTTATTTTTGGATATTCTATAAGAAAATGCGATTGAAAGATAAATTAACCCATAAGAATTTTTCATATTATTATTTTAGTACCCAATCCAGTGCAACAATTCCCAAATAGGGGGCCGCAACATTTCGGTTAATGAAATTACATAAAAAAAAATTTTTTTTAGGCCATTCAATGACAATGCCTTTATCTGGGAGACATCACCATTCAGCAGGTTTCTTGCATATGACAAAAAAAAAATATTATTTCTTTTTTTTCATGGGCTGCCAATTTTTTTTTTTTTGTGTTTCTTTTCAAAAAGGTGCTTATCATCAGGCGCCCGGGAATTTTTTGATTTTACATAAACCTACAAACAAATAATCCCGGAATAAAAATTTCAGCATTCGGGTTTGGAACGAATATTTAGAAGGTTAGGGAGCTTCCGGTGTTAACTCAAAACCAATGCATTGGAGTTGAAACATTAATTGATGCAACGCAAAATAAGAAATTTAATTAAATTAATTTCTTTTAGGACTAATTCCAGTTCCAATACATTCGCATGAAAGAAGCCCACATTCTGGTTAGTTAAAAATGAAGACTAGTAATATTTTGCCGAAAATCGAGTCAATTTAAGTTTATTTGGTGTTTTTAAGGTTTTTTTTTTTTTGACAAATTCCAAGTAAAAATCAGTTGAAAAGCCCAACAATAGTGAGCGTCACTTGAGACATTTAAAATATTTTGCAAAATCAAACATTAAAATCAGCCTACTCCATATTATATTTTGAATATTCATTAAAATTCAAATAATTTGTAATATTTAGTCAATCAGAATCCATCGCCTTATCCGCCCTCTTATGATCCTTTTGATTACGAGGGCAAGTGTTTTTAATATTATTCTTTTATTTTTAATTTACTATTTATGTGGAATTAAACTGAAACGGCCCTTCCTCCGAAATCCCCCACTTGCACTATTCGGACTTCGTTCTTGCCCCGACAGCGTCGTACCAACATGGGTTTCTCAAATTAATCTCAAAAATTCTTTCAAAAATGACTACTTTTGGTCGAAATCTATGAAGTTCACACGCAAATTTTCAAAAATTCTCCCGGCGGCGCTTATCGGCCCCGCCGACCCTTCTTTTTTCAAAATTAAAAATTTAAACTCTCATTTCAAATTCCAATGGCAAAAAACTGCCATAGATAATAAATTTTTCGAACAGTGATTTTGGTGAAAAAATGTCGCTTTGGAGCGTGTTTAAAATATATTATGTTTGACACCCAATCTTAGTTTTGATCTTTGAATTTAGTATTTTGGGTTATTTTCGATCGGAACCTAATTTTATGTCAAAGACACACAAAAAAAAGAGATTTTTACAAAAGAATAAAGATTTATTGGCGCAAATTTAAAATTTTCAAGTTTCTCAGAAAAATTTCGTTGCATTTTCACTTTTAATCCCTAGTGTTTATATGTAATAATTTGAAAATTCTTAACAAAAAAGCCAATAAAGAAACACCTATAAGAATGGGCCTTTCCAAGAACAAATATTGCCAGAAGAACTAATATTTTCTTAAAAATTTCTTCTATATTTTTTTGTTGTCCAACTTTTTAATTTAGAAAAATTTTTTTTTTTAACAATTTTTCAAATCACTAACCTAAAAAGCGGCGTTTTCTGAACTTTTTTTAATTCTGGCAAATTTTCCAGCTTTTCATTTTTGTGAGTTTTTGACGGTTTTTACGACTTTTCCTTGTTTTAGCAATTTTTTATGACTAATGTTCCAGCCTCGTGGTAATTAATTGACCATTTAGTCAGTTTTATCGAAAAAAAAATATATATATATATATGACCCATGACTGTTCAGAGCTTTCTACTGAATAAGTCGTTAATTCAGAATCAGGCAACAATTGATGAATGGGCTTCGACTTAATTCATTTTAATTAAAACATATTTGATTAAAATTATTAATAAAAGTTCGAATTTAAGTGCGTGAAGTTGGACAAAATTTAAACCGCACGGCAGGCAAGTCGTAAATAATGATAAAAATTAAATATAATTATTTAAAGGCGACGAGCTTCATGACGCCGCTTCAGCAATTGGTGGATTTCTTCGAACAGTTACTTCAGCGGTGTCAAATTTTGTGTCTGGAGAACAAAATGGTCATTATTTTAACCAATTATCATTATTTTATTTGGTTCCATGGCTACGGAAATTAAATACCGGCCATCAAATTGGGACCAGCCATTTGGGCCCTAAAAATGTTTAAAGAAGACAATACCAAATGATTCGCTTTGATTGCGTTTGAGTAAATTTATGATGAGTTTTTGTCGGAAAATTATAATGATGAAACGACCTAGCACCGCTTTTTTCAACTAAATGCCATTGTTTTAAAATTTATACGAAATCGTGTAAACTTTTTTAAGTAAGATAAGAGAGAATTATTGTAATTACTAATTTGCAGATAT